>JAQSVV010000122.1:0-600000 GCA_036375495.1 Agrotis segetum
TTTAAAGAGTCTAACGACCCCAGACAGTACGTCTTTTATGCATTGAATAATTACTTAATAACTTACATATTTATGTAATAAATATTATAGGCATTATAACCCATGCACATTGACGCGTGTGCAGGACGCGTCGCCTCGCCCTATGAGGAGCCGCGTCCTGCGCGCACACATTCTCATTTGCAAGCACAACGCGTGAAAAAAATGTAAAAGAAACATCCTGTAGGTATATAGAATAAAGATGTACCGTCTAGTCTAGTTTCTGTGTTTCTAAGTACCTATATCAGTAGGTTCATATTTCCGTAAAAAACGTCCTCCTATAATGGGTGGAGTGTTCAGTTGTGTTCCAAAGCCGCGGTGTCTTTTAAAGAGTCTAACAACCCCTGACAGTACGTCTTATGTGCATTGAATAATTACTTAATAATTACTTAATAACTTACATAGTTATGTAATAAATATTATAGGCATTAACGCATGTATATTGCACACAAATATTTGTATCGGATTTGAGACAAACCTTTCAAAAACGTTGTCACCTTTGCTTAATGCTCTCAATCGGTATTTAAAGTATACAGATAATTATTTATGTGTCTAGGGTTATTATCAACATCATGTAGGTATATGATAATCAACAAGAGAAAAAGCAAATATCAGATCTTCAATTTCATTTAATTATAGTATGAATCACATTATTAAAAGTCAACAGGTAACAAAAATATGGCAATTAGCATCAAATAACAAAGATCGCTATGAAGGGGGTAAACCCCTTTGTGCCTTAAACGTTATCAGAGTCCCTGGATACAGCAGCTGATAAACAACTGATTAGATGTCATTACGTTGATCGATCAATTTATCTGCGAGTGGTCGTTGGGTAGATTATTTTTACTCGGCTTTGGGGATGATGGCTCCCTCAGCTTTGTAACCGTCCTGGTCAGCAATGTAGTTGACAACCTGGGGCACGCCGTCGGCGTCGATGTAGCCGTAGGAGCCGCGGACGACCAGGAAGTTCACTGGCTTGTTGTCCTCATCAACACCCTGCTGCAGGTTAGCTACTTCTTCACGTTTGTTGCCGTCTCCACCTTCGTAACTGTTAATGAGGTACATACATTAATAACATATCTATAGAATTATATTTGACCTACTTGTTTAACACATAAAGATTTGTTTTCTTACCTGAATACGTATTCACCGTTGGGCTGTTGTTCGTAGTTGGAGCTAAGGATTGGGACAGGCTCGTCAACTGGGGCGGCGGCAGCGAGGGCCACGAGGGCGAGGGCGACAATGATCATCTGTAAAACAAAAAAAGGTACAAATTTTATAATATGTAGAACATAACTATACTGATAAATCGATTAAACCGTTTCACTAGATTTGAAATAGATGTCCCCAGAGAGTTAGAAGTTTTCCTTAGTACGTCTAAATTTCGTCAGTCACTCTTCTTTTTGTTAAGTCACAGTGTGAGTCTAATAGTCCGAACGAGCCTGTTGCCATCAACCGGGCAAAAATGAACCGGGTCGCTACCAGGAAGCGGAACAATCCAGTAATACTTTGGCCCGAAGTCAGAGGTGCGGCCACGGATCACTAAGCCAAGAAGGCAGTCAATACAATTGAATTATGTTTATAATAAAAAAACACGTACGGATTTCATTTTGATAAGTTTTGTTCGGTGGCTGCTGTGCGACTGATGCTAGATCGATCGGAAAACGAGCTTTTATACATTTTTCTATCTTGTAATGTACGATGTTGCTAATCTGGATTTGTTAATTAGAAGCATAACATTATAGCTATTTTAAAGTGACAATAGTGATTTTAAACGCAAATTAATACAATTAATATATTCATGATATTTTTATAAAAATGGGAAATTAGACTACAATTTTGAATTCCATTCTATCCTATTAGAAGCACGGTAGTGCCACGGATAAGACCAAGCGTAATCCTTCGTATCCTAGGCGACGCAAATATCCGACACCTTACGACTTTGGTATCCATTGACGTATGCCTGTATACGAACCTTCATGGATTTGTATTAAAGTCGTAAGGTATCGGAGACTTGTGTCGCCTTGTGTACGAAGGGGCTTATTTTCCTCGAAGCGAATTTCGTGTCAAACCCTCAAAACTATTTTAGACAAACTCCGTAAGACGTTTTGTAGGTGATACAAATCCCGGTCGCAGGACTAACGTATTACCGTGACCCCGGAACGTAAAGGGCTATTGAAGGACACCGTGGATTTTAGTCAGTACACGTCTGGCAATCCCTCCCGCTCTGACCTGGGTGGAAGAACTCATTTGATGATTTTACCACGATAAAAAAAGGTTATTCAAATCCTAGTAGGTACCTAATAATTATCATGAACATGAAAGTTCGAGAAGATGGATGTTTGTTAATCTTTCACGCAAAAACCACTGAACGGATTTGGCTAAAATTTAGTATACAGATAGTTTATAACCTGGATTAACACATAGGATAGTTTTTATCCCGATTTTATGTTCCCGTGGGATAATTTTCGATTTGTAGCGGGTGAAGCCGCTGGCAACAGCTAGTATAACATAAGTTAAGTATTTATGATAAATTATGACTTTTAAATCTAATTTCAACTAATCTCTAAAAAGGTTCTCTAAATGGAAAAAAAAAAGCCGTCCAGCTAACGACTACAGGACAAATTAATAACAAAATAATCGTGAAAGTAGCAATCCGATCTGCACTCAGTTCTTCTATAACTAATAATTAATTTTTCCCTCATATTCGTAATAAACGTGCACCCCTTTGATAACAATGTACAAAGAATTTCATACTCGCTTCAAAGATTTTGTAAAAAATAATTTAATTCTTTCAATTATGTGAAGAATTAACGCAGGCGATTTAGCAATAATTAATAGAAACTATATATGGGCACCGACACTTGCACATTAAACTTCCTAACTCTATGAAAGCCGATTTTCAGTCCACCATGCGTCGCTGACGAGCCGAGAGCCACTTGACGCAGCGACTTCCCAACCTCTTCAAGAGCCACACACGTCCTAATTCAAAATCTTTTGTTTGTCTTTTGTGTCTTCTATATTTTCTATAGATAAGCTGTCAAACCACCATTTTTATTCCTCAGTTATAAATTATCTGACTATTGAAAAATCTGCCCTTATTCAGTTAATTTTATTCAATATAAATATTTTCTCAGTAGAGCAGTGGTGGCCCAGTGGTATCGGCACCGACTTACGAATTGTTAGGTCGTGGGTTCGAACCCAGACAGCCGCATTTCTTTGTGTAATTTATTTCATCACCACTGCTCTCAAGGAAAACATCGTGAGGAAACCAGCATGTCCTAGAACTAAACATTTGAAGACATGTGACATCCACCAATCCGCACTGGGCTCGCGTGGTGGATTATAGCCTTTCACAGAGAGGAGGCCTGTGTCCCAGCAGTGGGAACATTAATATGCTGATAATGAAATATTTTCTACTAAAAACAGTTTGCCTTTTGTTATAACACCCGCAAAAGTGCGCTATCTAACATTGGTAGAATATGGAAACCGGTTTAATGTCTATTTACGGCCATAATATATAATGACATGAATCTTAATAAGTGTCCGCTTAATAAAAATAATAAATTAAAAATCTTTCCAGATATCCGTTGAAAACCGCTACGAAAATTTTAAAATGTGTTGGTTCTAGCGCTGGCTGGCGGTATTGGGCATGCGGCAGACGTGGCCGGCCCAAGTTCATTTCAGTGCAGCGGCCTTTTGACCAACGTCAGCAATTTGTGTTTTGGAGCGTAGTTGAACATACATAGTACACCCATAAATTAATACTCCTCCTAGCCGATTTCGGCCACGGCTGCCAATCTCGGCTGAGATACTCGTAAGCCATCTGCACGGGACATTTTTATAGTGCAGAAGTGTGTGCGCAGGCGCAGGTGCACTCTCTGTTCCTTAAAAAACGAACGTGTCCGATCTTCAATTTGTGTGGCGAGGACATCGTCTCGCTACAAAGTGCAACCGCTACAAATGTTTCTTCGGTGTGCGTGCTCACGTCCAAATATATGGGGGCGTTAAATGTGTCGCGCTTCAAGTGTGGCGTTACAATTATCGAGTTACAAATGTATGCCCGGTGTGCGGCCTGCTTTACTCTCATAGTCCGACAAAACAACAATCCGAGATTTCTGAGTCACGGGTACGTACTTCTAACTTCCAAACTCCGGACTGAGAAATTCTGAAGCACCCAAAAGCACTTTTTGTCCGACCTGGGAATCGAACCCGGTTCCTGGTAGGTTTGATTTGCACATGCGACCACGAGACCAATGGGCAGTCAAATATAATTGTAGACAAGATAAACCATGATATCTGTTCGCCTAAACCCCTAATGTGGGCCTTTAGCGAGAGGGTTGATCCATAGTCGATAAGAATATTTTTAATAAATAATTATTATTGGTATATCTTTTGCACACTACTTCCCTTGTGTGAACAGACTTTTTAACATTAATTAAACAATGTGTATATAGTTTATTTAACCCGTAAAGGTAGTAACGGTGCGGGTTACCCGCGCGAGTAACATGCGCAAGCTACTTGATCAAGCTACCCACGGGGTGCTTGTACACGGCGCATGTAGCTTGAGCATGTTGAGGCACTTGCGTGAGTTACATGCGCCGTGTACAAGCACTCTTAAAAATAAAATCGCTTCCCTCTGTTTGTCTGTCCCTATGCATGTTTACTTAGATCTTTAAAACTTGGCAACGGATTTTAATATTTTTTTATGAGTAATATTTTAATAGATAGGGTAAGATTTTATGCATATACCATGCATAATATAGTAGAGAAACAATGATAATTTTAGAGGTTTCTAATGTGATTTCGTAAATAAACAAATTTTTTTTTGCTCTTACATTGCAAACGTTGAACCCTACGAGATAGATCAAAATAATGTGCCACAGTATTCTAAACCTTAAAAAGATATACAAACAGTACACGATGTTATTGTATATTATGTCATATTATGTATGTTATATTATGTCTATTTCTTATCTAAGGGATATCCCACACCCACTATAACCATTTTTTATCCTTTACTTTTTACGAAAAATAATGGCTTTTTTTTTAAGCGATTTTAAGCAATGCATGCAACATTACTCCTTATCCAATTAATGGTACCCTAAATACAATCTACCCCGGTCCATCATTTACCCCAGTCCGTCATCCACCCCGGTTACCGGGGAGACTGAAACAAGTGTGGTGTTCCACAGGGATCTGTCCTGGGGCCGCTTCTGTGAAATATCGGTTATGACTGGGTGCTGCGTGGCGACCTCCCTGACAGCGTCAGCGTAATAATTATGTCGCTGACGACACGTTCGTCCTGGCGGAGGGGGAGTCGCACCAGGCGGCGGCCGACCTGGCAACGCAGGCGGTCGCGATAGTCGCTGACAGGATCCGGCAGTTGGGACTCAAAGTAGCTCTGCATAAAACAGTGGCCATGAATGTGTTTTCATGGCCGTCTGAACGCGCTACGGTCAGAGAGAGAGATTTTTTTTTCTCTTTCTTATATGCTGAACAGCTTAGATCTATATCTTTATTTTGCCATCATTGATTATATATTTATTGTAACGTCCTGATCCACAATAATTATAGCTTTCACTGTTGTTTACGGAGAATCACTGACTTCTAAGTCACAGGCACCTACACCTAGTTTAGGAGCCAGAGTACTATTTAGTATGACTTATTATAAGCCTATAATTAATGTTCATAGTTTTACGAATATTGTTTTTATGATGGCTTTTGGTGAAATAAAGAATTTATTTATTTTATAGAGTCCCCAATAAAGATGGGAGGAGTTCGCAACGGCGCCGGGTCGACGATGAAGTAACTGGGACTCGTCCTCGACAGCCAGTGGAACTTCAGGGAGCACTTCCTGTGTTTGACCCCGAAGCTGAACCGGGGGCTTTTTCAGGGGGCCAAACGCGTCCTGCCGGAGGCTATACGCCAGTGTCGTGCGGTCCATGGCCCAGTACCTTTATCAAGAGTTTTCACTCTTTTACCTAACAGCGTCTTTCCAGTATTTACAGCGTTTCTTGTATGGAAAAATGGAACAGTGCCTCAGGTGTGCGAAGAAGGAACTATTTTTTTCCTTGTGTCAATTTGAAAATGTCAAAGTTCCAGTTTACTTTACGTCAGAATAACTGAAAACTCTTGATAAGGCCTCTGATCAATGGCCCTTTACAGCATGCATTTTAAATGAGTAGTTTTACAGATTTAAAATGTAGGGACAGCGCGGTTGCGGCGAAACCGACAGGGGGCCGATGTTGATGATTGTTAATTATGTACCTATTATTATTATGGGTGGATTCTATTTCTAATTGTTGTGTCTCGAAAAACACGTGCTGACGAAATAAATGCTTCCCTAAAACCTTTGGCCACACAATAAAGTCAACAAAATAATGCATAAAACTAACATTAAGGGCTTCACACACAGCAGCTATAATGTAAAGATGTACATTATAGCACGATACATCTCATTAGATCTTTCCATAGAAATCGTCAGGAGACCACACACTGCAGCTATTATGTATATTTTTACATCTTCGAATCTCTATGGAAAGATGTAATGAGATGTATCGTGCTATAATGTACATCTTTACATTATAGCTGCTGTGTGTGAAGCCCTTTAGGGTTTCGCTGTGGCATGCGGGCGACGAGTATTGCGTGACTGATCATGGTCCACGCCGGATGTCAATGTTTTACGCGCTCCTCAAAGAGCTGTTTAGCAATCTGACAGGGAGCCCCTTACGTGATAAGACAGTAGTCTTATCAGGTAACGGTGACCTTGGATCGTAAAGCATCACCGTGGATTTTAGTCGGTACAAGTCTACGTGAGATTTCAATAAATAAATAATTTGATGATTTATTACTTAAAAAGGGTTTCGTTGTCTTCACGTGAAAACAGGCTCTTTTCAGAGATTCTGCTAAGGCCCTTCGTACACAAGGCGACTCAAGTTTCCGATACCTTACAACTTCGGTATCCAACCGGCTATCGCAATACAAACCCATAGAGGTTCGAACACAAGCACGCGTCGATGAATACCAAAATCGTAAGGTATCGGAGACTTGAGTCGCCTAGCGTACGAAGGGGCTAAAAGTTGCCAATGGAGAGTTAACACAAAGTGATGGAAGGATTAACCTAGAAAACCTTTGTGTTTTAATAGACAACATCCAAGAGTTAGTGTCAACAATGTCTATCTCGACATTGATAACTTATGTTGTAAGACTAAGTAAAGAACGATTCTGTCAGGAACTTACAAACAATGTGAATAAGATAAATAACTTGATTCTTTTAAAGATTGAATCACTGACACAAATATACTACTCGGTTGATCTATTAGGTACAGTTTGACAGATTGTGGTAGCCTGATGTGCTGGCATCTGTACATATTTTTTTTACGTATCTACCATAAAATTAAAATAAAATAATGTCAGGAATTTTATTGCTGAGTCGGGATTTCTTTTAGGATCGATGTAATTTTTTTCATAATTAGGAGTCGATGTTCCGTTTCGAAAATTTTACAGATTGAGGTAAGTAAGTATATAGGTTGATGTGTTGGCGTCTAGCGACTGTACCCTGAAGATGGAAACTAGTTTAAAGTAAAAATAGCACAAATGAATTCAATTGAACTTTAATTACTATGTGAATCACGTCATTAAAACATAACAAATAATACAAAAACGTAAAAAATATGGCAGTGGGCGTCAAGAAACAAAGAGAAGTTAGCGCAGCTGATGCACCACACTTCTGCAACGTGGTAACCGTTCCATTCAGTCCTTAAACGTTATCAGAGGCTCAAGTCATTGGGAAATAAGTAGCTGACGAACAACTTATTAAGTTATAATAATTTACTATTCATCTGGGTCGTTATTAAATTATTTCCTGGCGGGCTTGGGGATGGAGTCTCCCTCAGCTACGTAGCCGTTCTCGTCAGCCAAGTAGCTGATCACCACGGGCTTGCCGTCTTCTCCAGGGTAGCTGTAGGAGCCGCGGACGACCACGACGGAGTGGGGCTTGTTTTCCTCGTCAAGAACTTCCTTCACAACACCAGTTTCTTCGCGTTGAACGCCGTTTCCAGATTCGAAACTGTTGATGTTACATACATTTATAATATTTATAATTATAGAAAATTATGTGAGCCACTTATTTCACTAGAAATTAAACTTTTTTATCACAGTATAAATATCTACAGTAGTTGATCTCGGCCGCATGATAGAAATAAATACCTACAGCCGCGCGGTACGTAAACATGCGTTAGGGCTGTCCGACGCCCGTCTCCAGCATTTTAATTACATTTGCCTACTTTCTGTTTCTATTTAGTGTTGTGATTGTAAATATACTTTTCTTATATTTAAGTAAACTATTTTTAACTAACTTCAAAAAAAGGAGGAGGTTCTAAATTCGTCGTACTCTTTTTTTTTGTGTATTTTCGCCGATTTCTCAAAGACTCCTGGACCGATTTTGAAAATTCTTCTTTTTAAAATTAAATTCAGCGACTCAGTTTAAGTTAGTTCGCATAAGTATTTTGATGGGCAACTACGGAACCCTACACTGTGCGTGGCCCGACACGCACTTGGCCGGTTTTTCTAGTATTATTCATACACAAAACACAGATAATAAACAAATATTACTGTAGCGCCGTTACGTAAAACGCACCCGTGACGATATAACAAGGGTCTGATTACGTCGTCGTGTGGATTCGCGTCAACCGCTCCTTCAAGGTCAGTGCGCCGCCCGCGCTGCACTGCCTCGCACAGCGCATCGCTCGCGCAGGCAGTCGGCCTAATGCAACCGAGTGCGCACACTCAAATACGGAGCGAACTATGTACTCTTACGTTCCAAGATTCATGACTGTGTTAAAGTTTATGTAGTACACTGAATATACGTTGATTGTACACCGTACCGTAGGTAAATGAAGCTCACTGCTTCATTTCCGTGCCCACCGACAATCCCACCGCGCCGTTACACCATGACTTTACTTTGAATAATACAAACTAACAAAACACACATGCACTGGAGTTTTAACACAAGAGTAAGTACCTACCGTATCATGATTCATTCAGAACCGCCTATAACTTATCTTTTTAACTTGCCTCAGTAACTTTCCTTTACTTTATTCATTTTACTGTACCTATTTATTAACCCGAATACCCTTTTTTCGTGAGATGAAGGAAAATACATAACCATTAAAAAGTCACACATTATGTACCTACCTACTAGCACGGCTACTAGCTACTAGTAAGTAAAATTATTTTATAGTTAGTAGGTTACAGAGGTTGCAGGTAATTAAAAAAAACTTATGCCTGGATGCGTTATTGTTGACGTTAAACACCCAAACACAGCACAATATTTTCTACTTGTCATATTTGCTAAAAAAAAAACAACGCACCGTCCGTTCATCACTACGGTACGGCCGTGACTGTCTGCGCCCCGAGCGCGCCCCGACATCGAGTCACGTGGTATAACTCGCGTTTCGTCCGTTTGTATGAAGATCAAATACTGTAGATATTATTACCGTGTTTTTATTAAACCGTCTTCTACAAAGAACAATGAATTCGAATAAGGTCTAAAAGTTATTTTAAGTACATTTTTTTGTGTTGTTTTAGAAATCGGTTAAATATTTTCAAAAATATTTTCATTTTTCTCTTTTTTGTGCGTATCGGCGTAGTATTTTATTGTGTAATTACGCAAACAATGCATAGATATATGCGATAGGAACAATCGCTGCTCATTTGCGGTCATTTATTAAACAGTTTCCTCGATTCCTCCAAGATTCTGCCATCAGATCGTGACCGATTACCATATATGGGACCACTTGTGAACCACACACCCGTTTAAACAAAAGACGAATTTCGAAATCGATCCAGGCGACAAGGAGAAATCGGGGAAAATACATAAAAATAATTCCCCCTTTCTTAGAACTCTGTAAGAAAATAAAACATTTTTTTACCCGAATTGGTATGAACCGTCAGGCTGTGTGTCAAAGTTGGAGCGCACGATTGGGATGGGCTCATCAACGGGGAGGGCGGCGGCGACGGCCACGAGGGCGAGGGCGACAAGGATCATCTGAAAAGGAAAGCACATTACATTAATAATGAAAAATATATGTCTATAACTTGGGAACTGAGCTTTTCTCGAACCTGGGACTTTGATAAATCGATTCATTGAGCCGAAAAACCCCTAATCTGTAACTTTCATGAAAATCCTTGGAGCCGTTTCCGAGATCCTGATTATATATAAATAAATATACAAGAATTGCTCGTTTAAAGATTATCATAAACAAGACGATGCTTGTTGATGACAAAAAAAAAGTGAAGGAAATAAAAATTTAAGTCACCAACTTCGAATAAAAGTTATATAGATAAGTCAGTTATACTTTTCAAGTGTTGACAAGTTTTTTTACTCCGTTTTACCACTTTATGTATTAGCGTTATATTATATTTTGTGATTGAATAAATAATGCACAGAAACGCGATAGCAAGAATCTATAATGATTTGCTATAATTGCCGTCATCAGATCCTAGCCTTATATGAGAGCAAGGGAACGTCTGTGAAGAATTTTTTCAAATTAGTACACGCGCCATCGAGATATCAGGGAACATACATAGAAAAAGATGCTGATAAATTGAGAATCTCCCATTTTTTCGAAGTTAGTTAAAATATTGATTAAAAATATTGATATATATTAAATTAATGATATTGAAAAATAAAGGACCCGCCTAATGTTTTTTTTATTTTTTAGGTTTACCACTCAAAAGAAGAAATATCATAATCTTCAAATAAATGGGTGGAGCGGAGCTGTCAATCTCTTCCTGGCTAAAATCTACCCTGTTCGTTCAGTTAACCTTTGCATTCCAGGGTCACGGCCTTTACGGAAGGTCACTCGTAAGTAGGTAAACGTAGGTATCTAACAAAATCGGCACCATAAATTCTACACATAATTGTTTATTCCCCTTTCAAAACTGATCACAGTGTCAATATTAGTGCAACTCCAAGAAATAAATATTATCCAAGGGAACATAAAAAAATGGGAAGAATAACATGAGCTTACGATATTTAATCTTATACGTCTATCAACAAAACACTAAAAACACTAAAGCACAAAAACTTCAATAAAAATAAAATATTTCCGTACTTATTGAATTATTTTTTCTACGTACCGATTTCATTTTGATAAGTTTGGTTTGGTTCGGTGGCTGATGAGCGACTGATGCATAAGCAGATGCAACATAATCTTTTATACATTTCTCCGGCGTCTAACTTAATGTCAAATGACAGCAAGCATTCGATGTCGGTATTCCGGATTCGGTCATCAATGTACACAGTGCACACACATGCTGTATGAGTCGTAACGACTATGTTTGACCACGTTATTTTAGTGTGTGCCTCATAGACTCATACGTGTCACGCTTATTAAACGTGACAAGGATTTGTTAAAAAAGATGATAACCTGGGACCGATGACATTAATCTTACATCATTCGTTAAAATACTGTTAATGGCGGGGTCGCAAAGACCTCGCCATCTTCTTCGTGGTTATTTTTTTTTTATCCAGAAATAGAAGACATCGACCTTCTTCTGTTTTGTCAATTTTATGTATGTACTTAGTTGTTATTTAAATAAAAACTAAAATTGATTGGAAAGAGCAGTCCATCGGGGAATTACCTATTCCATGATTCGTTCAGTCAAAGTAGCGATTGGCGATAAAGGTTGTTTCGCAATAAGTTTCATTCGAACAATCGTTCAGTCGACTTTCCATTAATCCATCATTAATTGACTCTCAAAGTTAAAATACCGACTAAAAAAAAGAAGTTATCACAAAATTAAAAAAAAAACACCACAATAAAGTGTAACAAAACTTGGTACTTAGTTGCTAGCTTTGTTTTCTAATTAATTTTTGCCACCGACTATACAACGTGCGGCTGGCAGGTGTATCAAACCATTTCGGTCTAATAATCAGAGCCATCTAGTTAACAAGACATGCGTCAAATGGTTATCACTTATAAACTGATATTCTGAATAGCAAGTGTGTTTAGTAAATCTCTTCACCCTCGCATGTAACGACTTCCGGAAATAACGACGAAATTAATTTGGTCCTTTCATCGTCGTTATGCCCGAAATCCACTGTGTTTGTTTATTTATAATTATTTTTACTGTACTCGAGTAGAATAATGTAGAATGATTGATTATTATTTAGTTGAACACAATCCTAATTAACGTAAGTATAAAACAATCTAGGTAAAATGTTTTTTTTAGATTTATTTAAATAAGATTTATAGAAACTACTGGGTACCTTCGGTTTATAACACCTGAAGTCGCCGCAACCAAAGCAAATAAAATGCTTGATCGGCAGTGTGGAAACCGATCACCACAGGCCTAGGCCCTAGGCTTGCACTGTGGACCCTAGACACACACATATGTAACACGTGCTCTAGAATTTGTAATGTTTGTCTCATCATCAGCCTGTAATGTTCCCACTGCTGGGACACAGGCCCCCTCTCTGTGAGAGGGAGTGGGCCATAATCCACCACGCGGAACCAGTGCGGATTGGTAGGTAGATCTATCATGTCTTCGAATTTTTGGTTCTAATAGATGCCGGTTTCCTCACGAAATTCCTTCACCGTTTTAAGAACAGTGGTGATGAAAAAAATTACACAAAGTAATGCGCCATGGCGCGATTGGCCGGGTTCGAACCCACGACCTATAATTCGTAAGTCGGGACCGATACCACTGGGCCACCACTGCTCTCAATGTTTGTCTACTTGGACCATATTATTACTAGTCATACAGGTAGTAACATCAAACAATAAATAATCCTGAAAAGTAACAGAATAGAACGGCATTAAAAAAATGTGCAATTTCACTTGTTTCTACGTACAACTCGCACTTGACCAAAAAAATCAATAGATATGCTAAGATTGTCAACATCAAAATAGAGCTAAGGTTCCTAAGATAGTTTTTCCGTTTCTCTAATGGATGCAGCTTTCCCCCTGTTAGCCAATGAGTTAAAAGAAAGACCCTGTAGAAGTATTTTGATAGTGACGGAAGGGTCATTATGCATGCCATAATTAATTATAATTGTAGCATAATTATGATAGGTAGGTACGCTTAAGTAGGTACGTATGTACCTATTACCAAACATGAACCGCGTAAGCGCTCATACTAGTGCCAGTGTCTTCGATTTAATATTTTTATATTATTATTTCACCAATACTAAATTAATTAAATACACAGACTCAGAAATAAAATCTTTTTGAATACCAAATTAGTTTAAACTTTGAACTTTGGATATAGGTAGATGAACACGTACGTACGTATAGATACAGGTACCTACCTGTCTTATTCGTTTCTATGAAGGCGAATGGTGTTATAAAATATATTGTCGTTATTATCTACCTAATAATTAATTAGTTTATAACATTAAGCATTATGTCTTGAGAATAGCGTCGTCAACTAAACAAACAAACAAACTATACTACTTTATAATATTAGTATAGATTAGCTAAACTCGGTCGCGGAACTTAAGAATTACTGTGACCCTGGAACGTAAAGACACCGTAGATTTTAGTCAGTAAGTACGAGTCTGACAGTCCCTCCCGCTCTGTCCTGGGTGGGAAGACGCATTTGATGATTTTACCACGATAAAAAAACAAAGATAGATTTAGGCTTGACTTAGGCAGTTAGTTACCACAGATTAAAACTGATTGTAATGCAGTTGGATGTAAAGCAATCGAATATTAACCTTTTCCAATTTTTGTGAAAAGGTTGGAAATCTATTCAAGTTTGATAAATCTTCAAAAGTATGTTGTGTTAGGTACGAAGGTATTCGCCTTGAGTTCAGTGATCCAAGACTTAACCGTGCCATTACTAAACCGCGAGCATTCACCCGTAATGTAACGTTACATATTCGAACATTCGAAGACGAGCATCAAATTGCGCACTTTTGTGTTACTTTACAGGGTGAATGCTCGAGGTAGAATATAGGGGTACCTACACCCTACACAGTGTAGTATTATAATATGCTATACATAGGCACAATTATCAGAATTCGGTACCTTAATTGGCGAATCAAAAATATCTAACAATTTTAAATTTAATCGATAAACTAAAATAATAAAAAAATAGGAATAAGAAACAAAAGACAAACCGAGATGTTTGCAACGAATTAATAGGTATCTAAAGGTCAAGCTATAAAAATTGTTCATGTCTAGAAACATATTATTAGTCTGGAAATAAAACAGGTGTAAATAGGCTAAAACTTGTCCGGCGGTATTCATGACACGAATAAAAGTGATGTGCTCTTAACCTTTCCAGAGGTCGTATCCGTACCTACTTAATATCGTGAAATTATAATTCAAGGTCGGTTTGTTTTTTACTACAGGTAGGAGGATGTGTATATTGCGGCTGTTTTATTAACCAATAATTAAACAAAAATCTTCCAAGTGCCATGAGCAATGTCTTTGGTCACCAATAGACAAATAAGAGGCTTTAACTAACTTCGTGGAAGTTGTCTCATAACTAACTAGTAGCTAATTGTCGACAGCGCATGCACAATGCTGCATTCACACCGATCATTGTTTTTTTTTATAACACTCAGGTTTAATGGCGTGGAAAATAATTGTAGGCAGAATAAATGCAATCAGTTATATTTACTTGTTTTAACAAATTATGAATATGAGCCTCATGATATGGAACAACTCGTACTTTACATGGCTGGCGGCTGACTGACAGGTAACCATATTATAGTTACATGCTCTATTGCTCTGTGGCAACAATTGTCCCATAATACCTGTAAATAAGACTCTCACTAGATCAGGCCAGATCTCGCTGAAGGATGTGACTATGGCATGACTATAGCAATACAGCTGGCTAGCTGAAAGGCTTTGGCTTTGGCAATAGCCTGGCAATGGCTTTGACTGGCTGGTTGGCTTGCTTCGGGTGGCTGGCTGAAGCTTGTGAATTGTGCAATGAAGTCTTATTTACTCGACATACTTTTTTGTTTCTAAACCCTCCAAAAGACTCAACTACGGCTGCAGGGTGGTACCGAAAATCCACATAAGAAACTGGGAGCTACCACCTACCAGCATGGCTTGTATAAAGTACATGGATTTTCTCATGAGTTAGAACCTGTATACATACATATCCTTCAAAGAAAGTCCGAATAAAACAGTACCACGCTGAACTTTGTTTAATTTTTAAAACTCTGAATCAGTCTGTGAGCCTTGTAACCATTCAGTCCAAAAACTTAGTACGCATTGTGCACTTGCGCTAAATAAAGGCGGTGAGGTTTCCAAATACTGGCTAGCCCAACTACTAGCTTAAACAATACTAACGTAGCGCAAGCGCCAACAGGACGCCATTTGTTAATGGCCGTTTGAAAATGACATCGTGATGGCGCTAGCGCTACGTTAGTGTTGTGTTAAGTATGCCTAAAGAGTGTATGTCCCCATTATACCACACGTCCCCGTCTAATACACTGTTCCCCTGTTATGGTTTCGTTAAATCGACACCATCATTTTAGCAACCTCTTCCCACCACTACCGACCACCTCCACCACCAGTTTACCTGGTCATTTTCCCCCAGTAACATTACAACAGCACCAGATTTTACGATTAGGCGAGATCATAAATTGGCAAATGTAAACGCACCTTAGTACTCAAATGTAGTCAGGTTTAGGCGATCACTCGAACTAACGAACCTTAGCCATTTAGAACCGGTTATTATTTATTAGAAGAGGTGATAAAAATATTTAAGCAATATCCAAATGTAAAATACGTTTTTAATAATAATTGTAGTGACATTACGTAGGTAAATAACGTGAGGGATTAAAAATAAAATTTAACAATCATTGTTCTTACATTATAAAAACCGGCCAAGTGCGTGTCGGGCCACGCACAGTGTAGGGTTCCGTAGTTGCCCATCAAAATACTTATGCGAACTAACTAAACTGATTCGCTGAATTTAATTTTAACAAGAAGAATTTTCAAAATCGGTCCAGGAGTCTGAGAAATCGGGGATAATACAGAAAAAAAACTAAAACCGGCCAAGTGCGTGTCGGGCCACGCACAGTGTAGGGTTCCGTAGTTGCCCATCAAAATACTTATGCGAACTAACTAAACTGATTCGCTGAATTTAATTTTAAAAAGAAGAATTTTCAAAATCGGTCCAGGAGTCTTTGAGAAATCGGGGAAAATACATAAGAAAAAAGATTACGATGAATTTAGAACCTCCTCCTTTTTTTGAATTTAGTTAAAAATAGTTGACGATAAAAACCTACCTATCCCCAAAAAGCATACCTATAAAAGCTGTAAAAATAAAGTTGACAAACTTACATTTGCACTTGAAAAACATGTTCCCCGATACATTTTGTCTAAGAAAAAATTTAATCAAGTACATTTTATAAGTTGGTCGACTATTACTCGTAAAGTTGTAAAGCCTACTTAGTCATGATAATTTTCTTTCAAACTTCGTTATATATACTACTATTGTGAATTTTTTCACACCCCCAAATATAACCGTTTAGCTGGTAGAGGGGGGGGACACTCGAATCGAGCAAAATTTAGCACTTTAAAGCTTAATATTTCACAAACGAATTTTTTTAACAAAAAATTGTTAATGGAAACTCACATTATTTTTTAAAGACCTATTTAATGATACCCCACACTAAGGGGTACGCGAGAAAAAAAAAATCCTCAGTTTACGTGTAAGTACTGGAGGTACCCTAAAAAAAAATATTTTACGAGATTTTATTTTACCACTTTTTCGGCACAACAAATCCGTATATTTACACCAAATTACAGCTCTCTAGTACTGTGCGTCTCTGAGCTAAACTGCGGACAGACGGACGGACGGACGGACGGACGGACGGACATGGCGAAACTATAAGGGTTCCTTGTTGACTACGGAACCCTAAAAAGATTACGACGAATTTCGAACCTCCTCCTTTTTTTGAAGTTAGTTAAAAATATTTGACGATTAAAACCTACCTAGTCAAATTATGGGGGAGCGTTAAATAAAAGAATAGGACTACGTGTGAGCAGAAGCGCATGCTCTAATGTAATGCCTTCAAAAACTAGCCTATGGTTACATGGACTTACTGCTACTTAAAATGCTAAATTGACAAAAATGCAAGAACCGTCTCGAAGGGCCACCCTAAACTGCAATCGTGCATTTTATGCTCTCACGGTGATCACTCGTTGCGGTTCAGGTTGCATAACTCCTCCCTCCTCAAGAGCGAAATTATCAGGGTTGTTAAGATTCTGATGATTTCGCTTACAGTTTAATAATTTTATCTTATATCTAAAAACAAGAAAGGTTATAAATCCTAAAGGTAGAATTACATACAGAATTATCGTACCTAAACTAATGTTCTTAGTGTTAACCGCACTATAATTTTCACTGTATTTCACTTTGCTCATTTTCACTACTTGAGCTAACTCTTTCAGCTCATCTAGATTTATACCTTTCATATTCACTGCACTGACACTGGGGGTACGTTTTTCTGGCTTCAACGCTGGCAGGATAATGATCGGAGTTATTGGATAATTCAGATGTGTATAAGAAAATTGGTAATTTTGTAGATGTATGTGCCCGATGTTAACTTTACAGGCATCTTCCAGGGTTACGATGTACGTTCCTTGTAAAGACTCGTGGCTCATGACGTCACCATGGCATTTTTTGCTGGCTATAACGTTATTCTTTGTATATAGGATCCAACTTACGCGTCCAATTCGTTGAACTTTCAAATCTTCTATGTCAACTATGTGCTGCTCACATGCACTAGTATTAGAATGGAACTTCATCAACTGTTCTTCACATAATGGCTCTAGATGGGTCAACACATCATCATTGGTGCATAAAAATTTGTCTTCTATTGCAATCTGGTTACAGGCTCTCACGACTGGTAAGTAATCTGAGTCTTTCACCAAAAGGTAGGGATATTTAGGAACTACTATTACAGTTTCGTTTAAATCTGTGTTAATAATAGGTAAAGAGTAAAGTTTAAAATAACTGTAAGTACTGTTTTCAATTAATGGAATCTCTATTATAAACGTAATCTGGTTTTGTTTAATAAATGCCTTAACAGTTAAACAATCTTCAAACTTAACTAAATTAATTTCGTTCACGTCATATAACAGATTTTCTGTCTTAGCTATAGATTGTAACATGTATAATAATTCAGTAGAATTAACAATCGCTCGATGCAGTACAGACACCTTACTAAAGGCTAAGGCCGTTTCAATCTCACTTAAAATTATATTAATTGTTCTAAAGTTTGTTAAAAACATATTAAACATTCCTAAAACGTAAGTAGAGTAAATTGAATTTTCTTCTTTAGTAATTATATTTTTAACCAATCTCTCAATTCTTTTCAAACGTTCATCTAAAATTAGTGTATTGTTATGTAAGATTTCTGTACTGTTGACAAAACCATTTAACATTTTAGAGACCAAAGTTATTTTCTTATCCATTATTATTTGGTTGCTTTTTAACTGAGAAATGAGAGAATCATATCGGATTGCGTCACTGTGATCTAAATTACCTGTAACAATTTTAATCATAGACCCAAGTGGATCGATTAGTCCTCGCTTAAATCTTTTAGCTGGTACTAGTTGCTGAAATTTTTCGATAGTTCTATCCTTTAAATAATCCGTTTGAGTGCGAATGCCTAAGAACTCATGGCTGTAAGGTTTGTTAACATCTACCAATTTACTGAATTCATTATATTTAATTAAACTTAATTCTAGATCATTACCTAAACTATCTAAATTTAAGAGTTTTATAATTAACCACTTATCTACTTGTTTAAACGCCTGTCCTTGTTTCACGGGAAGGATACCGGGGTTTTTCTCAACCTTTTGAAGTTGAAGGGCCCATGTTATTTGCGCTGCTGCCCATAGCAGGAGGCACCACCTGCGGAGGACGTTTAATATTTTTAAGGGGGACTTTTGTGAGTCTAGGTCCAATTTTTACAGGTACTACATTATGTTCTACGTCACCGCTAACAGTTGCCTTTCTATAACGTGGCTTGTCTTTACTTAATCTGGTGTTAACCTCTTTTGCATAAATTACGTCACCTATTTCAAATTTCTTACTTATCTCACCACCCTTGCTATTTCTAATCTTTTGCTTTGTCTCTATCATTTTATCTGATATGTAAGTATAGAGTCGTTTAGTGCGCTTCGCATGATCTTTTAGCAATTGCTGAGTGTATAATTTCTCGAAATTTGCATTCAATACAGTATTTGAATCAGTATGACCGAAAACCACTTCAAATGGTGTCAAACCGGTTGTTGTATGTATAGTATGATTGTAAGCCATTATTGAGTAGGTCATAACTGATGCTGCATCAGTACATTTTCGTTCGTACTTGGCTAAACGATATATTTCTATTATAGTCGAATGGAAACGTTCGACAATGCCTGTTGAGTTAGGATTATTAGGTGTACTAATATGTAATTGTATGTTGTACATTAGCATTAATTCCTTCATTAATTCATTATTAAATTCACTGCCCGGATCGCAACTAATTTTTTTGGGGGTTCCGTACATGGAAAAATATTTAATAAGTGCACGTATTACTTCGGGTGTAGATCGATTGGATATTTCTATTGCTTGCCCTAATTTACTGAACGCGTCGACTAATGTAAGATAGTATACAGATTCTATAGCGAAGAGGTCTATGAAAATTTCCTGAAATGGTGCATTTTGTGTTTGAGTTAACTGTAGAAAAGGCTTTATGGGTTTTCTGTCATATTTGGTTTTTTGGCATGCTTCACAATTATTTATTACTGCTGAAATCGTCTCTTGCATGTTATTCCAAAAATAATTTCTCCTTATCCTAGACATGGTTTCTTTTATACCTCTATGACACGTTTTTCCTTCATGATGCTGTATGATGATATCCTTTTGTTCCTTTTCATCTTCAACAAAAACTACACGCTCTGTACATTCCACGAATTCAACCATTCCTTTTTTAAATAACTGTATAATAATTTTACTAAATTGTTTTTTATGCTCTCCACTTTCAAAATATATAAAGTATTTAGTTTTATATTTAATGTATTCTTTTAAAAACTGTTTAATTAATTCATCATTATTTAATGGTAGAAATACTTCGAGGATTTTTTGTTTTTCGTGAGAAATATCACTAACTTGGATATCGTTTTTATGCCATGTAAAGACTAATATCTGGTTGGGTTTAGTGTCCACTGCTTCATGTAATATTGGAATGCCAATTGATTCCATATCTTTAGCTGAATGTACTGTGAATGTTTTATCTTTAGTGGGAATAAGTGGAATTGGTTCATTTGCATCATTTTCCGAGCTGGCTGTTACAGTTGCAGACAAATCTGAGATGGAAATTGTTCTAGAGTCGTCACTATCGGTATCATGTAAATTATCTAATTGCTTGGTAGTTTGTAATTTTTTCGGTCGTTGTTCCTTCTCATCTAAATTAACTGCCATTGATAAGTCATCTTCATCTGAGCCTAATACATTTAATTTAATACGGGACAAAGCATCAGCGTTTGTATTCTGCTTGCCATTTTTATATTTAATTTCGAAATCATATTCTTGGAGACGAAGTCGCCAACGGGTGAGTTTGCTATTCGGTTCTTTAAGGGAATAGAGCCAGGCTAAGGGTCTATGGTCAGTATAAATGATAAATTTATTACCATAAAGGTATGGGCGGAAATGTTTTACGGCCCAAATGATTGCTAAAAGCTCACGTTCTATAGTACTGTATCTGGTCTCTGTATCACTTAAGGTTCTGCTGGCATAAGCTACTGGTTTATCAGACCCTACGGTGCCTTGTGATAGTACAGCGCCTAAGGCATTTAACGAAGCGTCTGTAGTTAAGATATAAGGCTTATCTGGGTCAGGATACTGGAGTAAAGGAGCATTAGTAAGAAGCTCTTTACATTTTTGGAAAGCATCTATGTATGCTTGATTTATAATAATTTTGTTCCTCTTCTTTAAGCAACTAGTTAGTGGTTGTGTTACCTTGGCAAAATCTTTAATAAATCGCCTGTAATAACCTATCAAGCCCAAAAAACTTTTTATTTCTGTTACGGTTTTTGGCAATGGATAGTTTAGAACTGCTTTAATTTTATCATCATTAGGTTTAAGGCCATCCTTAGTTATAACATGACCTAAGTATAAAACTTCTTTCCGGAGAAATTCGGATTTATCAAGCTGAATTTTGAGGTTATTGGCCTTTAAACGATCAAAAACGGCTCTTAATTTCTGGATATGTTCTGCGAGAGAATTTGAAAAGACAATAATATCATCTAAATAAACTAGGCAATGGATTCCATGCAATCCTCTTAGAACGCTGTCCATTGCTCGCTGGAAGGTCGCTGGAGCAGTTTTAAGACCAAACGGCATTCTTAAAAATTCAAAGTGTCCGTTTTCAGTGCTGAACGCTGTTTTCTGTCTGTCATTTTCATTAACCTCAATTTGATGATAACCGCTTGCTAAATCTAATGTCGTGAAGTATGTACTTTTACCTAATTTATCGAATAGATCAGTGATATTTGGAAGTGGGTATCTATCGTCAACTGTTATTTCGTTTAGCCGTCTGTAGTCAATTACCATCCTATATTTTATTTCTCCTGATGCATCTTTCTTTTTAGGGACTAAATGAACTGGAGCCGACCAAGGTGAATGAGATTCCTGAATGACATTTTCCTTAAGTAACTTTTCGATTTGGTTTTTTATTTCCTGTGACTGACTAGGGGGTTGTCTGTATGGCTTGACATAAATAGGATCTTCGTTTTTCGTCCTAATACAGTGTTTGACTTGATTCGTGAAACTTAATGGAATGCCATCACAGTAGAAAATATCTTTATATTCTAGGCATAATGCACTTATAGCTTTGCTTTCTTCACCTGACATGTGACTCAGACGAAGCTTTCGTAAGTTATCTGTCAATAATTTTTCTATTTCAATATCTTTTAAATTATTCACATCACAATCATTTTCATAATTTTCATACGGTTCTACTTGAAATGGTTTATTAATAGCTAACTTAATTGGTTGGTCAAGGGTATTTTGAATAATAGTAGTAAAGTAACCGTCTTTACATTTGACTAAAGCGCTGGGCATACGCACGCCTTCAGTAAATTCTCTAAAATCCACTACAGCATTACCAGAATGATAATTTGCAGGAATTTTAACTCTTTGTTCCGATCGAGGCGCTAACTGTAATATATGTTTATTTTTATCGCGCATGATTGGTATCACCGTAGTTTTAGTTCTCAGGATCTCATTTTTTAAATCTATTACTGCCTCTACACTATGTAGAATATCATTACCTAGTAGACCGTCGAAGCTAGGGTCGACTTCATATAAGTGAAATTTATGAGTTTCATTAGTATTAAAAATCGGAAGTGCTGGAATCGAAAGTACCAGTTCGTGTTGGCTAGTACTATGAGTGCTTCTAACTTCGAATGGATCGTGATAAATATATTCGTAAAAATAGTAATAAGCCTTTTCCGGGTTAATAAATGATTTAGTACTACCCGTATCTATCATAAATTTGGCATCTATTTCTGGAATATATATGTACGGTAATTTAATGCATGTATCGCAATTCAAATTTATTATTTTTCTATGTTCTCCGAAGCCACTAATTGAAAATCCTCATTATTTTCCGCTAAAATTTCCTTATTAATTTCTTCCGAATAATTCTCGTTTTGATTTTCGAAAAAAGGGGGATAATCGTAATACTGATCATATTCTTCGTTACATTGGTAGTCGCAGGAAAACTGACTGTTATCGTTATGATCAAGGTCAAGCTCATTTAATTTAAATCCTTTTATAAAGACCTTGGCTGGAGGTGCAGTACGCATTGTGACGTCACTGGATTGAGTTTGAGGTTGCTGAATGCCGACTGACTGTAAAGGTCTATTATTTAATTGCTGTTGATTTCCAAACTGTTGAGGGCGCATCCCAAATTGTTGCGGACGCATGCCAAATTGTTGGGGACGCATCCCAAATTGTTGCGGACGCATCCCAAATTGTTGCGGACGTATTCCAAATTGCTGCGGACGGTAACCGTATGTTTGACCTTGAAATCCGAATTGTGGAGGACGTGTCCCAATTTGTTGACCTTGGGGGTTACCGAAATGTAATTTGGGTTGTAAATTTGATTGCGTAAAAATAGGTTTATTATTATTAATAGGCGTATTATAATTATTTGTGCCGAATTTAAAAGTTGGAGTATTATTTGGTACAACTTGCTTACTGGAGGACGTCAGCAGTATTTTATTTCGGGCATTATATTGATCATGGAAATTAACCTCTTCTAATACGAAAGATAAAGCCTGTTCCAAAGTAGACGGCTCTTTTAATCTCACAATACGCACCATATTTTCCGGTAGATTATAAAGAAACACATTTAATGACGTATTATTATAAATAGTTATTTTACTTTCCCGCATAGTACTACTCGATAATCTATTAACTTTTGATATTAAAATACTACGCACTGATTGAATACGATTGCAAAAATCCAAAAATGATTCACCATTTCTTATGCGCAAAGTTTCCAATTCAATAGCTAAACACTCTTCACTTCTCGGGTCTCCAAAATGCTGTATTAGTAACTCTTTAAATTCTTCCCATGTAACAATATCCTCGCGCTCACTGATAAGCGCGGCTGCATTCCCCGCTAATCTACTCGTTATAGCATGCATTACATACAAGTTTTGCTCGCCACTTCCCCTGTATTTATTTATAATATATTCACATTTGCGAATAAAAAGATTTAAATGGCGCTTATCGCCATCAAACAGCGGAATAATTTTAATCATTTCATTTGGAATCATGATAATTTTTACTTCATCAACCATTTTAATACTATAATATATATACTAACACACAATAATAGTCTAAAATACAAAATAAAATAGTAAGCTAAAAGTGCAATAGAGTTTCTTTAAACACAAACTTTAAATATTACGCAATTATCGAATGATTTTTTAAAAATTTAGTTCATACACAGAACAATATTTCAATATTTTTTAAATGCAATCACTTTTTAATAACTTATTCTATAACTAAACTAGCCTTACAGATTTTATGCAAAACCAGATAACGTTATAACGCGAGACTTCTAATCGCAAAATAACAAACAAAGGAAATGGGAAAGGAAGGTGAAAATTTGGACTCACCAGCACGCCTTTCTCATTTTCAGCTCCAAGTACAACTCGACAAAATTTCTTTGGTTCGTAGAATCACCACAGCTGCTCAGGGCCACCCGAACGCGTAACACGAAAAAGTTTTATTTCGGAAACAACGCGAAGGACAGCGCAGCTCTATTCGGCGATCCTACCGGCTGCGCCAGTCAAATTATGGGGGAGCGTTAAATAAAAGAATAGGACTACGTGTGAGCAGAAGCGCATGCTCTAATGTAATGCCTTCAAAAACTAGCCTATGGTTACATGGACTTACTGCTACTTAAAATGCTAAATTGACAAAAATGCAAGAACCGTCTCGAAGGGCCACCCTAAACTGCAATCGTGCATTTTATGCTCTCACGGTGATCACTCGTTGCGGTTCAGGTTGCATAACTACCTATCCCCAAAAAACATACCTATAAAAGCTGTAAAAATAAAGTTGACAAACTTACATTTGCAGTTGTCTCCGCTACATTTTGTTTAAGAAAATATGATATCCAAGTACATTTTATAAGTTGGTCGACTATTACTCGTAAAGTTGTAAAGCCTACTTAGTCATGATAATTTTCTTTTAAATTTCGTTATTTAAACTACTATTGTGAATTTTTTCACACACCCAAACATAACCGTTTAGCTGGAAGAGGGGGGGACACTCGAGTCGAGCAAAATTTAGCACTTTAAAGCTTAATATTTCACAAACGAATTTCTTTATCAAAAAATTGTTAATGGAAACTCACATTATTTTTTAAAGACCTATTTAATGATACCCCACACTAAGGGATACGCGAGAAACAAAAAAAACATTCCCACTTTACGTGTACAGGAGGTACCCTAAAAAAAAATATCCTTCGAGATTTTATTTTACCACTTTTTCGGCACAACAAATCCGTATAATTATTTATACCAAATTACAGCTCTCTAGTATTGTGTGTCTCTGAGCTAAACTGCGGACAGACGGACGGACGGACGGACGGACGGACGGACATGGCGAAACTATAAGGGTTCCTTGTTGACTACGGAACCCTAAAAAGATTACGACGAATTTCGAACCTCCTCCTTTTTTTGAAGTTAGTTAAAAATATTTGACGATTAAAACCTACCTATCCCCAAAAAACATACCTATAAAAGCTGTAAAAATAAAGTTGACAAACTTACATTTGCAGTTGTCTCCGCTACATTTTGTTTAAGAAAATATGATATCCAAGTACATTTTATAAGTTGGTCGACTATTACTCGTAAAGTTGTAAAGCCTACTTAGTCATGATAATTTTCTTTTAAATTTCGTTATTTAAACTACTATTGTGAATTTTTTCACACACCCAAACATAACCGTTTAGCTGGAAGAGGGGGGGACACTCGAGTGGAGCAAAATTTAGCACTTTAAAGCTTAATATTTCACAAACGAATTTCTTTATCAAAAAATTGTTAATGGAAACTCACATTATTTTTTAAAGACCTATTTAATGATACCCCACACTAAGGGATACGCGAGAAACAAAAAAAACATTCCCACTTTACGTGTACAGGAGGTACCCTAAAAAAAAATATCCTTCGAGATTTTATTTTACCACTTTTTCGGCACAACAAATCCGTATAATTATTTATACCAAATTACAGCTCTCTAGTATTGTGTGTCTCTGAGCTAAACTGCGGACAGACGGACGGACGGACGGACGGACGGACATTTTTTTTTTTTTTTTTTTTTTTTTTTTTTTTTTTTTTTTTTTTTTTTTTTTTTTTTTTTTTTTTTTTTTTTTAGCGTGTTAAAATCATCAAATGAGTCCTCCAACTCCGGGCAGGGCGGGAGGGACTGTCAGACTTCTACTGACTAAAATCCACGGTGTCCTTCATAGCCTGTTACGTTCCGGGGTTACGGTTAGGGAATAATCCCGCGACCCCGGCAGGCTTTGGCCCTCTCTGAGAGGGGGGCCCCGTCATTATGCTGACGCTCTTTGAGGCGCGCGTGGGACACAACGCGCCGTCGACCCGGGGACGGACGGACGGACATGGCGAAACTATAAGGGTTCCTTGTTGACTACGGAACCCTAAAAATATGCTCGATTACAATAAAACGTAGAAACGCATTGCACTGGTGCGCACTGGTGAGGCAATTTGATAGGTCCAACGTTTGAATTCTGGTCAGACTTTAAATCCTCCGCGTAGGCAGTATGTATCGCGTAATCTATAGGTACATGTGTCGTGTCTGTTTGAAATAGCTTATCTTTAAAATGGCTGAGCCGATTTTGTTTAGACTTCTATTGACAGGTAGCTGATGTAATAAGGGGT
This sequence comes from Agrotis segetum, assembly GCA_036375495.1. NCBI lineage: Eukaryota > Metazoa > Arthropoda > Insecta > Lepidoptera > Noctuidae > Agrotis > Agrotis segetum. Next base: position 26,490 of record JAQSVV010000122.1, read on the forward strand.
AACTTTAGCTTTATATGATAACTAGCTGTTCCCCTTGGCTTCACCCCCTTGTTCCTGAGATTAGCGCGTCCAACAAACTCTCTAGAGGCCTTACCACGACCTCTTAACGCAATCCAGTTTAGGCTGTGGGAAAGAGACAGAGCTATACAAGTCGTCTAGCGCCATTTCTTTCCCACAGCCTAAAGACTCACGCTTTAAGAGTTCATGGTAGGCCACCAGCTTTTATAGTATTAGTATATCTATACGTTTTTTTTCATTAGTCTGCTAGGAGCTCACACAACTTGCCGACCGACCGCGCCGTCGCTGTTTACCTGGGGTTAGAACCCAGGGTCACCACCATTACTCATGACGCGATTTGACTAATTTGCTTCGCCGACCAACTAAAGTTAAAATCATCCTTACTAGGTACGACATAATGATGCAATTCAACTGATACTGATTACAAGGCAAGCCTGTTTTCAACCGACTTCAAAAAAAGGAGTAGGTTATCAATTCGACTGTATTTTTTTATGTTTGTTACCTCATAGCTTGCGCCTGGGTGAACCGATTTTCATGATTCTTTTATTTGAAAGCTGGCACTTCCCGTGTGGTCCCATTGTTCATTCACCATTTCAGGATCTGATGATTGGATCTGACGATTAGCCCGTACGGGAAGCACCAGCGTTCAAATAAAAAAAAAAAACATGACGAAAATCGGTTCACCCAGTCGCAAGTAATGAAGGTAACAAAACATTAAAAAAACAGTCGAATTGATAACCGGAGGGGGTTATCAATTCGTTCGTTATTTTTTTGAAATCTGTTAAAAAAATAAAGGCTGAGCATTGAAGTACTAAGTACGGTTTCCACTAAGTGATATTGGATTTTTCTATGCCGTCATGGTAGATGGACGAATAATAAATTTCATAATACGTACATACATTATACGTATATACATTTCAATAAAACTACGTAATTGATTTTTAAATAATATATTGAATAAATTAAAAGCCCAGCAAACATGTATAAAAATCACCAAGTCAATCGCATTACATGATCAGTTTTCCTTTTAGATGATTTGATAAAGCCAAGGAACTGTAATTCGGCCACGGCACGGGTAAATCTTAATCTGGAACAAAGATTATAATCTTTATCAAAATATTTTCAGTACCTTTTGTAATAGCAACAAACAACATTTGTATTTAAAGGCAACAACGGCAAGATACGGTAACATTCGATTCCTCATTCATATCCAGCCTTAATTCATTAGCCTGTATTCGGGCGATCGAGTGACTTTACTCGAATGAAGCCGAGTATATTTTGTACTCGAACAACCGGACGATTTTGTCACAGTTTAGGTACTCGACCCTGCTTCTACACTTGGTCGATTATCCGAATTCCATAGGCAGTCGTAAGTCCTAATTGTTTTTTTTTCATAGTCGGTCCGTTGCAGTGCTAGGCATAACCTTCCCTCAATTCCTTCTATGGACTTTTTTCCCACACCTTGTAAAAAGCTGCCCTCGTAGTATGTACTTGTACATGTCCAGGTTGTCACACCACCTGTTGTAGGCTCGACGGCGGTGACCATAATTATACTGAAATCATCATCATCATCAGCCGGAAGACGTCCACTGTTGAACATAGGCCTACCCCTTAGACCGCCACGCCAAACGACAATTCACCACTTGCATCCATCGGCTGCCCGCGACCCTCACGATGTCATCGGTCCACCTATACTGAAATATTATGTTTTTAAAATTTGGAAAAATATGGCATGAAACTTACTGTGTATTAGAATCCTGATGTCTTTGCTCATCGTCTTCATCGGGCCGCAGTACCGAGGCGAAGGCTTGCAGCCAGTCGTACAAGTTGATATGTTTGCCACACTCGCGATGAAGCTTGTACGCCAGACAAACGTCGGGCAGGGTGTTTATGACGCTGTCCGATGATGGTAGGTGGCAGCAGGAACACTGAAACGAAGTAATGTATTTGTAATCAAAATAAACAAACATGTTAGATTTCTTTCTTTGGAGCCTTGTTGACACATAATAAGCAGTATTCACACGGCAAATAAAGTTTGTCAGATCAGACGTAGTGTATCTTGTTGAGTTTTGAAACGTGAATAAGCACGGTGAAAATAAATAACTTTTTAAAATCGGCCATAGCTTGGCATGTTTTAAAATCGGGGTCGTACCATTGGATTTAAGTTACATAGCCCTTTGCTAGGTCATCTGGACAGATTCTGAAAAGTTGTCTTGTCCAATATTTCTATAATAAATATCCCTAAATACAGAAATATAGGTATTTAAAAAAGCGATTTTTTTAATAACAAAATTCCATGAATCATTTCGAAACCAATTATTTAGTCGGGATTTATACCTCGCCAGACGCAAAAACAAAAACTCCTACAAGTAATAAATAGCATTTTTTGTGAATCACACAAGCGAGGCGCTACGGGAATTACATTAAATATTTGAATTTTTATAATGAATTTGCTCTTGGCAAAAAATCTTGACGAAGTGAATGGGCTTATTAAATTTTATATTCCCACCCTTTAAACAGGATTCGAGACGACGCAGTCTTTTTTGGGATCAAAAAAATCGCATCTTTTTAATACATGTTCTTCTGAGCCAGGTCTACATTTCTGTATTTACAAGCATTTAAACATATTACATACAGGAGTTTTGGTCTTCAATGTATCAGTAATGATTTGCATTGATCACATAAATAAAAGGTGATATTATTATTATCACACAAAAAATCGTTTCCAAACAACATTTTAGCGCAATGTTACTTAATCGTAAAGCCCGTTCACACCTTGCTGTGTGTTTTGGAAAAACCTTATTCTTTAGAAGCGCATCTTCGCATTGAGGAAAAATATTTACGAACTTTACATGACAGATTATGGGCAAGATTTACCTGTAAGTAATGTACAGGATTGCTGAGTGCGGTGTGCACGGCGCCGCGCGAGGAGCCCACGATGTGTCGGCGCACGTGCGTGACGTCACTGAACAGCAGCAGCTCGTGCAGCGCCAGCGAGCACGCCGGCCGCAGCGCCGCACCACACACCTGCTGCAGGTAGCTCACGAAGCGAGAACGAACCATCTCGAACTCAGACTGGACGCGGTCCACTCTTGTTGCTTTTAGTAGTTTCTGGAACAACCATTTATTTTATGTCGTGGTTGGTGGATTGAACTGTAGTTTAGTGTTCTCAGGACAGAATGACATGTTTTACTATTTTATTATTGGGCATTTCTTTTTTTCCATTTAATTGACACTAATGGAGAAGGCCGGTCAAAGCTAATTGTAGATGGCGCGACCATAGCTAAGTCCTAGTCCCACCAATGAGGTAGTACTATTTTGAAGTACCTATAAGATTTGAACCAACATCGATGCTTGGAACAAGCTATACTAACGCCATTCGTTTCCCACTTGCCATTCCCATTCCAAACTTCTCACACATTGCAATACACAAGAAAAAGAAAGAAGGTGGACCCGATGCATGCAGAACTTGTTTACATGGATTTCGTCCCACAGATATAATGTTAATAATAGTAAACTTTTCATTTATTAAAATCCTTACCTCCTTCAACTTATATCTATTTCCTGGTACATTCTCATCAATATTTTCAACCTCTGGTAGAACATTAGTAGTTACAGTTGTGTCAGTACTGGCATGCTCTATTTGTCTCAAAAATGTTAATAAATGCACTCTCAAAGACTTGACGAAGTTTTCACCAAGATCATCATTGAGAAATATATTATTGAGATTATTCTTCATTGGAGATGACCGCAGAGGTTTAACTGGTGACACAACTTGCAGGTATGAGTTTACTATCTTTAAGGCACTTTTGATATTTTCAACCAACTTTGTTTGTGACTGAAACTTTAATAGCTGCATGCAGTCTTTGAATGCTGGTGTATCTGCTACACATTCTGAGGCACACTTTGTATAGATTTCCCGGACCTAGAACATAAATTAATTTAACATTAATTAACAGTCCCAAAAATGTTTTATCATTGTATATAATAATGATTTTTACTTTGAGTAAGTTCTTATTAATTTGGTGTTTGCAATATGTAAAACATCGCCAAGATAACTGAGCTACAGTGGACTAAATATATTTACACCATGGATATCAGTAATCAACTTTAATAGCTAATATTACACAATTCAATTTAACTTTTATTTTATTGATATAAGCAAGTAAAACTAACGCACGCATGCGGCTTTCTGAGTTCAATTTTTAATAGGCGCTTTGGATTTGCGAGCATTTTTCTTTTGGAAGAAATAGTACCTATAAACATTCCCACTCATGGAGAGGAGGCTACTGTCTCAACAGTGGGCATAATCATTATAGATATTTTGTGCTATAAATATTAAATACTCACAGATTTCCCAAGTAAATTCTTCGGTAAGTCTTTCACAAACACACAAAGCACCCTCAAACACATATAAAAGCTGTACAAATAATCGTGAAGTCTATTCATCTGCTTATAAAGAGCCTCTCTGAAGAAATTGTCGTCTTCGAACAGACTGATTTTAGTTCTACAATCTTGTTGTTCTAAAAACGGCCTGAATGACATCAACTGCCGTATGTTTTCTAGATCATCTGCAGTTAACTCCATTATGACTTCTTCAAGTTTGTCACGGTCACAACATAGAGACTTTAAGTTGTCTCCGTAGAAATGATCCATCATGCAATACTGAAAACAAAAATCATAAACATTGTAGGTACTAACACTTCTTACACACTTGGTGTGCTGTAAATTATCAGTTTTTAGTCCTTTTAACTTAGAAAGGAAATAATGAAATTGTAGTAGGTACCTTTATACTTTGAATGAGACCAGTAACAGAAAAATCGTAGAAAAGGAAGACATCTGTCAGCAGTTCAAAAGCTTTGCCTGATAAATGAAATGGACTTGTGTGTGTTAAGAAAATATCTTCCAATACCTGGAACAGGAAATAAATCATTTATGTAATGGCCTCTTAAATAAAACTAGGTTTAACAAGGGTTTAACTTTCATAAATGACAGGTAACAGAGAAAAGCAAGTACATGGTCATTTGGGCCAGGAGGAAGTATCCAGATAACTCACCGGCAATTAATCTCAATGGATGCCAACTTAATAGAATTAATATTATGTCTAAATATTTCGATATTTTGATCTTTAAAGCTCTAGTCTTGAAGACGATGTAGTCATTGAAAAAGGAATGTATAGGGCGCTGTTTGTCCGTTTTAATGTGATAGCCCGTAGTGATAGAGAGAGTCTTTTAATTAATTACTAAAGCTGAAGGGTTTGTTTAACGCGCTAATCTCAAGACAATCTGGGTCAAATTGACAAATAACGCGCTACGAGCGAATAGGAGCCGAGCAACGTGTGAAACCGCAGGGAACATCTCGGCCTACCCAGCCGGACGCTATACTAATTTAGGAATGTGTAATTTTCCTATTTAAATGTAAATCTCTGACTTACTAATTTTTAATTTAGTTTATTGTATGACCCAAAATTGATAAAAATGAATAGTAATTAATAACTTGTCGCGTTGGGTTGACTACACCGTCAAAATCACGGAGAACCGATGGATTCAGAACGAACGGAAGTATGATGAAGTTGTCTGTTGCTTAAAACAATAATTTCATGTTACAATATCAACTTACTTGATTCATATAAACGGGTGATGCATGTGAATGGAACACTTTGATCAGTAGCTTGGACGACACATGGTAAGGAAACGACTTATGAAGAGCCGATACCGACGTCGCCACCCCAAACACGAACACTATCGCCATTGTTGATACATACGAACTGGAAAATGTAGAAAGACCATTTTAATTCATCATCATATCACCCATAAGACGTCCACTGCTGAACATAGGCCTCCCCTTTAGAGAACGACGAAGGAACAAAAACTTTTCTGTCAACTCGCTGAGGTACTACGTAAGCGAGGGGGACGGGGTACTGCGTTGTGCCTGGCTAAGTCAAGGTCTGTTCTGTCTCAACGTATGTTTACGGCACACAGGAGTGGTCGAAATGAGATGGATATAAGATTTTTTTGCCTAATGTGTTGACAGACATCGGTCCCCTGTTATTAGGAGTCTAGTATTATATCGTCGTTGCCTTTAGACTTCCAGTAGGACCGGTTGTAAGCGGCCTACATCCAACGTGATCCTGTGGCCATTGTGTGTACCATTTTAATTATTTATGCCAAATTATATCAACCATATTTTCCTTTGGGGGCACTCTGTACACTAACCCAGGTGGCCTGGCAAGCGTGTGTAGTTCTACTGTGGTAAACGAGATGGCGCTAGAGGAATTGTATAGCTTTGTCTCTTTCCCACCGAGGAACTACTCTACTACCACGCAATGCTTGGTTTCAGTTCCTGTAAACCTCATAATAGATCCTTGCGGAAATCGCGACAGCCAATCGTGTGGCAGCGCAAAATTGGCGATTGTAGTCAAGTTGTTATTATTTTTGTATGGAATAATTATTTAAATAATCATACTTGAATAAATTACCTCACAATCATTACAAAGTCTTGTAAAACGTTACAGTTGAAGCTTTCAAAATCAGGAATAATAATAACTAGGGTTCTTTTGGTTGTGCTTGACTTTTTCTTCATCGGTGATGTCTTGCACTTTGTTTCATACCAATTTTTGAGGGTTTTCATTGTGCACTGATTCTTTTTTAATTTCTTTGTTTGAGTGATGTATTCTTCTGATTCGTCATCATAATCCTGTAAATCATAATAACACGAATTATAGTAGGTACAGATGCTAGTATGTCAACCTATCCCAATCTGTCTTTTACCAATTGAACATTAACCTTCCATTGTTGTTTATAAGGTTCAAAATCTTTTATGGTAGGTTGATGAGCTGGCTCCGTACATAAAAAAAATTAAACAGGCAAAATCTAGTTTAGTTAGCTGAAATTTATCAAAGTGCTTCATAAATTAAAATAGAGGGTAGTCTTCTTTTGGTCATAAAAAATATTTTTAAATGTGTTGTTAAACTCAAAACTGGGGTACTATTTAAACAACATACAACTGTGAAATGTACTTGTTATGTGAACTTTAGTGTGAACTTTTACTATAATTCTTTATAGTAGATATGTGACTCACCAACATTTGATTTCCATGGATTAACTGCCAAACAGCATTTTCTACCAAGTGCTTAACAGTGGGTGCATCTTGTGAATTTACTAATGCCACATGTGGAGTTACTTCATTTCTGTAAAATTAAAAGAAAAAAATTAAGCCAACTTTAAAACAAACACACAAAAGTGTAAAAATACTTGCTTTCAGAAGTTGGTGGCTTTCTTTTTTATTTGATTGACTTTTTATGTTATTTTTTTAAGGGTTCCTTAACTAAAGTGTGAAACGGGACCTCATCACTAAGACTGTGTCTTTCTGTCCATCCATCACCAAGCTATATCTCATGAATGGTGATAGACAGATGAAATTTTCACAGATGCTGTATTTCTGTTGCTGCTAAAACAATAAATACTAAAAACCAGAATGAAAGGAGGCTTCCATACAAGACATTTTTTTTTGCTATTTTTAAAGGTATGTAATGTACAGAACCCTTCATGATCTGTTGTTTACAAATGCCTCTTCGATATTATTAAAATTAAGAATGTAATATTGGCCAATCTAATAATCTTACGTAAATGCAATCTGAAAATGCAATTAGAAAATTGTATCTGTATTTATTAACTTATTTAACAATTACTTATCCAATAATTGACCATAGTAGTTGTATTACCTGATGATATCAATGAGGGATGAAAACTGGGACACATGGTCTGGTTGACTGACCCCAGTCAGTAGAGTGGCACTCGGAATGACTCCTTCCAAAGTAGATGCTTCACTTACACCATGGTTCTTTATGTAATTCACAATGTCATTTAGCAGTAGACTGTATGTTTTTTGATGGAGTTCCTGGAAATATTTACAAAACTTTTGCATTTTTTTTTATATTTTGCTGTATTTAGGTACTGCAAAATATAAAAAAAGTAAATCATTAGTAGAGTATTTGACTGCAAAAATCTACTTAGTCCGGCAGATAAATTATCATTGTTACATAAAGCCTCGATTTAGACGATGCAAGAACTCGAACGCGAGTTGCGTTACATTGCGCATTTATAGGTAGAACAAATTCAGTTAATGAAACAAATGCCGCAATGTATTGAAACTCGCATATGAGTTCTTGCTCCGTCTAAATGGCGCTTAAATCAACCAACCAACCATAATGATGCATCATCATAATTAAGCAAGAACAGTTTTTACTTGCTTATCAATAGCAAGTCTTTGTCATTGTAATTAATTTTACAAACAAAAAATAGACATCAATATTTTTTTTTACTCATTACGGTCTGATTAAAACAATTTATTGTAGCTGTCAATAAACAGTAGTCATGAAATAGTAATTCTTTTGGGGAAGTATAAAGACAGGGATTGATTTTTTAGTGCAGCATGATTTTGAACTGTTCACAAGTGTGTGACATGACCAAGTGTCTACCTTGGTTTTTAGTATGTTCTTGTCGTTCCTGTCTTGAAACATAAGATATGTTTTAATTCTTAGTCTTATGGCTTGAAAACATGTTGAATAATGCAGTTTTATACCCCTGCAAGGTAACTTTACACAATAAATAGACACATTAGGTCATGAACAGTATTATGTAGACATAGTCTGTGCTTACCTGCAATTCACTTTCTATGTAGTCCCAATTCTGTTTATATGTTTTATACCAAAGTTCTTTCATAAATATCTTTTCAAACAAAACTTTTCCACCTTTACTTTTACTGGCTTTTCCTTTTTTGAATCCATTTTTGAACAGGAATACTCCCTGGAATTAAAGTTGGAACCATAAAAGTTAGAACCATTATTATTATAAATGGGAAAGAAATAAGTTCTGTGAACTTGATATGGTGGGTTTATTATTGTTATTTTATGTTTATAAATATAATTAAAATTACAAAGCCATATTTAAACTAACCAGACTCTAGTCTACAACTTAGTATAAGCCATTGAACCTCAGACATTGAACATTATGAGTAAAGAAACAAACTGTTTCTGCACAATATCACCACTTGTCCAAGTAGACATGCATTCTGGACTTGTGTCCACTAAGATTGGCCGCCAACAGAATAATAGGCTATACCGTCAGGATTATAATCAACAGGCTAATGATACAACAGTAAATAAGTTTTGTTTGAATATTAATTATCTTCGATATTGTTTACTAGATAGTGTTTTCCGTAATCCTTAATAATAAAATTATAAAAGTTGTAGGTTAGCCAAGTAGTTTATCAAATAGGTATAATATTGCAAAATCTTATGTCGGCATTTAAACGCGTCTACAAGAGCATGATTTCACCCGTAAATTACTTTAAAATAAAGGTTATAATTTTGTTTATTATTGTGAGTGCAGCAGCAGGTCATGTCCTAGCGCAGCGGTTGCAGTGTTGAGATACCTATCTCATATCTGTTGTTTCTCAAACATCTTATGGAAAATAGTTAATGAGAAAAGCTCTCTAGTCTGGGTAGATTTTAGTAAATAATCATTATTAATTACCTTAGAAACTGATACAGTTGACTCCATCCTTCAACTTCAATTCAATAATACGCGATTACGCGCCAAAGCTCTAGTGTCAATGTCACAACTGTCACACTGACACTCTATGACAATTGTGATTTTTATGTAATATTTATGGCATGGCTTCAAGGCTTTTATGCCAAGACAGTTGTGACAGTTTTGTTGGCCTCGTAGATAGAGAAAACAACAGACGGCTTCATCACAGTAAAACGGAAGTCCATGCTTCACAATAGCTACCTAAAATTGATCCTCCTCAACATATAAAGAGAGAAATCGAAAAGTGGGTCCTATCTTTTATGTTATAAGAAAGAGATAGGAAGTGGTCCTTCCAGAGTATGGCCAGTTTTATTTGTCAATTGGCCAGGGAAGGCCAAGTCCATTCTCTTAGTCTATGTGATAAATACATAGATAGTGAGTGTGCGAGCTTTCGTAGAACTTCATACTGTACAAAGAATTCGTAATTCGGGGACTGCGGAGACTGCGGTGCGGCTAGGTCTGCGTTAACCTTTAGGAAAAATACTAAAATTAATATTTATTTTTAGGAAATAGGTACTCTACATATTTTATACAGGATCTTTATTTTTAACCGACTTCAAAAAAAGGAGGAGGTTCTTCATTCGTCGGAATCTTTTTTTTTTTATTTGAGCTGAGCGCGCTAATCTCGGGAAGTTCGATTTCCAACTGAAGAATTCTTTTTTTTGTGTTGCTAGTTCATTTATCGGGAAAGTCTATTGTTATGTCTCACTTAACTCCTGGGTGGTTTAACCTCTATGTTACCGCGCTCTCGTATCGTAAACTCCGTCGAGTCCTTGACATTTACGAGCGCTTACGTCATCGCGCGCGTCAAGTGGCGGCCGCTTACATTAACCGTTATCGCTCCAGTTAGAATGAGTCAAATGGCAAACTGTAAACAGTATCGTATTCGGTGATAAAGACTCTTTGTTATACAACATAAACAATTCTTGTATGACTACTTTGGTATTATAAATATCCCATAGATAGGAGAGATCTCGCCGTAACTAGACCCGTTGACGTATCTTATTTATTTTTGATAAAACTACTGAATCAATTTACACGAAACTTTAGAACTAATATAACGAATATATAAGTAATCTAATAAGAAAATTCCAACATATAATGTTATAAGATTCCAACTCAAAATTCAACTTACATGGAGCTATTATTTGTCAACATTGCGCGACTGTCAACACTGGCCGACGCTCACAATAATTGTAATCACTCGACATAAAATGACTCTTATCTCAAACGGTAAAAAGTATCGTGTTCCTTAGAAACGACACTTTGTATTTCAATATAAACACCTCTTGTGTAAGTACTTCGGAATTAAAATATCCTGTAGATAAGAGATCTCGCCGTAACCACAGCCGTAACTAGACCTGTTGACGTACCTTATTTATTTTTGATAAAACTACTGAATCAATTTACACGAAACTTTAGAACTAATATAACGAATACATAGGTATTCTAATAAAAAATTCTCACATACACTATTCCTATAAGATTCCAGCTCTAAAATTCATTTATTTACATGGAGCTGTAATTTTTCAATGCGCAGTTCAATGCACGACTTTGTAAACGATCATCCGTGTTACTATAAACAGGTATCACTATAAAATGTTTTTTAAGATACTACCTAAACCTTCTTCAACTGATTACTAACCTTGAATCGAAAAAATAAACAACGGAAATTCCATGGTATAAGAAATACATTGTTGACAACCGAATTGGCCTATAGGAGGGACAAAAACCTATTTCTACTCGATAATTTACGTTTTCCAATTAAAATTTCTTAAATATCGTGCTGGATTTTCGTGATATTTTAAAATAAATAACAGACTACTTGTAAACGTGGTGTGTGACTTTTTATTGTTGACAGTTCAGTAACCATAGACTTACATCATAGACTACATGACATTCATTTTGACATAAGAGTTCCACAGATTAAAATACTCATTACATTTTACCCGGGATATTTAAATGTTTTTGTTAAGTACATGCTTTTATTAAAAGCAACTCTTTAAAAGGAAGACAAACCAGTGAACGCAAGATCTACCAAAAAAATAAAATTGGTCATTAGCGATTTTTTCTGATAAAGCGACTATGTAAATACTGAAGCGACACACATGCGTTATGGAGAAAAGAGGAACTAATATATTATGGTGATCATACACGACCCTCACCCTTATAATAGGGAGTACATTTTTACACCACCCCTCAACATAATATTTTCCTGTTTTCCCTGTTTAAAACATAAATATTAAGCTATTTAATCCTAACTAAATTGTTAGTAATGCATCTTATATTGGCACATTCAAATACTTAACTTGCTCCCTCATTTTTAACGGAATGAAACTATAAAAATGCATCACCAACATTACATAGATTATGTGCATAGCCTATATTCTTAAAAAATTAACTTAACAAACTTCTCAAAAACAGTTTTTCCCAATGGCTTAGTTAATAAATCAGCTAAATTATCTTGTGTTTTAATATACTTTACTGAAATACATTTATCCTTTATTTTGTCCATAATGAAGTGATACCTTATATCCAAGTGCTTTAATCTTTTATTATTTTCATTTTTATAAACAAGTTTTATTGCTGACTGATTGTCTTCATACAAGATCACTTCATTACCGACAATATCAAAATCACATAACAAGTTTTTCAGCCAACATGCTTCTGAAATAGCCATACTTAATGCAATATATTCGGACTCAGTGGAGGATAATGACACACTAAGTTGTTTTTTACAACACCATACTACAGTACAATCAAATAATTTAATCAAATAACCAGTGGTAGATTTTCTATCTTGTGTGTCACCGGCCCAATCTGCATCAACAAAGCCTTGCAATTCTGTGGATGTGCTATTATATACCAAAGAGTAATTTAATGTACCTTTTATATATCTTAGAATACGTTTCAATGCCTTGTACAACATAATACTAGCACAGTGTTGGTACCTACTGAGGAAACAAACTGATACACATAGATCTGGTCTTGTACCACAAACTGCATACATTAAACTGCCTACGAGTTGTCTACACTTTTTCTCTATTTCTGGACTTTCAGATTTTTCCCTTTTTAGTATTTCAAACTTAAAGTTTTGGTCTATTGGAGTAGAAACTGGTTTGCAATCTGACATATTATAATGCTCTAAAACTTTAGTAAGATATGTTTTCTGACTAATTACCGTTGTACCTTTCTTTTGATCAATATCGATACCCAAATAACATTTAGCTAAACCTAAGTCCTTCATATTAAAGTTACTGCTTAGCTCGCTTTTAAAATCTTCCAAAACCTTGTTTTCAGTGCAAAACATAAGAATATCATCAACAAATAATAAAACGTATAGCATACATTCATTTACCTTTCTGAAATATAAGCAATGATCATTTTTAGATTTACTGAAATTTTCTTTACTCATGAAGTCATCAAACTTATTATTCCAATATTTAGGAGACTTTTTCAAACCATACAATGATTTATTTAACTTGCATGTTTCACCGCTTGGTAGCTTGATGTATACAGTCTCATCAATGTCACCATGTAGAAAGGCGCCTACAACATCCATCTGATGAACTGGAAGTTGAAGTTTATTTGCAACTGCTATAAAAACTCTAAAAGTAGGCAATTTAGCTACAGGAGAATATACTTCTAAATCACAATCAGACTGTTCAAAGCCTCTTGCTACCAACCTAGCTTTATATACTTTATTAGTACCTACTTGTTTAACTTTAAAAACCCATTTACTAGAAATTACTTTATTCCCCTCTGGTACGCTATTTACTTCTGTCCATGTGTTATTTTCTATCAGAGTATCTAGCTCAGTCTTCATAGCAATCTTCCACTCTTCTTTTTCTTCAGAGTCAAGCGCTTCCTCTAGAGTAGCTGGCTCTGTACCGATGGACAGAAGGTTTGTATCGTAGTCATCTAGCCTTGATGGTTTTTTTATTGCTCTGCCTCTCCGTGAATGTGTTAGTACTTGAGGTGTTTCTTCTGCCTCTTCTTCTTCTGACTGGGATGTTTCTTCTGAATTTAGAATTTCCTCTGCTTGTACTTCTGTATTTTCATCAAGATCTGATAACTGTGTTAAATCTTCTTCACCTTCCTCATTAAAACTGTGATATTCTTCTCTTATTTCATCCTCTTTATTATTTATTTCTTCTTTTAATAATAGTGGGGTTATAATATTATGATCTTGAAAAGTATTGACTAACTTTTGACTACTAGAATTGCCTTTCAGAAATGTTACCTCTCTTTTAATCAAAACATCATTTTTATGGGGAAAATAAATTCTAAAACCTTTTGTTGTTTCACTATAACCTACAAAGTATCCTATTTCAGCTTTGCTATCCCATTTCTTGCGATAATGATCTGGAATGTGTACACCTACTTTTGAACCAAACACATTTAAATTATTTATATCATATAGTCCCTTTTTATACCAGAGCTCATATGGAGTTACATTTTTAATCCTACTTTTACCAGTTCTGTTTATAACGTATACAGCTGTATTGACAGCTTCAGCCCAAAGAGACTTATCTAAATTACTTGATAATAATATTGTTCTGGCTGCTTCGGTTATTGTACGCATTTCACGTTCTATGCAACCATTTTGCTGGGGTGTGTACGGAGCACTATTTTGGTGTACAATACCTAAATGATCTAGGAGAGACTTCACCTCTTTGTTCATAAATTCAGAACCACAATCAGATCTTATTACTTCAATTTTATATTCTAAGTTTTTAGTAACAAAATTTAAAAAAGTTTTAATTTTATCAACTGTTTCAAACTTATTTTTCAGAAAATAAACCGTTCTATACTTTGAAAAGTCATCCTTTATGAGTAGATAATACCTGGATCCACCTAATGAGACAGTATCCATAGGTCCACATAAGTCCATATGTAAACATTGACCAGGCTTATCTGCCCTATTTAAACTTATAGGAAACGGTTTCTTATGTAACTTACCCAAAACACATGCCTCACATGTTATTTCCTCTTGTTTACCAGCACTGAAATCTATATCACATTTATTTAACATGTTTTTTACCTGTTCAATATCCTGGTGGCACATTCTAGCATGCCATTCAGATAAGCTGTCACTTGATTTACCAACACAAGCATTTTGAACTTTATGAGACCTAAACTTCATTATAAATAAGTTATTTTTCCTATATGCTAGTGCACAAACACTGTTATCGTTATTTTTCCTGAAATAACACATTTTACTAGTAATTGTCAAAACATAACCTCTATCTGTAGTTGAACTTGCTGAAAATAGATTCATCTTGATGCTAGGAACATGTAGAACGTTATTTAATGTTGTATTTATCCATTGTTTACCTGTAAATGCTTCTAAAGAAATAACTCCAATACCAATGGCTTGTATGATTTTGCCGTCTCCAATTACTATGGACCTAGGACATTCTAGTTTTTTGTAGTCTAAAAACATATTAAAATCATGACACATGTGCTCTGAAGCTCCACTATCCATTACCCAACAATTATCCCTTTCTAATTGACTGTAAAACAATGATGATAGCTCGAACACAGAGAATGCATTGCTTTGATTTCCTTTGTTTACATTTTGACTTTTCTCATTTTTATTTTTAAACCAACAATCTGAACTTTTATGATTATTTTTCTTACAAATATTACACTTAGTATCATTAATTATTGTACCTTTACTTTTTGATTTGCAGTCCTTTTTCAGATGTCCTACTTTGCCACACCGATAGCATTTTCTTGTAGACTTGTGTATGAACGCAGACGACTCATCTTCTTTGTTTTTGGTTGATGCACGTTGCTCTTCTATCAGTAATCTCGACGCTAGCTCGTCCATGGTCCTTTTTTCTGCTGGCACCGATTCCCACGCTGACACAAAGTGCTGGAATTGTGATGGGAGAGATGAAGTTATCTTTGTGATGGCCATGGTTTGACTCACTTCAGCGTTCAGATTCTTCAATTTACTCAGGAGAGACTCGAACCTTCCTAGCACAGACGTATAAAGAGAAGCAGACCAAACATTAATTCCTAGTTATACTTATATAGATATCTATCATTCTTTATCCTTGTTCTATCAAGCAATAACATAATAATAGCGTCTCGTTCTTTTATCTGTAGCAACACTGCCCCACACATAGACAAATTTTGACATGAAGCTTGTTATTCTGCGACGCCATATTGATAAGCTCATAACCTACAACAACACTCTACGGTGTCAATCACGCTACGTGTAAAAATATTAACTGTTTGTAGCATTAAAGACTTGAAAAAAGTAAAATAAAATGGTGAAGTGCAGTGCGTACCGGTGTGACAGTGATAGCTCTAACAAAATACCTGGATTATCCTTTCATCGGTAAGTTTTTATTCAAGTTGTAAACTGAAACAATTTGTCGATTTTTGGAAATGAATCAACTGTTTCAATGAAGTTTAATCGATTTTTTTCGTAGCCCTAATTACTGTCATGCAATTTACCCATATGCTTATTTAGAATAAATTGAACAACACTAATAAACAAAAAAAATTGTCTTCTATTTTCAATTAATGACAGCTCAAGTACTTGTGGAATTAACCGGGGACGGATTTAGGAAAATGTTAAATTAATAAATATTAATTATCATTGTTTACATATTGGGTAAATGCATTTATTGTAAGTGCAAATGGTTAATAATTATTACAAAGTTGAATAATCTATAATCCATTAACTTGGCTTAATATGTAACATATACCATGTATCAATTTATCACAATTAAATGTTGATATGAAATAGGCTTAGGTCATACACATATTATATGCTACTAATGCTACTCATATTTCTTTGATATTTTGCTTGTGCATAATAAAAATTATAGTAATATTTCTGTTCCAGGTTTCCAAAAGATGAAAATTTAAAGAAAGCCTGGATTGATAACATGCAGCTCCAACCCAATCCTACTGGTGTACTCTGTTCGAAGCATTTTGAGGAACACTTGATAGATGCCAGCGTCTTTCGAACAAGATTACGTCCTGGATCAATTCCTACACTGTTTAATGAATTGCCTCCGGTTATGCATGTATGTAACTGTATGCTACTAGTTACAAATTAATTTATATTATATTTGTCTTGATAATAATTTTGTTGGTCTTTTGTTTACAGGATAAGGAAAATATTATAAACCTCCAAAAAACTTTGCCAATAAAACGAACTGCTGCCGGGACAATTGTTCCTGTACTCAAAGAAGTACAACATAAAATAATACCTGCTGTTTCTGCATCAAATATAACTGCTGTAATAGTAAGTAAGTATTATATTTTAACATTGTAGGTAGTAAGTAGAGTTTGTATCTGTAGGTGATACAAATAAATTAAAGATAAACAATCACAATTCAATGACAAAATTTGCAGACATTTGTTGACAGTGGGGTTTACTATTGTAGTGGGCATATAGTTCCTGCTTTGTATGGACGTAATTTTGAATACATCTGTGGTTATTTCTACAAAGTGTCACCAATTGGAACTTTATTCATGGCTAATTTAGCTAAAGTGTATAAAAGATAGTAAGAAAAGTGGGCAAAAAAGCATTGGAATCTATTAAAGATTTGCTCTCTTTACAGCTAAAGAGAGCAAATTTTTAAATAAGCTCAGCAGCTTATTTATTGTTGTTTTATAAAATATTTTTATTTTAGGATGAAGAAAATTTACCTGGCCCTTCAAATTACATTAGTAAGCCGCCTTCAACACCTCCAGTAATGCCTTCTACAGAATTAATACTTCCAACCAAACATGAAGTGCAAGGTTTAAGAAGAAAATTGATTATTAAAAATAAAAAAATTAAGTTATTACAACAACAACGTAGACGATTGAGAAGAAAAGTATCACAGTTCTCGGATATAGTTGCAGAATTGAAGAATAAATTAAATCATGATGATATTCATATATTAACTAATATTCCAGGTAATAACAAAGACTTTCTTGTCCGATATCTAAAAAAAGCAAAGGGTTTAACATTTGAAAAAGCATATTCACCACAATTAAGGTCATTCGCCTTACAACTTCATTTTTATTCGCCTAGGGCATATAATTTTGTAAGAGAAACATTCAACACAATTTTGCCTCATCCAATTACAATTACACGCTGGTATAAGAAAGTCAATGCGGAACCAGGATTCACATCTGAATCATTTGACACATTAGAAAAGTTGTCTAGAAGTAGTTCATATCCTATTTATGTCAATCTGTGTATAGACGAAATGGCCATCAGGAAAGGATTGGTATGGGATGGTTCTATAAATAAGTACAAAGGGTATATTGATACAGGCACTGAGGTATCAGACGATAGTCTACCGCTTGCGACACAAGCCTTGGTAATGTTAGTAACTGCAATAAACGCTTCATGGAAGTTCCCCATAGCATATTTTTTTATTACGTCTATGACTGGTGAACAACGAGCTAGTCTTGTAAAAATAGCAGTAGAAATGCTTTACAACATCAAAATTTTTGTTTGTGGTTTAACTTTTGATGGGGCTGCTAGTAATATTAGCATGGCAACTAGTTTGGGGTGTGATTTGAATTTAATATCATTAAAGCCATATTTTACATTAAATAATACGAGAATTAATGTATTTTATGATCCATGTCATATGATTAAGCTTGTGAGAAATACTTTAGGTGATTATAACATTTTAATTGACAAAGATGGTAGTACAATTAGGTTTGATTACTTACAATTATTAAATGACATCCAACAGCAAAAGGGTTTACATCTTGGTAACAAAATTAAAGAAGCTCATATTTATTACAGCAAACAGAAAATGAAGGTAAAGTTAGCCACACAGTTGTTGAGTAGATCTGTCGCAGATGCACTTCAATTTTGCAAAGACAATTTAAAATTATATAAATTTCGTGATTGCTCTGCCACTATTAAATTTATAAGTATGGTCAATGACGCTTTTGATATTTTAAACAGCCGATGTACGTATGCACCAGGATTTAAAAAAGCTCTATGTGCTGCTAATATTCAAAAGTGTATTGTATTCTCCAAAGAATTAGAAGAATACTTTTGTAATTTAAAACTGTCAAATGGAGATTTGGTAGTACAGTCTGGTCGCAAAACTGGATTTATCGGATTTATTATTGGTCTCCGAAGTGCCATTAACATGTTTAATGATTTAATTACAAAAGAAAAATTAAGATTTTTGCCCCTGTATAAAGTTAGTCAAGATCATTTAGAGATGTTTTTTGGTCTTATGAGAGCAAAAGGAGGATTTAATGACAATCCAAATGTTGTGCAATTTCGTACAGCTTATAAAAAAAATATTACTCGCTACCAATTAAAATTACATTCTGAAGGAAGCTTATCAGATTTGCCCATCCTTACTGTGACCTCAACCGCAGAGCCAATAAAAGTTATTAACGATAGTACTCCCACCTTTGAGCAAAATATTATGAAGATTCATGATATTGACGAAGAAATTATTGATTTTTTTCTGGATGACGTAATTAATACACCTTTAGATGAATACACACAAGAAATTACTATATATGTAGCGGGCTTTATCGCACGGAAAGTTCATAAGAAAATTAACTGTTCAACATGTCAATTGTTAATGATAGGCGAAAAAGAAAACTTATTGTCCTCATTAATATCTGCTAAAGACCGAGGCGGGTTAATATATCCATCACAAGCTCTTATCAGAGTTGTGCAAATCTGTGAAAAGTGTTTTAAGATCAACAAAAGTAATGATTTTAATAGTTTAATTAAATTTGTGTCTGATTATGTCGATTTGTCAATTTTTGATTCAAACAATCCCGAACATGATAGAAGTCATGTACATTTAATTGTAAAAGTTATTGTTAAGTTTTACATTGATTTAAGATGTAAACAGGCATCCAAAGGTACAAACATCTCTCAAAGAAACTTCCTTAAAAAAGTGGTTTTATTTCAAAACAAGTAAAAGATAAATATTAATGTTTAACTGCATTCTCGTGTATACGTCTATTAACTGCTCCATCTTTGTATGTTTTCATAAAGGTAATATAAATACATATATATTTATAATTATATTATTGACGACATTGTCTTTGCAATGTATATAAACTAATCTAGACCACTCACTAACTTCATTAGTGATTTATTTTTGTTGTACAATCATGCTATTTATTAAAAAGTTTATTTTTTATTTAGCCTTTATTATAATGTGAATGTGAGAACACTGTAGACTCCGCAGACTCGTAGATTATTTTCTATTTCGATACACTTTTATTACATACCTATATTATTTTATTGTACTTGTTGGTTCTATTTTCGTTGATGGTCTACGTTGTCCTCACATCTGTTGTTTTCATCTCAGTTTCTGTTGTTTTGTAAGAGTATAACATATCTGTATATTAGAATATCATTGCCTATGGTCTAATAAAATACTTTTGATTGCATGTTTATATTTGTTTAACCCACTAATTTCCAGTCATTTAGCTTAATAAACATTTGTCGAATTAGTTCGTGCCATTTTGCGGGATTTTATTATTATTATGGACATGCATGCATGATATTCGAGGTTTATAGGCCGTGTGAATAACCGTAGTTTCAGCGCTGGCGCGAGGCTGAATCATAAAGAGAATAACACCCCAGATCGTTAACCACAAATGGCACTAGGTATTCCGAACACTGCTAATAACTCTTAAAGTCGCAGCACACTTTAAAGACCCGACGCCACCCCACTCGCTTTATTGACAAAGCGTGGTGTGGCGTGTCTGAAATTCTGAATACTGTTGCCGCCTTTAAGGTGCTACTACGTCTGTCAGTCGCCTGTGTTACTGTGTCGTCGCAACACTATTGAAATTGGTGACCATTACAGATCACAGAGAATGTTAACGTATATTGCAAATGACAAAAGTTTGAACACATGTAGGTACTTATACTTATAACGTCATACAATACTAATACTGGCCTTAGTTCGGCCCTGTTTAGACAATTTTTTCATATGTGTGTGTACTGGCTTCACAAATTTTAGCTAATGTTTGGTCTGCTTCTCTTTATACGTCTGTGCTTCCTAGAAACTCTGATACGGTTTCCTTTTCTTCAAATTTCATTGAAAAGAACTTCTGCTGAAGTATATGCACAGACAGCTCGCCGCGCTGTTCAAATATTGTATGTAGCTTATCCCAAATTTGTTTTGACGTTTTGCAGCTTACTATTTGTGGTATAACCTTTTCAGATATGCTTGTTACCAACATACCTTGAGCTTTCGCATCTTTCTGCATCCATTTGGTCTGATCTTCGTTGGCCTGGAATGTGCCTTCAACGACGTCTAAGAGGTCCATAGCTCTTAGGAGGACTCGTATTTTGAAACACCACGCTGTCCAGTTTTCAACACCTTGAAGCTGCTGATAGCTTTGTCCAGTAGCCATATTTCCGACGGAATCCATCGCCGTATTATTGTTGCTTTACCGCAATCACACGTCTCACGTGCGTTATTGATATATTGGCCTTCACCGACCAAACCGCCGACCGCCAACGGAGCCCCGAGCTGGCCGACGTATTTATTGCCGCTTGACCGCAGCTTTCTTGATAAAAAACTAATCCAGCACGATTATTAGGCCGAGGGCTATGCTGGGCCCATAACCTCTTAAATATCGTGCTGGATTTTCGTGATATTTTAAAATAAATAACAGACTACTTGTAAACGTGGTGTGTGACTTTTTATTGTTGACAGTTCAGTAACCATAGACTTACATCATAGACTACATGACATTCATTTTGACATAAGAGTTCCACAGATTAAAATACTCATTACATTTTACCCGGGATATTTAAATGTTTTTGTTAAGTACATGCTTTTATTAAAAGCAACTCTTTAAAAGGAAGACAAACCAGTGAACGCAAGATCTACCATAAAAATAAAATTGGTCATTAGCGATTTTTTCTGATAAAGCGACTATGTAAATACTGAAGCGACACACATGCGTTATGGAGAAAAGAGGAACTAATATATTATGGTGATCATACACGACCCTCAACCTTATAATAGGGAGTACATTTTTACAAAATTTTACTTGAAATCTAACCTAAACACGACACTTTATCAATTTCAATACACTTATAGTCATAACACGGAAAAAATAAGACATAAACAACATTTCAAGTGGTCGACCACTTGACATTTTGTCATCGACAAAGACGCTTTTTTTTTTTTTTTTCGTAATGACACCCAGTTGATTTCAGTAAGTATTTGGTACCATAATAATCGACTAAAATCCAGCTCTATGGATGAATTTTTTCAAGCGATTCTGAGCCATAGTGTATAATATAAATAAGGTTGAAGTTGGCTTGTACGCGCGAACCACATATGGTTCGTCGGTCCTCAACAGAGGTGATCGTTTAGGAACCACATTTGGTTTCTCGGTTACGTACAGGTTAATAAAACACAGATATTACTATCAGAGTGCTTGCTACACGTCCGCTCGCCTCGACTGCTGTCAACGTAATGCCGAGCGGGCGGGTCGCTGGAGCACAGATTTATTTAATAATTTGACAGTACATCACATCTCTTCCTTTCAATATTTTTTTTAAACTTAATCAAATTACCAACTCTGAGTTTGACCCTAGATAACAATCACTTTTTAAGGTACACGTTTTTTTATATAAATCTAGTTTTAAATAGTTTAAATCTAATATCCTCGTTTTAATAATAATCTTAATACTATCATTAATTAATTACAAAACCAAATTTAATCATCCGTGTCTGTTTCTACATCATCATTGTCTTCCTTTCCGTTTTCATTGTGAATTCTCCATTGTCCTTCTATTTTCTTGAGGTGAACTATGTTTCTTCTAATCTTTTGACCTGTTTCATCGTTTTGTATATTTAAATCACCTCCTTTTGCACTCATTACAGTGTGTGGAGTAGGGTTGAAATCAGGTGTCAATTTATTTTCTTTAATCATATTTTTTACATAAACCTTTTCTCCTATATTAATTTCATTGTCTACTGCTTTCCTTTTCCTATCTTCAATCAACTTTCCCTTTTCTTTTATGATTCTATCCCTATCGTAAATTTCTAGGTCCATACGTCGGCTTTCGACATCTACAGCGGAAGGGATTTTGTCTCTAAATTGTCTATTAAAAAATAATTCCGATGGCGTCTTTCCAGTTGTACTATGGGGAGTGCTATTGTACATCATGAGATAGCGAAGGAGGTCATCCTTCCAATCAGACTTTTGGCATTGGCTAATTTTCAAGCGCTTAAGGATATCGCGGTTTTGTCTTTCGACCTCTCCATTTTGTTGTGGCCAATATGGTATAGAATTGTAAAGCTTGATGCCAAATTCTGAACAAAAGGATTTGAACTCCTTGCTAATAAATTGACGTCCATTGTCCGATGTTATACTGACTGGAATACCTAGCCTGGAAAATATTTCTTTTAAAACATTAATAGTTTCATTTGATGTTATAGATTTCATAACCTTTATTTCTTTGTAGCGACTATAATAGTCAATTACTACTAGTAAGTTGTGTCCACTTGGTAGTGGGCCTAAAAAGTCTATAGCTATATCAGTCCATGGTTGCAAAGGTAATTCGCGTCTCTTCATTGGCACAGGGGGGCTTGGTCCTGATACTAGAGTACAGCTTTTACAACTTTTAACCATGTTTTCCGCGTCTTTATCTATTTTGGGCCACCAAACTTTAGTTCGCAATCTACCTTTCATAGCAACAATACCTGGATGTCCTTCATGTGCTGATGCGAGCACTTGCTTACGTAACTCCGTTGGAATGATAATTTTGTTACCACGTAGTAAAATATCGTCGTGCATCCAAAGTTCATGCTCAAAGAGTTTATAGTTATTTACTTTGGGGTCCCAATTATTTCCAGAGAGAGCTAATTTTACCAATTGAATGTCTTCATCACTTTTAGATTTATCAATGATAACCTCCATTGGTACAGCCATGGGTCTAGCAAACTCCACGATTTTATTAATGTGATGCTCGTTATCATGTGGATGTGAATTATGATTTGGGCATAATCGGGACAGAGAATCAGCTATATTGTTTTTTCCAGGATAATAAACAACCTTGTAATTGTAAGCCTGTAACCGTAACACCCATCGTTCAATTCGTGCACAAGGTTTTGATCGCGGTCCAAATATTACCTCGAGAGGTTTAATTCTTTTAGCCCATATAAATACATATTAAAATGTTCGACTGCCCAGACCAAGGCAAGTGCTTCCTTTTCGGTCTGGCAGTATCGTTTTTCAACATCAGATAAACTTTTATGACCAAAAGCAATAATCCGAGGTCCTTGTAAATCTATCTGAACGAGAACTGCTCCTAACCCCACAGGACTAGCATCTGCCATGACTTGTGTCTTATCGTGTGGATCATAAAAACCTAAGGTGGGAAGGGCACTTAAACTTTCTTTTAACTCCGCAAACGCAGCGGATTGTTTATCTTTCCAATATTCTGTTATGTCGGCGTTTTTAGAGAGTTTGTGTCTTAAAATTTCTCGAATTGGATCGGTCATGGTGGCCAACCTTGGGATCCATTTTCCGATATAATTGACAAGTCCCAAAAAACTTTGAACTTCTTCGACTGTTTTAGGTTCTCTGAATAATTTTATTGTTTTGACGTATTTATCAAGGGGTCTAATGCCTCTGGGAGATAATTCGTGACCGAGAAAATCTATTTTTGACGCGTTATAAATAATTTTTTTTCATTAAGGACCACATTATTATCTTTCAAAACTTGTAACACATTCTTTAGCCTATCGTTATGTTCATTTAGGTTACTGCCAAACACAATAACATCGTCAATGAAGTTAACGACGCCCTTACAAGGCAGAAGCATCCTTTCCATGATTTTCTGAAAATGTTCGGGTGCACACGATATACCAAACATCAGGCGCTTATATCGAAACAGGCCTTTACTGGTTATAAATGTTGTGATATCCCGACAATCTTCTTTTATTTCGACTTGGTGGAATGCGTCTTTAATATCGAGTTTAGAAAAGATACATGACTTCCTGAGCTTTGGGAGAAGTTGGGTCATTGTGGGTAAAGGATGATTCTCTCTTATAATAGCTTTATTTGCGCATCTCATGTCGACACATAATCTTAAGGTGTCATCACTCTTAAGAATGGGTACTACCGGAGAAACCCAGGTTGTGGCTTGATCTACAGGTTCAATGATGTCTTTTTTGACTAACTCATCAATTTTATCATTTATTTTATTTTCGAGCGGAATTGGTACTCGCCTATAGGGCTGACATATGGGTGTCACAGATGGGTCTATAGCAATAGCCAATTGGACATTTTTGAATTTAGGAAAATGTTCTGAAAGTAATAGATTTATACTCACCCCTAGTTTAAGCACATTGAGACATGTAGCTGTATGTTTGCCCAACAAATTACGGGTACCATTTTTAATCACATAAAATTTTGCAGTTTTTGTTTCTGGTCCAACTACGATTGATGCTTCAAATGTGCCGAGCACATTCAGAGGATCTTTTGAACCGTAAGCCATAAACACTTGATCAGAACCTGGTTGCTGGTTAGACACAACAACAGCTTTTGATTTTAAATATTCCCAGGTTTTATCATTTATTATATTGTTTTTACTCCCAGAGTCGATGAGCATATTTACATTGACACCTCCGACTTGGCAGGTTATTTCAGCGTCGTCATCAATATGAAATATATAGTTTACATTACTGACTGGTGGCTTGGTCTGTGGTTCATTTGATTTTGGTTTTTTGCTGTCATTTTTTTGTTTGTCCCAAGTAATAGGTGTTTTACGCTTGAGTTTCCTTGTTCGACATTGACTCATAAAGTGACCTTTGTAGCCACATTTGTCACATACTTTGTCTCTCGCGGGACAACGTGTATCATCACACTTGTGATTTTCACTTCCACATCTTGTACACCGTGTATTATCCGGGTGAATACCCTGAGGTCGGGTTTTGTTTGTTCTTGTTCCAATCCTATGGGGATGGCAACTCAAAGCTAATCGTAGATGGCGCTGCGATAGTTGGTCCCCACGTCTACCTTGTACAAAAAACAAACAAGATTTATTGTTATAAAAATTGAGTATAAATACAAAACAAATATGGAAAATTATTCGTCCATGCAAGTACATATACTAAAAGAAGAATTAAGACGCCGCGGTGCATCTACAAGAGGAAAAAAGTGATTTAATTGAGTGGTAATACATTTGATTTTACCGTAATTAATCCACAATTACTTGTAGTTGAGGTTTTAATTTTTGAGTTTAGGTATGTTTTACCTGTCCTCTCCTATAACAAGAATATAATGCTGCTTCTGACTTTCTATTTTGATAAAATATCATAATGTTTAAAGTCAGTAATTTTAACCTTTTTTCTATTTAGATTCGAGAAATATCACTATTATATTTAATTTCTTAACACCACAACTATTACAAAACTCGTTCCAGGTGATAATTCTTCCGCCAGACGAACCATTTCATGATTTATGGAGCGATGCAATACTGGTACTTAACCTCCAAAAGAAAAGTAGATATTATTTTGAAAAGTGTATTCCATCATTTTTACAGCTTATTACACAACATCTAGTCATTT
Organism: Agrotis segetum; assembly: GCA_036375495.1. Classification (NCBI taxonomy): domain Eukaryota; kingdom Metazoa; phylum Arthropoda; class Insecta; order Lepidoptera; family Noctuidae; genus Agrotis; species Agrotis segetum. The sequence continues at coordinate 52,663 of JAQSVV010000122.1, forward strand.
TACATCAATAAATGGTTTTTTTTCTGAAAATTCCTTTGATTTTACAGTTCTTTGGGGACCAAACTGTCATTTTTCACTTTGACACTTGCCTTCCCCATTGACCTGTTCAGTTTTTATTACTTGGAATTCTTTTAATTGTCTATCAACGGTTTCGATTGAATTGGCTTCTAAAATGACCTTTTCTATTGTAACGGAATCTCCTAACTATTTCCTGTATTTTCTTTCTAAGGTCTGATGAGGTACATTTCTCCGCAATTTGGTCTATGAGAGCGTTGTCTTTGTTAGCAAAATTACATTTGGAACATTGATTTCGTAATCTAACTAAGAATTTCTCCAACTTTTCGTCGGGCTCCTGTTTCATGAGTCGGAATACGTGTCGTTCATAAACAAAACTCTGCTTCGGAGAAAAGTAATCATCTAGTTTTTTAATAGCGGTCTCGTAAACATCGGAGGACGCGCCCTCTTCCACGTGTGCACCGGGAAGGTTATAATAGATATCTTGCAATCCTAAACCTCCAGTATGTAAAAGTGTTGCTCGTTTTTTTAAGGGCTGGTCTATGCCTAAGGCTAGAAGATAGACTTCGAGACCTCGTTTCCATCTTTGCCACCGATGGCCTAATGAGGTCGGATCACCGTCGCAGTCGAGAGTTTCTATGGTAGGTAATTGAGACATGTTGGGACAATCTGCAAGAATGAAAAATTGCTTCAAGCACTACGCAAATTAACCTAGCTAGCGATATGACAAGCACGATATAAATATTAAATGTGTGTAGCTTAATATAATGTTTACGTAGTATTGCGGTTACTTTTTTTCTGACTGGTCTTTTGGATTGGAACATGAATCATTTCGTGGAATTGCATATACGAGTATAATTTTATACTTGTAATATGTGGAACTAGATGGGTATTTACCCATTGGAATAGTGTACAGTATGTGATTTGTCGTTCTCTTTCGACTTGGCTAATACTTACAGGCACGATTGGTTGTTGTTGTGTAGTCGGTAGCTTATTGAGAAATATCAAAGTCAAGATTTAACGCAATAGATTGCTTTAAAGTAATCCGCGCGTGCACTAATAATTATAAATTAGTTATCTTTCTTAACTATATTCGTTCATTACTTGCATAAAAATGAAATGAAGATTCTATGAATGATAAATTAGTGTTTAGTTCAGTGCTTAGGTGTGCGGTTTTACTAAGAATGTAAATAGTTTTTATTAAATAAAATGTGGGTAGGTCGACAATGACACAGAGAATATCTCAATTCGTCATAATTAGTTATCATTCTGCAAGATTTTTACGATGTGGGTATATAGTTATAATGGAATGTGCACACCAGCTACACAACAATATTTTATTGGTAAGTATTAGCAGGCACTGATTTTAAGGCTGTTTTGACCGAAAATATCAATTGTAATTTTCCACCGATTGAAATATTTTGTTATTTTAGTAAACGATATATTTATTAATCTCCGTATCCCTTTTTAAATTGAATAAGAGATAATAGAAAACAATATTTAATTGTGGCTAATTAGATAATCTCGGTCACTCGCCTTTTTTTTTTTTATTGTTCTGTTTATTTTAGTTACTCACGTTCTTTATTCTCGTCGCCAATGTTATGTCTCACTTAACTCCTGGGTGGTTTAATAAAACACAGATATTACTATCAGAGTGCTTGCTACACGTCCGCTCGCCTCGACTGCTGTCAACGTAATGCCGAGCGGGCGGGTCGCTGGAGCACAGATTTATTTAATAATTTGACAGTACATCACATCTATGTTACTAGGAGCCGAGTAGCTGGGGTGACAGCGGGGAACAGCTAGTGTCAGCAGTGTTTCTCTCTATACTTACTGCCTGTCCCAAAGAGGGACGAAAAGGAACAAAAAAAAAATCTCTATACTTAATATACTCTTTGGCAGTGTTTCCCAAACGATGTTCTGCCATTGCCCCGTAATAATTTTCACACTGCCCCTTCATGACCCACTTAATAGTTTTAAACCCAAGCTAGTTACTTATACCTACCATGTGAGTGAATAGTAACTCATGTCTTTACCAGGCAAAATAAAAACTAATCTGTGCCATATAATTATGCTATCCCTCCGATAGAACAAGCGAGCCGCGTTAAAAAAAATTATGTAGATATATGTGAATCATCTACATTCATGCTGATGCCGACTCAAGCGGGGTTGATGAAACAATTTTTTACCAACTTCCTCGTTAACGGGGCAGGAGGAGCGGGGAAGATGAAACTAACCCATCAAGTAGGAAGGAAATAGTGGCGGGACAGTGTGGATAAATAAATAGACACCTATTTTGTAACAGAAACATGATTTTATTTATTGTCAACACCGAACTTTATCTCTAGCTGGCTGAAATAAGTTTTTTCAAAATGCAGGCTAGAAAAATATAGGTACCTACGGCTTGTCAGTTAGATTGCTTAAAAAATGTCCCGTACTTTTATTTATTTATTTTAGGTCGCTTTTTAACATCGCTTTTTAACACAACAATATTGTAAGCGTAAGGTAAACCAAAATTGACGAAGACACGATACTTTTAAAATTAATACTATAACGAGTGTGTACTCTCTACTTAGTCTGGTGCTTATACACAATACCAGCCTGATGCCATGGTGTCATTCTAATGCATCCTTAAGGTGATATCAGACGGTTCACTCGAATGATTGTTCACTCGAGTGAATTCATTAGTGAACCGATCCAACACTGTTGGATCGGTTCACTAATGAATTCATTCGGCACTCGTGTTTCATTTTTTGTTCAGACATTTCATTTCGAGTGAAATGTACCGAATGAAAGGTGAAAATGAACAAAAAATGAACCGTCTGAAAGTGCCTTTACATCACAAGCCCGTGTGACTTGACTGACTTGACTCGTCAGTGGACTGAGTCAGTAACTGACGAGTCAATGCTGACCATAGTGTAAATTGATTTCAAGTCAGTACAGTATCTACTGATGACATACTGACTGCGTGTGCATCAGTTTTCGGCGCCAGCACTGACGTCAGTTACTGACTCAATGTACATCTGCCATTATCTTAGTGAATATTTAGGTACAAAAACAAAAAATACGGTCCCATTCTTTTTCAAAATTCTAACTGACAAATACTATGGTAGGTAGATTTGCAATTTTATTGATGCAGGAAACTAGCCTATTACAATAGGTACGTACCTAAATGTTATGACACAAAATCACAAAGTTACCAAGAACATCAAATATGTAGGTATTGGTCTAATTACTAACTAGGTATATAGCAACGATTTAATAAATAATGAGAAAACCGAAAACCAACACTGAAGTTTGAAGGTACCAGTTCCTGATTTGCATAATATTATTATGATGTGGAATGCTTCTTGCACTATAAGAATCGTTAATGACTGATGCCATAATACAGAGTTGAGGGCTATTTATTGATTGCAATGGATGCAAGAACGTTGCCGCTAATTAATCAGTTTTTTTTGGGGTATAGTTAGGTCCCACTTTCATAACGACTTCACAATCCGCATAGAATAATTTTAACACAATCCGTTATAATGCGGAAAACGAACAAGTAAATTAATTCATAAAATTCTTACAAGGAACCTACAATTCCTACAAATCTATGTAAGCTTAGCTTAGTGCAAAAAAAAATACTTAAAATAAATTGGAACTATTACAATATGACGGTATCGATCTACTTTCGTAGAATCATGTCTGTTTTGTTTAGTAATACATTATTAAATCTACTTTATTTACACTAAAATATTTCGTGAATTGTATACTTACAACATTCAAAAATATTTTCAATTTTGATTCGAACTTTACAGAATAAAAAATATATGTTTATCAAAAGGCCTCGGAGTCCATATGTTTACTATTCAATATATTTTGCAACTATATTTAGAGAACTGGTAATTTCAATCACTGGGTAGGTGAGCGCGGTGGTAGTGCGGACTCCTCACACGGCGACTGGCGTTCTTCTTCAGTGCTAAACTTGTACTCTCGTTCACTTTGTGGGTGTTCCTGCCCGGGGGGCGTGGCTCGGCCTTCGCCGGCTGTAGCGGCTTCGAGCGTAGGCCCCGTAGGCCCGAAAGACATGCCTTCTGCACCGTACGCTACTTCTCCCGTGCCGACATACTCGGAAGGCTGGTAGCCATAACTATTCAGACTGAAAAAAAAGTAAAATATTTGGTTTTAAATTGTTCTATGACATAAATTCTGATATTATGTATTACAGGTGTATTCATATCTGATACCTGTTTGGCCAATATGATATATCTTCAATCGCATGATGAGCATATGGTGCGTATGCATGTTGGTAGTATGGCGAGTGATGCTGTGCTGGAGTTTCATACTGTAGAGGGTACAGTGGCGTGGGAGCTGACGAGGGCGCTGAGGTGCTGGTTGGCGGCGCGGGCGCATACTCGAGGGGGGCTGGGTACGCGTGCGGAGGGGTCCGGTAGGGGGCAGGGGAGGTGTTCGGTTGCGGGGAGCTACCGCCTTGCGTTGAGTTCCAGTAGCCACTGCTGCTCACCCAAGTGTAGCTGCCGCTTCCATTTGCCGCTGTAGTCGTACGTTCAGGATTACTGTAGGAGGCTGTGGGACAAATGCAGAAATTCAATACAACCGGACTTCTTAATCGAACCACTATCTTCTTATTGTATAGATCTTTTTGATCTGATTAGTGTGAATGCAAACTTGAAACGGCAACGCCATATTTACAGCCAGATTGATAGAAACCAGCTTCAGAACTGCTTCTTTATCTAAAAATACATATTATTAATTTGATGCTTCAAGCCACAGAGCGCAGAGACACCACAAAAGCTGCTGCTAGAGCCAGTTGTCAAATATTCTTCACATTCATACAAACAAAATAGACTACCATAATATTTATTTTGTTGGTATTTATGAATATGAGAGGTTCAAGTAGTTCTCTTGGTCTACTGATGGTGGAGTGAAATAATGTAATATATGTGGTAATATGTAATACAGGTTTTAACAAAAACTGTACCCCATATACCTACTTCTAGAACTTTAATCGTAAAGAGACAACAACTTTGTATTATATACCCAAAATACTTATATACGCAAAGAAATAAATGTTTTGATTTAATGTTTTGCTTGACTGGGTCAGTAATGTCCAAGATAAACTAAGACGACGCACTGAAAAATCTATATTCGTACTTGTGGTTTCGAACTCACAACCTTTTGGACGAGGTCACGAGAAGCTGAGCACGAAAAGTAGGTTTGTCACACAATTACAGTCAGTGGCGGCCTTAGGGGGGGGCGAACCGGGCACCCGCCCGGGGCCTCGCGCTTGCAGGGGGCCTCGCGCAACGTAGTTATTGTAGTTATCATCTCAGTGTTGGTTAATTTTGTAAATATTTATTTAGGACAATAATTTTGTCGCCGGAACGAACGGTTACTTTAGGTTAAATCCGGTAGTTCAGACTTGTTTATGATGTTGGCCGGATCAGTGACGTAGCGAGACCGAATCTTGGAGGGGCAAGATGCATCTGCTAGGCCCTTTTCTTTGATGGAGGATGAAAATTTTTTAATTTTTTTTAAGGCGTCGTGTGGGTCTCCGCGTACGTGCGAGGCCTCCTTTTTTTGATGACTTGATGATAAAATCGCTTTGCGAGGCCTCTTTGCGTCTTTCTGTTCACAGTTAGCAATAAAAAGTAAACAAGTTATCATGCAGCTACGGGGCCTCGCGCGAGAAGCGGAATTGCTAGACCTAAATATGATCGTCGGCGCCAACAGCTTTGGCTCTATCAGTTCTCAGTTAGAAATAGTAGTAGTAGTTAAATTATACTGCTTTACTGAGTGGTAACAAAGTTGAGATTGCCGTTGTCAATTTTATTTTATTTTATTAAATATCTAAGCGCGAGGCCCCATCATGTGCGAGGCTAGCTAGGGTCCGCTAAGCCCGCGCCTAGCTACACCACTGGGCCCAATGAATAATCAAAGTTTGAGACCTCAAACACCGAACGCTACTTTGTAAAAAAAATTTAAAAACCTCGAAATTTTCGTTATTTTTTGTAAATTTTGCGTTTATGACCGTAAAGGACCAGTTGTTGATAATAACTTCTCAGAACGGTTTCAAAGATGCCTTTTGCTTGCTTATGAGAACCTATTTATATCTGTAGACCCAATAGTTTCAGAGTTGAGCTTTTCAATATTTATATTTCTTAAAACTTTGCAATTTCTTGCAATATTTAAGATACTACTTGAGTAACTCTGGCGGTATCTCGAATCAATAACAAGTGTGGAAGAGGCAAAGCATCAGAGTTGGGATGTCTTAGAACTTTGTGACTTTTTCGAAAAAATGAAAAACAGTTGGGAGGGTTTATCTCAGAGACTATTATATTCACTCTTATTTATATTAAATTCACTCTTCATCTTCATCAGCCTATTATGTTCCCACTGCTGTGACACAGGCTTCCTTTCTGTAAGAGGGGACCATAATCCACCACGCGGGCCCCGTGGGGGTTGGTGATGTCACACGACTTAAAAATTTTGGTTTGAGAACATACCGGTTGCCTGACGATGTTTTCCTTCGTCGTTTTAAGAGCAATGGTAATAAAATAAATACACAAAGTAATCTGGGCTGGGTTTGATTCCGCAACCTACAACTCGTAAGTCGGGTCAATTAATCGCTAGCACCGCGAAACCGCTTGAGACGCACACACCCGCAGTTTGAAAATGGATTTCAAGGTAGCATTGCGTGTTGCTCTGTTCATAAGAAATAGAAAAGAAGAAAAATAAAAATTCGAAAATATTGGATACATTCCATCCACGTACTGGGCCTAGATCTGAGAAAGGTTTCTTTCAAATAATTATAAAAAACTTAAGAGACCATCCTAATAAATTCATGTTCTGGTTCGTTTAAAACAAACTCCGACTCGGTGGAAGACATGGTTGAAATTGTGCGCCAGCGCTCTGCCCTGCAAGACGGTCTACCGAAAATCAGCCCGCGGTTAACGCCAGTGCGTACGCGTCAACTAAGTTCTATTGATGATGATGCCTCTTCTACACTTGTTGTAAAAAACATTGATTTGAGATACTTTTGAAAAGCGCTAACTCGGAAGCTTTTGGTTCTACAGAAACCATTTTAGTCTCATATTGTAGTAAATTTATTCTACTTCAAAAGAACGTCGTGCTTAAGTTTCATCAAAGTAGTAAACTAAGACTTTAAGGTAATAATCGCCAAAAAAGCAAACAAAGTCTGCAAAAATCAGAACTACTCCATTTTATGCAAACATGGATGTTCAAAGCTCCTGTATATGAACTGCAAAATGTTTTAAATTCAAATTACAACTTTAGCATATGTCCTCAAACATTACAACAAAACCTACTTTCGATTCACATACCTACTTTTTATGAAGGGCAAGGGGCCTCGCAAAGACTTGCCGCCCGGGGCCTCGCAATGGGTAAGGCCGCCTCTGATTACAGTTTACTTACAAGGTGGAGACAATGTTCGTGGACGTGACGGCGGTCGTGGAGGATACGGCGCTGGTCTTCTGGAGGCGGCGTTACTACCTCCGTACAACGACTGGGACGTCACAAACCATCCACCAACTGCAAAGTTAAATGAAAACAAAACTTAAATTGGTAACACTTTTTTTATCGTGGTAAAATCATCAAATGAGTAGAGATGAGAGAAACGTAAAAGGCTATTGAAGAACACCGTGAATTTTAGTCAGTACAAGTCTGACAGTCCCTCTCGTCCTTCCCTGGGTGGGACGACTCGTTAGAAACAGAAGAAATAAGAAAAAATTAAAAAAAATTGGTCTCTATTTCGCATATGGTTGAGAGTTATGATACCGTTACGGTTCACTAGTATTATTGATGAAAACGAACACATGTGATGAAAGAGACGCACACGAGATGTTCACCATTGCTGCAGTCAAAGAAGTAAAGGCAAATGTTAAGTTATGGAAGTAAATCGAAGTGTCTTTTTATTTTTTCCCGACTGCACGGAAATGCTTATTTATCAGTGCGTCCGACACCGTAGCGTAGTACTATATTATATGTTCTGACCGTAGACAGGCCGCAGTGTCGAAAGTTCTAATCGGATAGAATCTAACAAGAAAAGCCCCGCTTTTCTTAACTTTTTATTTTGATTAGAACTTTTTTATTTAATAACCAACTGTTTCTGTTAATAACTTACATTGTGGATACTGATGAGGCGAAGAACTTTGTTGAGGATAATGTGAGCCCACAAAATCTCTCTGATAATATCCCTCAGGTCTTTCCTTAGCGTCTAGGAAGGCTTTAGCGAAAGGGTTGTACTTTATCTTCAGCGAAGTCACCTCTTCATTCTGATAAGCGGTGACAGCTATGAACTGCGTCTCCGGGAAGGGATAGGTCATAATACGACGAAGGTCTGTACCGACTTTTACCAAGTGTACTCGGGGCTCGTATTTGTGCAAGCTATTTAACATTATCTGTAACAATAGACGTAGAATTAAAATGTGAACTGGGCAACAAGATACTTCCCAGGAGCTATGAAACTACTATCTACTCATATCATAACGCATTGCCACGTGTCATACGAATATTGTAATAAGTGCAATACAATAAGATGTGTACATCATTACTGTTAGCATAACGACCACAGGGGCATCAGCTTATTTTTAAGATATGTGTAATGTAAACATAGCGCAGAGACAATAATTATTACAAATGATAGTTCGTACAGACAGCCGCTAAACAGTTGGTAAAGCTACAGATTTCACACCGAGCCGTCAACGTATGGATCTAGATGTATCAGATGTTTGCTTTCATATTCATTCGCACCACATACAACCGTGAGAACTTGCTTCTCCGAAGTAGCGATAGCGGTAGCCACGAAACTGTAGCACACTCACACCTTGCCATCGAAAGCTTTCTGTTATAAAATTAGTATTCTGACAATACTGTGAACTAATTATTATGCTCGGTCAGGCACATAATCTGGAGTGGATCCCGCTATAAATATTGAATCTGTAATTTGTGTTTATCCTGCTCGAAACTCATTTATGTTTATGAGAAACAATGTAAATGTTCGCAGTAAACTCCACAAAGTATCTCGTAAAGTACAGACGTCTTATTCGCAAATGTGTTTTTATGTAGGTAGGTCCATGTTATTGAACTATTCATTGTTGATGTTCGTATTTCACTTATTTTTTTAATAACTTCAAATATGTAAAGTTTGGATTAGGAACGCCAAATAAACTATGGATACAAGATAATATGTATGACGAATAATAGAGAAATATTCATTCTTTATTAATTATTACAAATGTATCGAGATAAAGACAAGAGAATGATGATAGGTATTTCTCAAAAATAATTAAAAAAACGAAAAATAAGAAATTGTGTACGGTACCTGTCCATTTCCATTAGTTTTATTCGTAAGTTTAACTTTAGCGAAAGATATTGGTTCTTTCATCCAATGCGCTCCAAAGTTTGGGCTTTCGGGATGAATGTATATTGCGTTGGATGGTGGAACTTCCGCTTTACCGCCGGGTACCTGTGAAGAAATAATCAGTATGATGATAAGGCGGAACAGGTAATACAACTTACTACATTACGAGTACATCAAAGATGTTTCAAAAACTCTACTTATGCATGAATTAAGAACTGTACAATAATAAAAAAAAGTATTTATACGCAATACAAAAAAGGGAATGAGAGATTTAGCTTTAATCGAGTGTGTTGCGATGGCCTAATAGGAGACGTCTGAAGTACTCATCCAGAAGACGCGGGTTCGAGTGCCACTCGAAGCTGAATTTTTCATACCTCAATTTTTTAATAAAAACATCGTCTATATTTAATTTTTTAAATGGATTTTTTTATATTCATATTCTTAGATACATTTTCTTTTACATACCCATTCTCCATTAACATATTTCCATCGATGTGAGTCCACTTGTACAAATTCTAAGAGCACGGTATACATCGCCGTCGGGTCCAAGCCACTGGCAGTTACTTTGACTACGGGAAACATACGTCTGAAACAAAAGAACAAATAAAAACCCTGAATAAACAAACCTTAATGAATTTATTACGTTCCTTACTTTAGGCCCAAGGGATGGTTATAAAGTTTCGAGCGTAGATAAACGATATCAGTGAGATAATAATATTCAAAATGGACTTTTTTGTTGTTATCTATGGCCGGATACTACTGCGAACAGGTAGTGGTCAAATATGGGTACTGGTAGGCAAAATAGCAGGTTTACATACTTTTCAACGCTTACTCTTTAAATGACATGAACTAGGTTTTAATTTTATTGCCAAAGCAGTCTTTGCGGTATTAGCACCTACCTACCTGAAAGCTAAAAAGTGCCATAAATCACAATTAACAGGCTGATCTCCCGAACGAGTACAATAAAATAATTACTTCGATCATTCATAAAAACTGTTATGAATGATCATAGAATCCTCTCGGAACTGATACATTGCGAAAATTTAATCAGTGGAAACCAAAACTTTAGCTCTAATTTTTAGCTTTGATTTTTGTACCAATTTTTAGCGCTTTTCCTTTGTTTCATTAATAGTCCGGTCAATTTAGACAAAAAAATGTGAGTGAAATTACATAAAGTCCCAGCAAGCTGAATTTTTGTGAAGTTGTTCAAAACATAATTATAAACAATGTCTAGAAGTTCCCCATCATTCCCCTGTAAGGAAAAAAAATATTCAAGGTCAAAGGTAAAAAAAATGAGTATTTCGCGATTTTCAGCAAAACGGTAAGTTTTATCATACAAGTACCTCAGACAAAAATTGTAGATCATAAAATTATCTATAAAAATGTGTTAATACTTTTTTTCTTACGAGCCACCGTTTCAGAGATATAACGATTCAAAAAGTTAAAAAAGTTGTTATCGTCATATGCATCTAATGAGGTAGAGTACTTAGCGCGTTTTTTTTAACGTGGTTTCCCCAGTAGGCCTACTCCACGGGTCAGTTGTGATCCTGTTTATTGTAAAACTATTGCAAAATGACGGAAATGTTCAAAGATTGGGAAAGATAAAAGAGATGTAAATGAAAAAAAAGTGTAGAAGTTTATTCGTCTCATTCGTAAGTTTCTAATTCTTGTTCTTCTTCTTGATCTTCTTCTCCTGCTTCTTCATCATCTTCATTTTGGATGCAAGTAAATTGAACACAGGGACAGGCACGCTTTTATCTTTCCTAATCTTTGAAAATTTCCGTTATTTTGCAATAGTTTTACAATAAACAGGATCACAACTGACCCGTGGAGTAGGCCTACTGGGGAAACCACGTTAAAAAAAACGCGCTAAGTACACTACCTCATTAGATGCATATGACGATAACAACTTTTTTAACTTTTTGAATCGTTATGTCTCTGAAACGGTGGCTCGTAAGAAAAAAAGTATTAATTCATTTTTATAGATAATTTTATGATCTACAATTTTTGTCTGAGGTACTTGTATGATAAAACTTACCGTTTTGCTGAAAATCGCGAAAAACTCATTTTTTTTACCTTTGACCTTGAATATTTTTTTTTCCTTACAGGGGAATGATGGGGAACTTCTAGACATTGTTTATAATTATGTTTTGAACAACTTCACAGAAATTCAGCTTGCTGGGACTTTATGTAACCTCGAATGTCTAAATTGACCGGACTATAAGATAAAACAAACTTTGTCCCACACTAGAAATTTCGCCTGAGTCGTGGGAACACATATTGACTGAAAACAGCAAAACCTAGAGCCACTAGCTACTTGTAGATCATGAAAACATTTGGTTCGCGAGGGAATTTAACCCGCGAAACGCCGCTTGGCAGTTAATTGTTGGACCACTAACATACCTATGGGAAAGGTGAAGCATTTGCCCATCTGGCAGTCAGTCACAAAATAGGTTACCAAAAAAAACGGCACCGCGCCTGTTGCAAATAACTATTGTTTTATACTTCACAAAGACTGCTCTTGTTTTTGTTGTTAAATTCAGTCCAGGGTTTTACAACGTCTTAAGACCAGGCTTATTCTAGTGAGTGAACGACATGGCGCTGAACGACTGGAATAGCTCTGTCACTTTCACTCGCCGGAACAAGCCTGTTTTTAAGACGTTGTAATACCCCTCAGCTCTGTTTAGTCGCGGAACTGTCTTATCAGGTAACCGTGGCCCTGACACGTAAAGGGCTTTTGAAATACACCATAGATTATAGTCAGTACAAATCTTTCAGTCCCTTCCGTCATGCCCTGGTAGGACTTAATTGATGATTTTACCACGTAAAATAAAAAGAAGCTCTGTGTTTACATAGGTAACTAATTTAAAACACAATAGTACTTATAGCCACATTACTGTACAGCAAAACGTCACTTCGTCAAGGGTAAGGGTTCCGTCATTGCTCATCGGCATCGGGCGGTTTCATTTAGCCAGCCAGCGTTAATGAGTAAGACCTACCGCGTTAATAGTTGAAAACTAGCCGCCGGCCAGCGAGCGGTTAGCACTGGCAAAATGTGACCGTGTAAGTATACCATCATTGTTCTGAACGTTTGCTTGGAGTTATATTTATCGGTCAGTTTTTAATGTTGACCGATAAAACGCAAAAATGATCAGTGTAGAAAAAAAAACAAAGGAAGGTAATTCTGTAGTTGCAACAGTTAGGTATTCTAAATTTAATAGCGCGTTCACAGCAAATAGTGGGTCCAAACGACCAATTCAAAAACGAAGGAATTTGGTCGTTTGGACCCGCGGGCCCCACCAGAGCGGGGTCAAACGACCAAAGAGCCATTGGTTCGAAATCCAACCCTAGATGCCATAATAAGTGTCGACGGCGCGTAGGGTGTACCACGCGCGCCTCAAAGCCTGCTGGGGTTGCACGGCTGTCTCATCCGGTTGATGATTTCACCACAATATAAAAAAAAAACCGGTAAGAGGAGACAAGACATGCGGTACAGGATAGAAAGTAGACCATTGTGGAGACACACCGTAGACACACTTGAGATCTGAGGTGTTCGTGAATCCCCATCTGTGGAGATTATCTTTGCTACAGCTGACTTGGGTTCACAGTCTAATCGAGCCTCATGAAGCAGTCAGGTGATTCCAACAAGTGTCGCGAATTGCAAATCTTGCTTTTAAAGCGTGTCTACTATACCTGTCTACCGACTGGGGTAACGAAGCTTTTTTTTTTTTTAGCGTGGTAAAATCATCAAATGAGTCCTCCAACCCCGGGCAGGGCGGGAGGGACTGTCAGACTTCTACTGACTAAAATCCACGGTGTCCTTCATAGCCTGTTACGTCCCGGGGTTACGGTAAGGGAATAATCCCGCGACCCCGGCAGGCTTTGGCCCTCTGAGAGGGGGGCCCCGTCATTATGCTGACACTCTTTGAGGCGCGCGTGGGACACAACGCGCCGTCGACCCGGGCATGGTCCTTGGTCGGGCAGCGAGTTGCCCTTTACTCGCTGCCCGCATGCCCGGGGTAATGAAGCTAAGAGAATTTTACGGCTTTTTAGCCTCTGGGGCTCTGAGACGTATCTACACCGTCTGGCGTAACTCTGCTTGCAACTGCGTCCTATCAATGCGGCTGACTATAAGCCGCATTGAACTACTACTTTTGGAGGCGCATCCCACTTAGAGTAGATACTATATACAGCATTCGTATCGGATTCGGTTTAAAGTATCTACTTGTTATCCGGCTCTGAATCTCATTTAGACCACTATGTTGGCGTTGGCAGAACGGCCCGATACTCGATAGGCATAATTCACCAACAGAGAAAAAGAGCACAATTCCAGTGGTTCGCAAGGCCTAAGGTGGTCCCCATCAATGTAAGGCCGTTTTCAGCCCTTTTGTCTTACCTACACAGATAGCGATGTAATCTCCTTACTTATTTATGGACGCAAACGGAAACGCTTAAACCGAAAAATCTCTGCCTCGTGTCTGGAACCAACTATGAAACACATACTGTCTAACATAACAGGAATATTTGAAATACGAAGAACAGAAACATACTATGACCACGAGCCCTGCATTATATTGCTCTAATATAATTATAACGAAAGCGTTGTTTACTTTATGAAACAGTTGTTTATATAACACTATACTGCTAATGCGTTGCAAATCATTCATATTTTAAAGCCATTATTTATTTTACAGTTCTCAGTTCAATAAAAATTCATCAGCCTAGCGCAAAATGCAATCTCGCCTAGGACCATCCCTTGGTTTACTTTTAGTATTAATGCTATTGAATTAAATATTTTAGAAAACACAAATTATAGTAAAGATGTACAGAAAGAAGGCCAGCAGGTCAACCTACCGGAATCTATAAAATTTTACCAATCGAACATTACTCTTCATTACCACTGTGATAAGGTTGAAAATCTATAAAAAAAACTTATCAGGTTCTGGTATGCTGGTAAGGAAATGGCCTAGTTTCTATTTGGGTAAGTTAATATGATTGTCACCTTCCATTCTTCGTGACTATCATCTCGTTGGTGAGCGTCTGGAAGCGCACCCACAGCTCCCGATCATCGAGTGCCACGTTGACTTCCCTCTCACGGCCGCTTCGTGAACTGCCGCCGCCCACCGTCGGCTCCACAGCGCTCAGGATGTGCGATGCAGCCATCCTGTTAAAGAAAAACAAGTGTTTATTGATCATCATCATTATTTCAGCTTATTGCAATCCATTGCTGCCAGCTACTTTCTTCCAGCTTCCTTCAAGTCGTCGGCCCATCTTGCCAAGAGATGTCCCACCCTACGTTTACCTACGCGCGATCTCCATTCGAGACCCTTCCAAATCCATCTTTCGCCGGTTCTGCAGCAGTCATAACCAGCCCCCTGCCACTGAAGCTTACTACAGTTTGAACATTATACTAGGTCTTATAATATGCTGTAAGACCTCATTCCGGATGATATGCCTTACGAGATTCCAAGTATGGACCGACCCATAGCAAGCTACGTGACATGCGGTCAGTGGACCAGCTTGACACAACAGTCATGTTCCACGTTTCGGCTCCGTAAGTTCAGATAAGTGATTACTAGTGTTTATTACTGAGTCTATTATTGGGCTTTAATTATAATAGCTGCAATGCAATAACTAAAAGTGCTCAAATTCCTTGTATTTCTTGATTACCTGCGGCTATAGCTGCTCCTACTCCTGTTTCTGTTAGTTAATTCTTCTACTTTAGTAACAACTGGGGATTATTTATCAATTCCATTTAATTTATTGACTTATTATGGACTTAACAATTTTATGTTTATTTTCCTAGAAGTGTTAGGCAGAGTTGATTTGTTAACACCAAAATTGTTGTCACATCTTTGGCCGTAATCTTACTGCTCCTCGTCGCCAATTTTGTTTTAAGGTCCACGTAATAGGGTTCAGTCTATTTACTACTGGATCAATGTTTTAAGGTTTAAATAATACATTCATTATACTATTTGTTCAGGGTAGTATAAATGGGAAACCTCTTCAGAGTGAGGTGTCTGTTAAAAGAAGAAAATAATACAGCAGTTTTGATTGGAATTCGTAAAACGAAACTTTGCCTTAAAGTTTCTTCCCACCAAACACGATTCAAGTGTTGTCATAAAACAAACATTGTTTTAAGAAACATGTATCAATTGAATTACCAACCAAACATTACCGAGCTACTCTGTTACGACATCTATGTTATGCGCTGGCAAACAAATTGGCAACGCTGGTTCAAAAGCAAAAAATTATAACTAACAATGTCTCGATTTAACATATTGTTGAAGTAGGAATACTGATTAAAATTTGACTGTATTCATTAATAAACATTGCTCAAGAATTATAATACTTGAGTCTCAGATCAAAGAAATAGGCAGATAGAACACTCAGAATTAAAGATTAGATTTTGTATTAAATTTGGTGGACCCACTCGCTTGTTCTGAGCGCTCTATCTGCCTATTTCTTTGATCTGAGACTTGAGTATTAATCTTAATTAAATACGGGCCTTATGGCAGGAAATTGAAAGAAATTTGGTTTTTATTTCATATCTACAAGCGGTTTATGGTCTAGTAGCTATTATAATAATAGAAAAATTCACGATTCAAAATAAATAAATACCAAGCAAAGTTAAGTTGTTTGTTTCTACTATTGACTCTTCCTTTATTTCTGACAAAGCTTTAGGAGCAAGAGAAACATTTAGTCCGCGTTTGCATTAAGGCGCGTTTCCATTATGCAAGTGACTTGCATACAAGTTGCAAGTTGCATGCAAATTGTATAGTGGAAACAACAACTTGTATGCAAGCTGCAAGTTGAACAAAATCGTGTGTCCAATTGCTTACATGTCTGACGTCATACTTGTATGCAAGCACTTGCATAATGGAAACGCGCCTTTAGACAAGTTACTTGTATACAAGTGTAAAATTGTATGCAACTTGAACAAACCTGCATACAAGTTGCAAGTAGGTAATTTTGAATTGTAGAATGTCTGTGTGTGTCTTTATTCTTTATTCAATTCAAGCAACTTTTAATCATGTGGCATCATACTTGTATGCAAGACTTGCCTAATAGAAACGCGCCTTTATTCTGTAAAAAGTATCTATTGAACTTCATTCTTTTTATTTAATGGCATAATGAGCCAATCACCCCCATTTTCGCAACCATTGTAGTGTGCGTTAAGCACATACTTTTCCTTCAAGTTCTTTTATAACCGACTTCCAAAAGGAGGAAGTTCTCATTAAGTTGCAACGTCATAGATTTTCTGTTTGCATATGCACTGTAAAGGTATTTATTTGTTTCATAACATTACACATTTTTGACAAAATGATCGTTGAACGGGAAGTCCTTGAATTTAAAAAGTTCTATTGTTGTAAAACTAGCAAATATTACAACATTTAATCGTATAAGTGCGGACCTATGTTGAAACATCGAATCATATAATAAGTCATACATTTAAAGGTTAATACCACAGAGTTAGTTAGTACCCGTAAATTTAACCAACTCATCTGATTCCAATAACTGGCCAGAAAATTAAGAGTATGAACAAGGTATGTAATAGTAATAAATTCTTTTCGGCTGAATTGATCACGGCATGTGGCAGCGCTCGACCCTAACCCAGTCATGTAGGTAATCTTTGCTGGAGATTGAACAGCGCAAGTGGCACAAGTGTGTTTGTCACAAGTATTACAGTACCACAAGTACTCTCTGTCACTAAGTCAGCCAGGTTAAAGTGGGATTGGGCGGGCCATGTGTGTAGAATGCAAAGGGATCGGTGGGCCAGAGTCGTTATGCAGTGGGTGCCGGATGGGCGTCGTTGCCGAGGGAGGCCTAGAAAATGCTGGCGTGACTATCTAGACGCATTTATGAGAGATTGGCAGGAGAAAGCCGCGCAAAGGGAAGAGTGAAAGGTTATGGGGGAAACCTTTGCCCATCAGTGGGACAAAATAAGTTTAAAAAAAAGTACTCTCTGTTGGTGGAGGTGGAGTACTAACTCTGTTTTTCTACTGAGAAATCCTTAATAGGAAAACACAATATTCAGGCCGGAATCAAACATTGGATTGGACTACATGCTCAATTATCCTCAGTATTTACCACCACGATATTAATTTGTTCTCCAAAAAAGACAAATACTGTAACTATACAATTTTTGAAACTGGTCTTCGAACGGGAGGCATCACGAAATCCATCGTCAGTGGCAAATAAGCCGGATATTTTATTGTAAGTTTGTCTCGAGCACGATCTCCGTCCAATGTTTATTGTACCTATTATCACCGGCTTCGTCGGTTCAACGTCCCAATCCTTCTGACACGGTATTTTTGACAAATTCAGGTTCTTGTTACGTACATAGAATTTTACACTTTGTTAATCGTTTGACAATTTTAACACGCCATGATTTCTTTCGAAGAGAGTTTCGATTTCTATTTATAAAAACTGAGAAAGTAGTGCTAAATCTAACGAAATGAGTTGTAATTCATTAAATTAAGTAAGTTAGTAATGATGACTTCAGAAGATCGACTGCGCCCTATGGTAGGTGCCTAAATCACAGTTTTGTGCTCTGTACACATAATATATGCATATAATGCATTGTGGACGTGATGACACTTTCACAAAAGCCTAAAACTAACTTGCCCTTATAACCATAGCATAATTGGAGAGTATCTGAACATTGTGCATGCTTTTTGGAGATTTGCTTAAAACTAAGCCCCTTCGTACACTAGGCGACAAAAGTCTCTGATACCTCCGACTTTGGTATCCTACGATACTTTATGGATTTGTATTGCGATGGTCACCAGGATACAAAAGTCGTAAGGTATCGGAGACTTGTGTCGCCTAGTGCACAAAGAGGCCAAGGGGTATCACAATAGATATAAATGTCCAAGTCACGAAATACTATCACAACTAACTGACGAACTCTGCTCATGCCATGAACTGCCAGAAAATCCCGGACTTACCATGTGCACTGATCATTTTCAATAGAGTACCAACATAACACATACACGCAGACAGTTTAATGACTATTTTGCTTAAAGACTTTGTGGTAATCCTAAATATTCATTGGTATTTAAACAAACATTAACGGTTATTGGTTAATGTTGGCTGTAAAGCGTTTGAAATAATCCCGCTTGAATATTTTTGAATAGTCTAGTCTCTCGAACAGAATAATACAAGAATATATCATTAACCTTTGCATTCAGTTTTGATTTATTGTCAGAATCAGTAATTGATTGTGAATACTTGTAGCTGGCCAAAAATAGTTTTGAGACTTATTTTGGCCAGCTAAAATAATCTTTATTACTTACATTTACTTATAAAACTTAGAAACCAGTTTTAATCATAAATGCTTGCGTCGAATCAGTAGTTGTAAAATTGCAAGTTCCAGCATACTGTTGTTGTCTCAGTCATCTTTAAAAATGTCCTAAAAAGTTATTTTCAATCAACTAATCCTTTTTTTCTATTTGTTAAACTCATCAAATGATTCCTCTCTCAGGGCAGAGAGTGAGGGACTGTCAGACTCGTACTGACTAAAATCCACGGTGTCCTTCAATAGCCCTTTACGTTCCAGGGTCACGGTAATGCGATAAGTCCCGCGCCATCAACTAGTCCTTATTGTTATAATCACCAAAACTTTAAAAAATACTGCCATATCTGTGATTTTGTTTATTTTTGACAAAGTTGCGTTGGGCGCTCGGGATCTTAAACTTGAATTGTTCATTGGGCCAACATCATTAATAAGTCTGCAAAAATTCAGAACAACCGGATTTAGCGTAAATTACCCTATTCTTTCAGGTGACAAAATTAGTGAACTATTATTGAGTAGAATGTTTTTGTAAGCCTTTAATGGTATACGTAATCGAAGAAATCGCGTCCGTTATTAGACAAAAATCATTGAATTTATTCGCTGAACTACTCCATGTGTCCTTTTTTAAATCTTTTAGGATACATTTTATAAGCTAGTACTTAAGTTCAGAAATAAACCACAGATACTCGTGAAAAAATAATTCCTTGTTCTTTAACTGACCCGCTAATGTGTACCACAATAACCACGAGGTTCTGATAAAAGTAATTACTTTGGAATAGAGCCATTAAACACTCATTTAAAACAATTTTCGCGGTTTACTAATCATAAACTAACATTTTGCTAAAATATCGAACGCGACTGTTTCCTCAAATCAAATTCAAGAACAAAAGACATCAACGCGCGGAAAGGTGCTATTTTAATGTTACTGATTTAGTCTACATTAATTATTATTTTAAAAAATCACACGCTATTTGTATCAAATACATAAATGGTTTAGCAAAAATGAAAAATGTCTGTTTATATAAAGGAATAATGACAATAAAAATGAAAAAAATCTGTGTAAAGGTGGGGACCACCTTTACACAGATTTTTTCACCAGGCGCATTCACATCTCATGTAATATTACAGACTCGACTTTGAGCGTATATTGCGTTAGTTAAATCGCACGTTTAAAGGTCTTCGCACATTATAACAACTCCACGCCAACGCGGCAGCAACTCTACTCACACTCTCGATGAGTAGTCAACTAGTTGATCCACCCAATGGTCACTAGTGGACAACGCGGTGTCAACGAGTGGCCAACGCGGTGCCAACGAGTGGGTTATTCAACAGACAACTCGTCTAACCTCAGTTTTCCCGTCACGCGTCAGTCGCAAACGCATAGTCGTTACGTGGACAACGTGTGGTCGTTGCGTGGACGACGTATGGTCATTGCGTGACAAACGTGTCGGGGTTGACCTCTAGTGTACGATGCGTAGGCCACTCGTTGTACACTACTTTATAATCATTTTTTGAAATTGAACCTTGAACATATGATACAGGGCTTAAATTTCAATGTCTAGCATAGAGTCGAGTCGCCGTTGAGTTGTTATAATGTGCGAAGACCCTAAAGCCTCCCGCCATCTCATTGGCGTCATCTTCTACTCATAATATACGGCAAACTTAAGGAAAACGTCTAATTAAATGAAAACTGATCAATGTTCAAGGCAATAACTACATTTGAAACATGAGTTATTCGTTTCTTCTTTGAAGTACATAATGCTATATTTTGTTCAACTCAATAATTTCGGATTGCTGAATGCAATGCGATAGTTGAGACGTCAAATTCAGTGAAACATTGAAAACAATGAAATTTTATAATTTCGAAAATATTATGTTTAATAGAAGTTTAGTAGAAGTAAATAGAAAAAAAAATAACAATTTCATCAAAATTTCATACTTCCTTACGTTTGCCGTATATGGTTACTTCCCAGAATTTGATCCTTATTAGCAACGCTATTGAATAGTGTAATAATATAGGGTGTGATTTCTGGCCAGGATTATTGATTTTTATGAAATCTAATGATGCAGTTTTAGTTTTCGTCAAAATCGGCCTCGAGACTCCTTTCAACGTTTTTCGATATTCGTCATAGTTTCGGATATAGCCATCCACGCACAGTTGAAAATAATATTCACCTGTACATTTATTTAGTTAAAAATAGGCTCATCTGTACATATTCCGCGTGGCGTTGATGCTTTCTGTAACCTAGTCTAGCCAGTGATTTACGAAATAATATAAAATGATTGAAGGACATTTTTTTCTCCAGATTATAGTCGTCCATACTCCAAAGTGCTATCTTATGACAAACATCGAAAAATTATTCCTAATACAGTGCTCCGTAGAGATTACTCAATTATACACATCTTCAAACTTTTGTTTCAGGTCATGTCGGTTTCTTCACGATATTTCACCACCCGGTGAGAGCAGTTGTGATGAATTACTATGAAACGAAGATTGAATGAAGGAGTTTGAAGAGCCATTGGAAAAAGGTACAGTACAGGCAGGCCAAAGGTAAAGTGTTACAAACGATAGAAAACTTCATTGGTAATTTTCCAACTGAATAAAGTTCTTTGATCTTTGAAGTTGAATGAAACAGCAGTCAAAAGAGAGTAAGATGAATTAATAGAGAACATAATTATAATATTGTACTGCTTTACTTAGCAGGCCCTTAGGTACTTACAGTTAGCTACAAAATAGTATTGCAAACATTGAAAGGCCTTTTCTTGTTTGCCGAGACGCAAAACTTTATTGAAAATTATATATTTATCATCATAAAAGCTCGACGAAGGAGAAAGAACGTAATTTGTTTTTACGTCCACATCAGAGAATAGATCCGAAGGTTTGGATCGTATTCCACAACATTTAAGCATTAAACAACAAGAAAGCAAGCAACGGGTATGTATAAAGGCGAAGTAATTACAGCGTTAGCCCACTCGACTGCAGCGTCATTATTCATCGTTTTACGACTCCATGAGTTATAAATATTAAACTTAGTCGTATAGATGTACTGCGAACATTTTCTTTTTAATGGCGAGGTTAAATAATATGATGCGCGATGCGAATGTCGGCCCCGGTTTCAGTTCCGAGCGTCATAGAGCCGCAACAAACTGTGCGCTCGGAGCATGCCGGACAATGTGAATAGTTATTACTTTTTAATTACGTGCAATAACGTTTTTATCTGCATGCGTCGCATCATCCCTCGCGCCTCAAACACCGAGTGAGACGCGGTGTGGAGCGGCGCGAGCGCGTGGAATGTCGCTTAATCGTGTCGCAGCGCCGACGTTTTACAGATCCTATAAAATATCAAAGATAACAACGAATGGCTCTGAAGGCTGTTTCGAAAGGAACCAGGGACCAGTGATTGGACGTTTATGGCGTTCGCTTCGATAAATGTACGTACACTCGGTTCCAAAAATAACGGGTCAGTCACATAAACCCGAATATCTCCCGAACTACGTATGCCATCCTAATGAAACGAAGACTGTTCAATTGAGCATTTAATTATACAGATAAAAAATAAAATAAAACTTAGTTGCACCCACAATATCAATCTCTAAATTAAAAAAAAACGAAAGAAGTCATATTTTTCTTAAGATTACATTTTTTTAAGATTGTTTTTTTGGTGTTTTTCATCACTTTCTTCATATTTTAATACTTTGTATTGCTTCCACGAGCTCTTCTGACAGCTTCCAGGCGATTAGGCATGCTGTACACCAAATTTCGGAGCCGGTGCTGAGGAATACCTTCCCATTCCTTGTTTGAGCTCGGGAAGCGTGATTGGTGGGGGTTTTCGACCTTTCACGCATCTCTGAAGCTCGTCCCAAGCGTGCTCGATAGGGTTTAAGTACGGGCTTCGCGCTGGCCACTGCATGAGTTCTATACCGACCTCTTCAAGGTAGTCATGTACAATTCTGGCGGTATGGGGACGCGCATTATCATGAATTAATATGCCAAGCCGGTCCATCCTGGCCATGAAAGGACCTACATGTTCATTGAGGATCTCTTCCACGTACCTCTCTGCATTTAGAGTTCAATTTCGAATGAGTACCAGCTCGGTGCGGGCCTCAGCAGAAATCCCAGCCCAAACTTGTACGGAGCCCCCACCGTACGCCACTTTTTACTCCACACACGCTTGATGGAAGCGCTCCCCAGGTCTTCTGTACACCAACTGCTTACCATCATGCTTATAAAGCATGAATTTAGACTCGTCCGTGAACATTACCCTACCAATCGTCTAGTGTCCAGTTTAGGTGCTCGCGCACGTATCTCTGTCTTGCGATTCGATGTCCCCGTTCCAGTTTGAGGCCATTTGCGGGCCTCAATGGTTTCAAATTTGCTTCAGCAAGACGTCTTCTTACTGTTTCAGCGCTTAAATTGCCACCTCTAAAGCGAATAAAGTGAGTTTTTAGACCAACAGCAGTTTGAAAACGATTTCGGAGCATTGTAACCACCAGTTGTCTATCTTCCCTACAGCATGTCTAATCGCCTGGAAGCTGTCAGAAGAGCTCGTGGAGGCAATGCAAAGTATTAAATGAAGAAAGTGATGAAAAAAAGCAAAAAAAACAATCATAACAAAAATGTAATCTTAAGAAAAATATGACTACTTTAGTTTTTTTTTTATTTAGAGATTGATAATGTGGGTGCAACTAAGTTTTATTTTATTTTTTATCTCTATAATTAAATTCTCAATTAAACAGTCTTCGTTTCATTAGGATGGCATACGTAGTTTGGGAGATATTCGGGTTTGTGTGACTGACCCGTTATTTTTGGAACCGAGTGTATTATGTGTGCGGCCGATACCGAGGCGCAATTGTCCCGCGCTGCCGGGCGCGCACCTCGCCCGAACTCCGCGGAGGTGCTAATTATCAAATGCAAGACCGACCAAACCGATATTGAAACCATTGAAACAATACATCTCATGTTTTCTTTTCCAATTTCAAAGTTTGCAGAATGGCTGTGTAATGAAGGCCGAGAAGGCTATGCAAACGAAACGATGCCGAAAACTCAAGTAAGTATTTTAATGGTCTTGCGTCATCCGTGTTTCAAACTTGAATTTTCATTATCACTTTACGTGTATACCTACTACCACCAGCCTTGATATGTTAATCAAACAATAGACTAAAATCAAATAACCGCAACACACGATCAATAAGATTCGACCTTACAAATAAAATATATTTTTCTACTGTTGACCAACTGTTGACACAATATTCGATTAGTTTGTAGACAGATCTAACTGACGTGCGCAGGCACATATGTCTATGTACATAAATACGTACCTCAGTACATGATAAAGTATCCACATATACGATTGTGTACGTACACAGTTTAATGTAGTAGGTATAGAGTACTGGTATTTTCCTTAATGTTGACATTTTGGATCGACACTTAAAGTAGGTATAATGGTATTTCAAATTCGTAATCAAAGACTGCAGAAAGTTTACACAAAACCGGCCAAGTGCGAGTTGAACTCGTCCCCGAAGGGTGGGATTGCCTGTTAAGCATTTTTTTTCTTTGTTCTAATGGCAACATAAACGCATCATCTGTGAAAATTTCAAACGTCTAACTATCACGGTTCATGAGATACAGCCTGGTGACAGACTACAAAGTTTTAATATTAGAATTCCGTTGTAATTCTTACAGTAACTCAATAGGTTAGTTTCCAGGGTAAAAATAATTACATTCTATTTAGTCCGTATTTTAGATTATAAAAAAATATTGGACACGTATTTTTTATTTTTTCGATTAAACAAAAAAGAACTCTGCGTGAAAAATGCCACGCATCGTGACGTCCGACGTAACTTTAATAGGCTATATCTTTGTAATTTTTGGTCTAATTTACAAATAAAAAAATACGTGTCCCTTATTTTTGAATAATCTAAAAGACGGACTAATTACATTTGTTTAGGCAACTAGCCTATTATAATGTAGTCTAAAATCATTGCAGTAGAACTCAATATCATAATAGTAGTAATGATTGAACTAACTCAAAATTGACGGTTCGTAGTAGCAGAACCTAGACCACAAACTAGAAACAGAATTAGGAGAATTAAGGCTTCGATCCTTTATAATGTGAATAATGAGAACGAGAATTTCGTTTAATCCCTTTCTGCCTTGACGAGAACCTCGTGAAGGCAGAAAAGGATAAACAATTCAAGTATCTTGATCTGGCTCGCGAGGTTGTTGACATGAGAGACGTCAATGCAGCAGTTATACGGCAGTTATTGTGCCGATAGTCGTGTCTGCCAATGGTTTAATTGCCAAGAGCCTCGAACAACATCTGAGGAAGCTCTCTCTCTTGGCAGATGGATCAAGCGGCTGATTCAGAAGGCTTCAAGACACGGCGCGTATTGTTAGGAGGTTCCTCTCTCAGGAGCCCTGACCACCGGTAGCCCGATGCTGGTGGAATGCTGTTTTTTTGTTGTTTATTTAAAAATGTAAATGGTTAAAAAAAAATAGTACAAGAAAGTGAATAGTGAAATAAATAAAAATTGAGCTCTCCCACATATTTTTCAGAACTTTATTTACAAAATTCTGCACACAAGAGGGTAAATTGCAGGAGACGAAGTTGAGCATTAAGTTGTTATTTAAGGCTTTGGTATTTCTGGAATAGTGAAAATATGCCTCATTGAAGAAAAAGGTATTTTTCTTTTTTTTTTTAAATTAAGTTTAAAACAACTTAAATGAACCTCTAAAGTTATTAGAATAATTTAATGTAAATCTTGCGTCATCACATCTTCCAAAATTTTTGTTCGTTTACTTTAGACTCAAGTCCAGGCTCAAATGTGACAAAGACAAAGCCTACGTTGGAGTGAGATTACCCAGAAGGAGTCTGTTCACTCCAACTGTAAAGAGATTGATTTGACTTGCAAGCGTTGACGCTTCCCATGACCCATGGATTGGCTTTTATCTTAGCCAGATGCTAAGCATCACGGTATAATGAGGCAAGGCCTTAAGCAAATTATCAACTTACCACTGATTGATTACCTTCTACAGTAGAAAGTAGTTAATTTCGTTTTAAGCAAATTGTTTTAACACAATCTCATCCCACAATCTTATTACTTTTACATAATTATTTAAAAAGAAAATTATCTTAAAAGTAATTTATTGTTAACATTTGGAACACACTGTTTGATTTCCTAATGAAAGCTCGTTTTACAACATTTTGATTTATTTCGTAGTTTATTATATTTGCCATTTCATTAAAATTTATTTGTCTAAGTCAAGTTTTATAGAGAACTGTTTATTTATATTTATTGAGTGTGCACATAAAAAATGTACTGTTAGCGTTACTATGTTAAACCCTGTATGTTTGTCTGTAAAATACGACTTACGACTTCTGGCGACTCCGACTCATAGACAATTCAATTATTTTGTTGTATTCTATTTGTATTCAGTGTAAATATTCAAATTCGGAAGCTGATAACCACAATCAAACTTTTTTCGGGCTACATTTCAATTAAATTTTATTTCTCAATTCTGTGGTTGTCATAAAACTTTAAAGTTTGACGAGTAAAGCCCATTGAGGAACTCCGAATTGATATTAATTCAAATAACTCGGGTTAAAAAGTCAGGGTTTTATGCGCGTTGTAAAAGTTTATTGTAGGGCTTTGTGGCGAGCCGGACGCGCCGATAGGCCTGGCATCGATGACGGAACCTCCGCCGCCGCCGCCAGCCGCACGGCCGCACCGCTGCCTTTGTGCCCGCGCCTGCGCCGAGCCGGCTACAATACCGCACGCGTCTTCACTCTATAAATCCCGGCATCAGGTGCTACCTAACGCCGCATAGTGCACCTTTTATTGCTGCAACTAAAACCCAAACTGGACACGAGCACTAGCCGCTCCCCGGCGAGATGGCGGCGATGTAATTAAGTTGCGAACCTCTACCATAAAATAAGAGAGGAAGAAATTGCCTAGGTAGGTAATATAGATAGATGCTTATAACTAAACTTTATAATGTACGTCAACAGCCTCTATAACAGTTTGCGCTTTGATAATATTATTCGGAAAGTCGCACTTCTTATGGTGTCCGTTTCGACCGCGCGGCCACGACGTTTTTTTTAAATAAAACTCATCCCAAGTTTTTGTAAAAAAATGTAAAAGTCGATTCCCAAAAACCATAAATTTGTCAAAGCAATGGTTAAAAAGTTATAAGGGTTTGAACGTGGCCGCGCCATCGAAACTTTCCGAACCGCGCGGCCATGGAGATCTTTAAAACTAAGAGTCGCAGAGACCTGAAATTTTGGGAAATAGTAGATTGAATTTGTAAACCAAATGTAAAAATATAGGAAAAAATCCTGTGTTTATATTTTAGGAGCTGCAAGGCTAAAACCTCATGGCCGCGCCATTGAAACGGTGACGAACACGTTATCGCCGATATCTCGCTGAAAAAACATCTCAGATGTTTGAAGTTCTTTGTAAAATATAGATTTTAATTTGTCGAAACATGTAAAAATACAACAAAAAATCCTAGGATTATATTTTAGGAGCTATAAGACTAAAACCCCATGGCCGCGCCATTGAAACGTTGAAAATTTAGTTTTTCACCAATATCTCGCTGAAAAAGCATCGCAGAGGTTTGAATTTTTTTGTAAAACCTAGATTTGAATATGTCGAAACTACCAAAAATACAAAAAAAAATCCTAGGTTTATGTTTCAGGAGCTGTTGAACAAAATCTCTAATACATCTTTAATATCTCGATTAGGGTGACCACGGATTATTATTTACAGAGAACTTTCCACCTATTTTTATATTAGAAATGATATTATCTCAAGGATTCGAATTTAAATGAAACAATATGGTACGTAAAAATAATGTTATTTCTTTAAAAATCACAGATTGTTCGCTTACACTAGGACATACATTTCTTTAAAAATCACATAAATCACAGATTGTTGGTTTACACAAGGACATACATTTCTTTAAAAATCACATAAATCACAGATTGTTGGCTTACACTAGGACATACTTTTCTTTACTGTCCTAGTGAACTAGTAGTAACTACTTTTTCAAAGAGAAAAAGGAGGATAGTAGAGAGCTAAGTTATGATGATTATGATAATGATAGTGTTTCAGGAATTAAAGTGGAAAAAAATCAGCCAGAAATAAATAAGGAAAACGATTTAGAAGAAACTGATTCCGAAAATAACGAAAACAATTTAGAAAGTAATGATAATAATTTGGGAACTAATGATTATGAAATTCCTGAAATACAATCACATGAAGAGATAAATAACTTGCCTAAAAGAGTAAGAACTAAGCCTAAGTGGTTAGAAGATTATGTTTGCAATAATATAAGTTTGTAACAATGTTTAAAATTATTTTAAAACTAGTGTTTGCCCGCGGCTTCGCTTGCGTTATTTTAGAATTTGAGAAACAATACGGATCGTGTGGCGCCATCTGGAATATGAACGTAATTGTTTTCTCGGCAACAGCTCTCTTCTGTTATTCGGGATGTAAGATACCTTATATCCGTGTCTATACTCCTGACAACGGATATGCAAAATTTTGGGACGATCGATTCAGTAGGTAGTAATGCGTGAAAAGGTAAAAAACAAACATACTTGCATTTTTATTATTAGTTTAGATCAATAATGTTATATCTAGGTAAATAGTTTGCATAGGAAACGTCCTTATTTGAGCGACATTAATTTCAAAGAACCGTGTTTATTTTAAACATTAGACTATCATTTTTGGGTTGATTTACAGTATCGCTGCAAATTGAACGTACGATAGCATTGCTCTTCTCCCTTGCATTCCGCGTGATACCTAAAAAATAACTAATTATCTGACTCAATGAGTACAACTTGTCGTCGTTTAAAACAGAATCTATGCACTGGTTTGAACACCAATTCAAAACATAAATAAACAATTTTTTCTAATCTTTAAAATTCCACACCTCGAAACAATTACAATTTAAATCAGTGTAGATTTATATCCTAGAAAACTATTGAAAAAAAAATAGTAATAATTTAAAATCGCGAATAATATTGAAATAAAAGTATACACATTTTTTTTAATTATTTGAAACTCTCAGGACAAATATAAGAAAACTCAAAAAGTGAAAAAAAGAAACAGCGAGATAATTTGATCCAGAGACCCCTTGCACGAAAGTCAAGCAGGATACCAACCAGACTGGCTAGTACGCTGACAGTGTTTTCAAATAGCGGTTCTTATACAAATGTCAACAATGACTGAAAATCAACATATTATAAAATTGCTAATCCCCCAAAGGGAATAGCGTAATTATACATATCCTATTAATAGAAGAGCAGTTTATGGAATATTTGGGGAAAAATTGACTAAATAATATCCAGTGGTTTAGCTTCCAACTAAAAACAAACAGATAAAAACAACAAAATTTAAAATTGCTTATCTCCCAGGAAAAATAGCGTAATGATACATAGCCTATCGACAGAAGCATATTATTAGGAATATTTGAGGAAAATTTGATCGACAACTTTACAGTAGTTTAAGAGATAGATCAAATAAAAAAAAACATAAAAAATTTCGAAAGAAAAAAAAAGTTGATTTGGCATCAGAATCGATCCCTTATCTCGAAAAAAATACAAAAAGAAAAAAATATTCAATGTACAGGAATGACAGCTCTACGATTTTATTATATGTAAAGAAAATCTTGACGATGGGGATGTTGTGACAGTGACAGCTGTCAAGTGTCAATGATGACAGCCCGCCTTTTGTTGGCTTATGGGGGCACTTCTAAAGAATTGTACTGGTGAGTTTAATTAAAAGATTTATATTAACTTACCATAATCGTATCATTCAAGAACCCTGTAAACTAACAGAACATCGGGTAACCGTAACCCTCGAACGTAAAGGGCTTCTGAAGGAACACAATAGATTTTAACAGTACGAGCCAGAGAATCCCTCCCGTACCGCGCTAGATGGGAGGAATCATACGATGATTTTGCCACGTCAAAAAAAAGCTTTTTGAGAAAAGAGGTTCCCGGTATTGTGTTTCGATTTTATGGGG
Organism: Agrotis segetum; assembly: GCA_036375495.1. Classification (NCBI taxonomy): domain Eukaryota; kingdom Metazoa; phylum Arthropoda; class Insecta; order Lepidoptera; family Noctuidae; genus Agrotis; species Agrotis segetum. The sequence goes on from JAQSVV010000122.1 coordinate 82,396, forward strand.
AATGAATTTCCCCCTTTTTAAACTTCAAGATTAGAACGAAGAAGCTTGTAATCGATCGTATCTTGATCCAATTTTTCTGCACCGAAATTAATCGAAATCGGTAAAGCAATTAGGCGCAAAGGAAACAAACTTATACTTTCGTTATTACAATATTAATTCGGATAGTATGAACATCTACGATTAGGACTTGCATCACAAATTCAAAATTCAACTGCACTACTACAAAAAGCAGTTTGAATGCAGTAAACGCTGACTGCAAACTAGGTATACTTTCGACGTGCAGTTCAGATGCTATTTGACTAACGTGGACCGTCCATTTAGCAGTCTTATGTGACTGCCAATTGCACACCGACTGCAATCTTGCTGCACTGTCGTTTGGCAGTTGTAGGTACTTACTGCATTAAAACTGCAAAAATGCTGTCGGAGTTCAGTTCAAAGGCTGTCCGTCTCTCATAGACATAATAAAAAGCATAGACATAATGTTGGTAAAAGTTGACAGCACGTTTAACGCAGTCGCTGAGCAATCGAACTGCTGCGCTGTGTGTTGCGGATTCAATCCTCGCTCGAAAAAAATATTTGTATGATCTGCAAGTAGTTGTTCCGGGTCTGGTTGTTTGTGTGTATGTGAGTTTCTATGTTTGTAAACACACCCACGATACAGGATAAACTCCTATTGTGGGGCAACATTACCTTAAAAAAAGTGATAAAGAATGATAAAAAGTGGTTATGGTGGTGTGAAATATCGAGTGGATCTCGATATTTAAGAAGAACCATATGCTCAAATCTTGCTCTATCTCCTAGTTCCGAGAATCAACAGTGAAATAGGTTATAGTAGTAGCCAATTATCATAAGTTCCTGCTAGATTCTCTTAAAGACAATTTTAGGCTGTACACTACGACGAGCTCGTCGTCGAGGCAGCTTTGAGACAGTGTTGGAAAAAGTTGCTGCTAGTAGCATAGTTTTGTGGCAGCTCAAGGCTGTGCTTAGAGAATAGCTCTGCTGGTTGATGATTTAGATAACCGGATCTATCTACGTTTATCTGCGTATTCGTTATTCAGTTTTGAGTATCGTAAATGGAGAACCAACTATTTGAGAACAAAAATGACCTAGAAGTAATAAAGTCATAAAGACTGCATGCACGTAAGTACGCATATTTTATCAATAACTACAATGATGTTAGATATTTAACAGATTCATTGTCATAAAATCATTTTGTTAGTTGAAATGACGACATTGTGTTAAACCTTGAAAGTCAAAAATCAGTCTCAAAAATTCTCTATTACGAATCATTTGTGTATGGGTATCGAACCCAGAAGCATCTATGTACTCTCATTTTTAAACTCTTACAAATAGAGTTATAGTTATGAACTCCAAAAACCAGAAATCTTACTAGTACTACTTTACTACTTTTTAGTCTGTTGAACTACTTTTTAACTTTTAGTATTACAATGTACATTTTCTCTTACCTTTCGTCTCCTGTTACTTTTCCCTCAATTTCGACGGCTCTTAAAACACATTTAAAACAATGAAAAGTCCTTTATACCACTCCAGACCACAGTTCACGTTTTTTCACATCAACTCAAATAAAATACATTATTTTCGTATTAATATATCTATTTTTTTAAACAGTACAAAATAGTAGATAAAATGATTAAGAAACAATTTCTTCAGTAAACTGAAATTGCAGATTTTTTCCCCTACGTTTGTCACAAATCACAAATCAGTGGTGGCGTGCCAACTGCATGAGCAACTACCGCAAACTCGACCGCACTACTCTTCATTAGCGCATATACAGAACAACATACCCACTACAACTTGTACGTAGCACTCGATAACCTCTCATAAAGCGTTACAATAGAACCTCTTTTCCTGTAGTATGTTTAAATGTTGATCTGTAAGATGACAGGCAAGAAAACACTTTACGCTTATAGCTATAGAGTTCTAAATCAGCTTGTGCTGGATATGATGACGCCAACAGGCTTACTGGGCAAAGCCCCGCCCCCGACGTATTGACAAACAAAGCGATTGGCGGTGAGTCGAGCGCGCTAGAGAGGCAATCCTGCGCAACTTTGAGGCGGTCACTTAGATAATACCAATAATACTTATATTTCCATAAAATATACCATCAAAAACATGTTATGAAATACAAACACTGGTATCTTAAATTATTGGAATTAAGTAATCAAAATATTATTACAAATCTTTAAAAAAAAATTGAAGTTCCTATGCGCCTTTTTATTCAACATTAAAAAAAAATAGAGATCAGAAAAAATAATATATATTATCTGGTATATGTCACACACAGTGCATCTGGTTCGACTGGAAGCCGTCCCCAATATAGTTGTGATAAGACTAGAATCATCTAGCCTTTTCCCAACCATATCCCACACACACACACACACCTTCAACACAAAAATCATGCACTACATTAAAAACCAACCGTTGCGGTCCAAGTTTCAGCACCTTTTCAAAATCTACACAAGGCTACAATACCCCGTTGCAAAAAAGCACTATAGAGACCTCTAAAAAAATTATTATGCACGAGTCTCATAAAAATATGAAAAACCGTTCCTAGAGTCGAGTATATATGATGGAAAGGCCGAATACAATTTTTTTGGGTCACGAAATGAGAGGTCCCATGCAGAATACACGGAACAGACCAAAAAAAGTTTCTAAAGTTTCTTATATTCAACCCTGAATCTATCTGGAGAGATTAAAAATAGAAAGAAAACACTCTTGCTTGTTGACAACCTTTATTATACAAAACAAACTTTTATTATACAAAATTCTTTATACAAAATTCTTTATGCAAAATTCTTTATACAAAAGATATTATAATTACTTTTGTAATCCAGATTTAATAATCTATTATGTAAAACATCCGACTTACGATTCTTAGGTAGTGGGACCAAACCCAGCTAGGCACAATACTTGTTGTAATTTCTTTATGTCATCGCACCACTGCTCATAATTTAAACGTACTGTCTCGTCTGTAACGGAAATCGTCGATACGTAGTATCTCGTCTGTGACGGAAAGCGTCGTGTGGAAACTGTAAATGTTCTAGGACTAAAAAAATCCATAACATGTAACAATACAAAGCTGAACACAGGCCTGTTACAGCAGTGCAAATGCGAACATTATAAGCTGATTATACTAACGTTAGACACAACTTCATCCAACTTCTTGATAGCTTTACTGATTAGTACTAATATGTGAGACTATTAACATACCTACACAGGTAGACGTCGTGGAGACAATGTACAAATAAATATTCAAATAATTTATTAAGTCGCATGTTCATTATATTATCATCAGATTTGTGCTAAGTGATTCATGGGACTTGTTCCCTTCAAAACATGAAAGTATCCCATCATTGAGCAAGTAAGTACTTAGTCTGAAAGTTAAAAATGGTACCAACTTAACCAAAGCAAAGTGTTCAAAGCAAAACAAAAATTTTAAACACAAGATCGCCATTATTCCATTATTAATTTCATCTAAAAATAACATAATTTAAAAATGAAGCTGTTATTCAATTAATTTTAAACTACCTAATTTGCTAAACCTAGGAAGCTAAGAAATACCTAGTCTGATCCCCGTACCGTCAGTAACTGACATACGAGATTTTACATCACATTTACTTTACCAAAACTGGATACTTTCAGAATCTTAGGGTAATTCAAATTCTCTCTTCACTTCTGAATAAAACAGACACTTTTTTATGAAAGAGCAAAACTAACAGTGATTATTATGATCCTAAACAAGCTTGTTTTATTATTTTATCTGATGAAATGAAATCTATCAAAAACTTATTGAATCACTATCTGCTCAATAAAAATAAAACAGACTACAAGATTTTGCTTTCTGTCGCTGAATCAAACAATGAATCTATTGTTCGATAATTTGATAGTAAAATAGTTTATTCACACTGAAAAGGTAGGTATAATAAAGTTTACTGTTCTAAGCAAAGTCACCGATAAAACCCATTAGTCATCGTTGTTTTTTGTAGAATGGAGATTTTAAAAGTCATTGTAATTTACTTTTTGACCTTGCATTATGGTAAGTGTACAGACTCGTAAACCTACATAAAGGAAGATCTCCAATTCTTGCACTTTCTGAGCCGCTCATCAGTAAACTAGAGTGCCAACTCTTGAACTTAGTTGTGAAAACTTTCGCCTATTTTTTTACTCTTGTTTTAGCTACTAGCTTTCATATTTTATACCTAAAACAGAAAATAATGCTTTGTGTAGAGATGACAATATTGTGAGTTTCAAGCAATTCGAATTCAGGATCCTACAGGAAACGAATAAGCAGATATTTTTTATCCCTAAAATATCAATCGATGAAATCCAAAACAGCTTTCACAAGACACACGATAGTTGCACGTCGTATACGTACGAAGTTAAATGTAGTACCTCCCGCGAGGAACTGCTGTAGACACCTAGTCAGCATTCCAATGCATCGGACCCGCCTCACCCAGTTACGGTCTGCCGGCCGACCAAGTGCTAATTGGAAAAGGAAACTTCAAACAACGAGCCAGCTCAATGCTCTCCACAGAAATGTTTCATTTTTAAACATCTCAGTGACCGTTATAAGTGTTATAACCGATAGATAGGTAGGTACACTCATTGCACTTCTCAGAGATGGCTGGTCGTTGAGCAATGATCATGTACGAGATCTAGGTTAGTTTGATAGATTTTTTGTTTCAAATCGACTGTCTATGCTTAAAGTACTCATACTAAATAGAGCAGTGAAGGAAGTCTCTGCAGTTTACAGAAGATTTTTTTTCTCATTATTTGTAAAAGTACCTATGTAGCTCAGTTTTTCCAAATAAGTAAAATCAACTTCAATTTGCATTACCGACTAATTTTAGAGCACTTTCTACTAAAACTTAAATTTTACAAGGATTTACCTTTTAAATTGTGCTACGTGAGGCCGTGTATGAAGTTCTGTATTTAAGCTAATGCTTGCTTTTTTTTTTTTTTTTTTTTTTTTTTTTTAACGTGGTAAAATCATCAAATGAGTCCTCCCACCCCGGGCAGGGCGGGAGGGACTGTCAGACTTGTACTGACTAAAATCCACGGTGTCCTTCAGTAGCCCTTTATGTACCGGGGTCACGGTGAGGAAATAATCCCGCAACCCTGGCAGGCTTTGGCCCTCTGAGAGGGGGGGCCCCGTCATTATGCTGACGCTCTTTGAGGCGCGCGTGGGACACAACGCGCCGTCGACCCGGGCATGGTCCTTGGTCGGGCAGCGAGTTGCCCTTTACTCGCTGCCAAGCTAATGCTTGCTACAAAAAGTTGTCTCAAAAACTTGCTACGGCTGGTCAGTTTTAACCCTGTCCCTTCTTAGAAACTACTGAACCCAAATTCTCTAGTCCGTCTGTTTACAAAGCGATAGCTACAAAATGGACAATTCTGGGACATTAGTGGAGTTATAACAAAACTACTCTCCACAAGCTGTTGTTGTCATTTATTTTATATGAAGATAATATTCACAAAGATGTCACAGTTTTCGTAGCCAGTGCTACGAATCAGTGTAGCGGCGTAGCCTACATTGCTTTTCTCTACTACAATAAGACGCAATTGATTGTTAGTTGCATAATTATAACTTTTTTTCATTTGATGGATCTTATTCACATGTGTAGGCTTCAGCCCAGCAGTGGGACAGTATAGGCTAAGGGGAAAAAAATATACCTAATCAAGAGTTACTTCCTACCGACCGCGATTAACTATTGGTAAACATTCTAATTATTGATATCACTACACGGATATGTTACCAGACTATAATGACCATAAATATTTGAAGCAGTAATAAATAGTAAACAAACAAGATTAACGAAGGATACGCGAGATCTGTGGGAGTGGCGTGGAGCTCGCACGCGCACTCGGCTGCACGTAAACTCAGGCGCAGTGTTTATTCGGAGCCCCATGGTAACTCCGCCGTTTAAACACTACGTGCTAGCAGGGCATGAATTAACTTTTCATATAAATAAAATTCACGCTACTCTAACCTCCTGAAATTAACACCTTGGCGTAAATAGTATTTAGTCGCATCATCTCGTGCCAAGTGAGGCCATGTTGTCTTCTATGGATTGTTGAATGGTCATCTCGTTTATGGTTCACGAGATTACGTTGACGGCTGTGTTTAATTGCCAGCAAATACGTATAGGACCAATTAGGCACCTATTCGACAAGCGTAGCTGTGACCGCGCGAGCTACTTTATTATTTTGTTGTCGTTATCGATTTTTGAGTTAATTTATAGGATTTAATTGCTGTAAGTATTTTAATTGGTTTGAATATAGTATTTGTGTCTTATAAGTAGTTAAAAAGGAAAAGTAGATACTTTTTAGTTTTAAATGGTTTTAAATAATTAGATATTATAATTATTTTAGCTTTTATGGAGAGCTATTTCGAACACAAAAAAACACTGTAGGATGCTTGGCAATAGAAGACTAGGAAACTGGTATCCTCCGTCTAGTAAATCTCAAATAGTTGATCCTACTGTTTCAGACATATTTTGCATAGTTTACTCGCCTTTTTTCAGGCGTTATGCGGAACCAAATGCAAACCCACACCTCCGAAATATCGATATCCGTTATAGTAAATATGTATTAAGTCTCTTCGGTTATATAAATACGAATAATACGATCTGAAAACATATAAAATATTTTTTTATATTTGCTCGTTTAACTCTAAAAACACCTAATATTTTAATGTCATTTAAAGCGTTAACAAAACGCTAAAGATAGCAGTTTCGGACTGTCATGATAGAAAATCAACATTTACACACCTCCATTTTGAATTCTCAACTTCCCAGATGTGTCTACATACAATACATAAGTAGATACAGTCAATACTTGGGGTTCCGTAGAAAGCCTTCAATACCGACAGAGTATATCAGGATCTTTCGTATAGGGACCTAATGAAAAAAAAGGATAGGATTTTTAGAAAATTTAAATTTAGATTCTTTTTATAATAATGGCTATGAAATATTCATAAAACAAGATATGCACTTAGGCAAAACAAAAACAAATAAAGAATCGTGTAATAAGTATATAAGTTATTAGCTCCTATATCTTATCTACTGAAATTACTAAAATCTAACTACTTGGTAGCTCATGATTCAAATGGAAAACGTACAGGCCCCGCAAAGGAAACACCATTCGCTAAGTTTATTGAACCAAACACGTCGCTCTCACTGTCTCAGATTTTCTGTTAGCTCTACCTACTACCTGCCTCTACTTTACGATTCGGTGCGTAAACTTACAAACAACGTCGCGGCAAGTATCCGCCATACTCGTCCACTTTAGTGTTTGTCCATGGTGACATGAAACGTGTTCGATAATTATTGGAAGGATCAATAACGCTAAGCCAAGTATTCGTCTCTTCTGTCAACACGTTTTATGAGCGACGCGACGACCGACGCTGAACCTACGTTTCTATTTGAATGTTAATTTCAAACTCGGTTTATTTTAACTAACTCAATAATACTGACGTGAGGGAACGTAAATTTTATCGGGTTATTGTAAAAGTTGCTTAAAAGTTGGTTTGGTTTTTGGACTATGGTATGGCAATTTATAGTTGTTTCATAAATGTACCTATATTATAAGAGAGAGGGGGGCAGAAATACCTACATGAGTAGGTACTTAGGTACAATTGTTACTGTAGCTAGGTAATAATCAACACTAGTTTTGATACACAACAATAGAGAGTACTTTTGTCTAGGTATTTTTAGTAGGTAACTCTGGCTACAAAGCCAGAGAAGTGAGAGAAAAGATTTAATAGAAGTCATAATATAAGTTTTATGAAATCAGGCGTTACTTTGCGGAAATCCAATAACTGTTACGAAAAAAAATGTATTTTTTATTTCACGTCATTAAAATTAAAATTATATATTTTTCGTAATATTTTAATTTATTATTCGTTACCAATGTTTCCCCCATGAAAAATTCTAAGGCTGACATAAAACTGATACATAATACATGGGTACAATTATCATAATTATCAGCTCAAAATCCAACTGCTGGCCAAAAGCCTCCTCCACTACTTCAACATGTCGCGACCTAATCTGCGACCGTGGTCGTCTTACATGAAGGTTTTTGTTTTTAAATCCTGTCCTGTCTTCCATGATGCTAGAGCGGTCCAACTCAGCTCGTAATAATCGCATGCGACTTGCCACGATGTCTAGTTCTCCCTTTTGGTGCCCATTCTGATGATTGTTTTGCCCAGATATTTTGTCACAACCGACATACGAAGGATTCAAAGGGGCGCTTTGGGAGACTGTCATATGTAAAATTGCCGTTCAAAAAGTGCTGATAAATCAGCCTAATTTGAATAAATGACTTTTGATTTAATTGATACGTGGCTTGCCCTGTACTATTTCAGTTTGGCATCTTTTTCTCCAATAAAAAAATTGACTATCAATAAATTACAAATCTTATTAGGCCGCTGTCGTTATTTAGAGTTTCGGTAAATAACGACCACGTAGGTAAGTATTTTTTCTTTTGTAAAATCAATTAATATTTACCAAGTTATAACGCTTCAAAACTTGAGAATGCGGGCTCGTGACGTCATTATTCAATAAATAAAAAAATTCAGACATTTTAAACTGTTTGCCAATATTGAAAGCGTCGTATCTCCCTCAATTTTGGTTTACGTAACAAAACGGACTATTATAATTACACACACAATTTTTCACTCAAATAGCCAATTTAATGTCCTCAAATATTTAGTGCTTATCAGAAGTAACTGGAGTTCCCAATCAGTAGGTATAGATAGAGCATAGAGCATGCGTGGTCTCCCCGTGACTTATAAGGCTTTTTGAACATCAAATTAGCTCAGACCCATTTGCCCTTTACTGCTTACCGTGCTATCCAAAAATAATTTTATTATAGCAAAAAAAAAACACCGTGGGAGGTATTATGCAAATTATTTTACCTGTAACGCTAGCAGCATCCAAGGCAAATAGAAAATATGCCTTATCCTGGTTTACTTAGGTTTACGATGCGTGTGTAAAATAAGATTATTTCTTTGACCATTCTTTGCCGAATGACCAAACAGCCTAGCTACAAAAATGCCGACAGTTGTTTAAATACTTAATTACAAATTCAATAATCACCTGCCTGTGGTTTACTGGACAACTTAAATGCAAATTGAGGTTAGAGCTGGGGGTTCCATAGTGTTGAGAGTTAATAAAATAGTTGCGAAAGCTTATTTGACAAAAGGTCCTATATAGAAAATAGGAAATCAAAGAAAATCGTTCTTATTTTAGACTGCGTTTATGAGATCCTGACGGCACAGGATAGTCAGCAACACCGACTCGTAACGCAAAGACGGCGACGGCGACGCCAAAGCGATGTACGGCTCGACGCGACGTCGCGTCGGCGGCGGATTGGGCTGGGGTAGCGCGGCCGACGGCTACAAGCAACCGTCAACACAGCCGCAGCCCAGCGCGAGATATCAACAGATAGGTATGTACACAAGTTCTCTAACTTATTACAAAATGTTTACTAGATAACTTTCCAACTACTTAGTAAGAATATCCGAATGATTAATATCAGTACCTAAATAATTTGTGGCTAACTTTTATCTTGTTTTTTCAATTATGTCCAAGTTTCGCTACTGTAACTTTTTCTCATGATAATCGCTTAAAAATCGATCAAAACTTTGAAGAGGAAGTTTTTAATTTCATCATCATCATCAGCCTATAATGTTCCCACTGCTGGGACTGGGACATAGGCCTTATCTCTATGAGAGGGAGTGGGCCATAATCCACCACAGTGTGGATTGGTGGATGTCAAATGTCTTCGAATTTTTGGTTCTAGGACATGCCGGTTTCCTCACGATGTTTTCCTTCACCGTTTTGAGAGCAGTGGTGATGAAATAAATTACAATTCATTTACTAATGTGCCTGGCAGGGTTTGAACCCACAAACCTACCATTCCTACTAATATTATAAACGTGAAAGTTTGTTTGGATGGATGGATGCATGTTTGTTACTCTTTCCCGCAAAAACCACTAAGCGGATTTGGATGAATTTGTACACAGATAATTAAATCGTAAAAAAATGTATGGATAAACGCTAGTGTTTGCTAATGGAGTCACACGGATTGACAATATCGCTCACAGATCTCCTCGATATGGAATTGCATGTACGAGTATGTCCTAATGACAATGCACGTGGATTGCTGGATTTTTGAAGTGCACGTTCGAATTGCATAGCATCACTGCGACTTTAAAAATCCCGCCATGAGTAAAGTCCCTAACGAGAAATCGAACAAATCTCAAATTGGAGTCGTGACTGATAGGTATTTTGCCAAAAATAAAACAATGCTTTAGGAAGGAAAAAGTTGCCGGATTTCTGATAATATGATATTATGCGGGCTGCATCCGGCCAGCATCAGTAGTTTTCGACAGATTGTTTATAGTACTTTATAATAAGCGGTCACGCCTTTTTGAACAAGGCAGAGGGAGCGACAAAGATGAACGAAACGATTGGTGCAATGGCTGAGCGATTGGACTGCTTCGCTGCGTGTCGCGGGTTCGATTCCCGCACGGGTCTGGGCGGCTATATATTTGAGTTTCGACACAGAATTTAAGAAAATCCTAGTGTGGGGCAACGTTTTTATTACCTATCTTTTTTTTTTTACTCGAGGAGCTGAGAGCCATCGACGTCTACCACGCAAAACATCATAAAATAAGTATTGGAAAATCATTTTTGAACGCCGTTTGAAAGACTGTGGACTAACAGACATAATCAGACATTGAAAAGATTTCTGACTTGTTTACCTTTGTACGTCACGCCAGGACCCGCATTCGTCGCGGAGACACATAGATGCCCACCACGGCGATCTCCCCGAATCGTGCTGCAACGTGACCGGCAGCGGCCGACGCCATTAGGGTCAGTACCCCATAGAGTACATTTGCATCAGGTCAGCCACTCTGATGCGTATTTACAAAGACTAAAGGTACTATTTTAGTCAAGACTCAGACTCTACTCGATGAGCTTTTGTATGTATATTATATCTCAGTAATAAAATTGACTCAAATAGCTTTTTGTTTTGATATTTTCAAAAAAAATGCACGGACGAAATCTAGTAGGTACCATTTTAGTCACGCACGAGTAACAGGTAGAGCAGTGGTGGCCCAGTGGTATCGGCCCCGACTTACGAGTTGTAGGTCGTGGGTTCGAATCCCGGCAGGCGCATTACTTTGTGTAATTTATTGATTTCATCACCACTGCTCTCAAAACGGTGAAGGAAAACATCGTGAGGAAACCGGCATGTCCTAGAACCAAAAATTCGAAGACATGTGACATCCACCAATCCGCACTGGGCCCGCGTGGTGGATTATGGCCCACCCCCTCTCACAGAGAGGAGGCCTGTGTCCCAGCAGTGGGAACATTAATAGGCTGATGATGATGATGATGACGAGTAACAACGAGCACTGAGCAACAGAAGAAGCGCAATATGGCCGTTGATGAGAATCCATTGCAGCGTCAGTCAGGACCTTTTCCGAGTTTGTAGCCACGGCGGCAGCGACAGTAGCAGCGGCTGCAGTGGCGGGAACAGCAGCGTTGACAAACATGAGTAAAATGGGAAAAAAATACCATTGGACAGACTAATCTGTCCATCAATCTGACTACTGGGGAAAAACCCATCTGAATGTTATTCTCGGGACTGTCCAAGTTATTTTCCTATTCCTACTTTTTATACACTCACTCTTGTTTGTTTGTCGTTCCGGTTGGACTGGCAACTCAATTTTGAGGCACTTCCCGATAAACTAGCAGGCTGAAATTTTACTCACGGTTTGAGTTCTGATTACAATACAGGACTAGGTAAGAAACGTCATAACAAATCCAATATGGCGGTCTCCCCAAGATGGCGGACTGGCTCTTTCGATCGAATGAAAGGGTTAGCTGTCAGGAATACAAAAAAAAATAGTCATAGGCTGCATTCCGAATTACAAAATAATCGCTAACAGCGCTCACATCAATATTTTGCGTTCCGATTTAGATATCACGATTATGACAGCTAAGAGCTGTCGTCAATTCGGAACGCTCGTGAATGCGTTCACAGTGAAGTGAACATGTCAACCATATACATAAACTGAACATAGCCCCAAACCAAAACCTTTCACGAGACCTATTTTTGAAAATTATAAAATGGAAGTTATGTTGGTTGACGCTATCGACTCTGATAACTCAGATTTTGAGATAGAGAACTACAATTCGTCCTCCAGTGATGATGAACAGAATGATGATGATGTCGAAATGTTTGTAGTAGCGTATTTTGCTCCCGGCAAAGATTTACCCCGTAAAAAAATACCACGTATTACAAATTACATAGATGCAACAATAATTAAATATAATGTTCATGAGTTCAAAATACATTTCAGGTATGCTTTTACGTCTTGGATTTTAATGTAGGTAGGTAGGTATGCCACCAATGTATGCCACAAAAAAGACTTTTTTGTTACTTTCGTTTTACAGAATGTTTCCTGATACATTTGACTACGTATTAGGATTAGTAGGTCCAAAAATAATGGAAACTGGAGTAACTTTTGGCTCTAATGTAAGCATGACAGAAACTTGTCGCCCGTTAGGCTCGTCGGCTATATTCACTTGAATACTCATGCTTGCACTGTGCACAATTTCTTAAAATGCCACGATAGAATAATTAATGCGACTCCAAATTCAATTCATACCAAAACACACAACCTGTGATGAACACAACTGTCATTTTTGACAGCGCTCGGGTCAATCTTCAATTTTTGAACTTCCGTTTAGGATAATGACGCCCGATACTTTTGCTGTTAGTGCAACCATCCATTGACAAAAAACAAAAATATACATTATTTTAATTACGTTTAACTAAAATGAAATTAAAATAACATATATTTTCGTTTTTTGTCAATGGATGGTTGCACCAGCAGTAAAAGTATCGGGCGTCATTATCCAAAACGGAAGTTCAAAAATTGAAGATTGGCCCGCTCACGGTGATATTTATTTGGGGCATGGTCGGTGTAATCGCAAGATGGCGCATGTCATGACGTCATCTATGACGATTCAAGGGACATCGATAACGCGCTCACGGTAATTCGGAACGGGTTTATGGTCGCTCAAATCGATTACAGCGTAATTCGGAATGCAGCCATAATGGGGATGGCAACTCAAAGCTAATCGTAGATGGCGCTGCGATAGTTGGTCCCCACGTCTACCTTGTACAAAAAAACAAACAAGATTATTTGTTATAAAAATTGAGTATAAATACAAAACAAATATGGAAAATTATTCGTCCATGCAAGTACTATATAATAAAAGAAGAATTAAGACGCCGCGGCGCATCTACAAGAGGAAAAAAGTGATTTAATTGAGTGGTTATACATTTGATTTTACCGTAATAAATCCACAATTACTTGTAGTTGAGGTTTCAATTTTTGAGTTTAGGTATGTTTTACCTGTCCTCTCCTTTATCAAGAATATAATGCTGGTTTTGACTTTCTATTTTGATAAAATATCATAATGTTTTAAGTCAGTAATTTTAACCTTTTTTTCTATTTAGATTCGAGAAATATCACAATATATTTAATTTCTTAACACCACAACTATTACAAAACTCGTTCCAGGTGATAATTCTTCGATTTTCGAGCGATGCAATACTGGTACTTAACCTCCAAAAGAAAAGTAGATATTATTTTGAAAAGTGTATTCCATCATTTTTACAGCTTATTACACAACATCTAGTCATTTTACATCAATAAATGGTTTTTTTTCTGAAAATTCCTTTGATTTTACAGTTCTTTGGGGACCAAACTGTCATTTTCACTTTGACACTTGCCTTCCCCATTATTATGACTTAAATCCAATATGGCGGACGTCTAAGATGGCGGGCAGGCTTTCAGTCACTTCCCGCTAAGCTAGCAGGCTGAAATTTTCAGGGTAGACCCACGTTTTTAGTGCCCCCTCTCTCAGCCACGTAGGGTTCTATTCTTATTTTTTGGACATTTAAAAACGTGGGTTTTAGATTTTTTTTAATCTATTAATTTTATTTTATGTTTCATACAGAGATACTTTGCGTGAAACAGAGAATATATTCACAATTTTATTACGATTGTAATGTTAAAAAAAAATGTTTAAAATTGTGATTAATCCATACCTCGTACTTTCTCGAATTTTCTCAAAAAAACAAATAAAAGACCTTGTAATAGTAATGCATATATTTCGTTTTATTATAACATGAAAAAAAAATTATGTGACAATTTGCATAATTGAATTGAGTCCGAGGACAATAACCCACTACTCCTACGAGCATAATTCGCACAACAATTTGCCCTGAGGGCACAACACAACATTCGTAACATTATTTTACATTCCTTCACAAAATTGCGTAGGAGTAGTATTGCTAGACCCCGAGTGTGATATTATATCAAATAGCTTACAATCTTTATCTCCTTCTCCTTTCCTAACTTTACTCACAAGTGAATTTAATACACAGCCTTATAATAAATAAAACCCACTGCCGCAAAATTTAAGCCCGGATATATTTCCAAAATTGATTTTTAATCAGAACTAGCTATCACTATCCTAATCGAAAGTTACAATGTCGTCGCCACATCTCTCCTCAATAACATTTTCGATAAACATACGAATACAGTCGTATTCCATAATCTCGTTCATTACCAATTATATCAGTAAATGAATCACGACCGAGCAGAAATAAGAATGTATAGGAGCGTGCCGAGTCGACAGGGCAGTGAGCAGAGTGCACAGTAGGTTTACATAAGATCAAACAATAGCATTGCCAGAATCAGTCGCGATTCAATATCTACACTTCAACACAGATCGAATGATGAATAGCCTGCCGTTAAAACTTCACGACTGCACCCGACAGTTATTATTGAATCTTACAGCTTCAAATGCACACCGACGTAAGGGCAAATTCACGGAGTCTCAGTATAAATTTTATAATTAATTCGATGATGCGGCTACAACACTATACCGTGCAGCCGTCGTATATGCCACTGCACTCTAGCTCCTTAGTATATTCAAATACATACATAAACTGAATGAAGGTTTACGACCATATTGAATCTACGCGTGCCGATGAACTGCTCTTACGTCACGGTGCGTCCTGGGGACGTTCGCGGAACTTAGTCCTTGGAGGACGTGTCCATGGGGCTGGCGGGCTGCAGCAGCGCGGGGTGCGCGGGCGGCGCGGCGGGCGGGGCCAGCGGGGCCAGCGGGGCCAGTGGGGCCGGCGGGGCCAGCGGGGCCGGCGGGGCCAGCGGGGGCTCCAGCGGGCCCGGCCGCGGGGCCAGCCCGGGGCCGCCCGGGATCGCCGGCTTCACGAACCTGTCGCTTGCACGACGCGTCTGTTCGTTAAAAAACAAAGTATTTAAAAAAACGCAACTGTGAAGGTATGGAAGGAGCCACGTTGTTGTGACGTCATACACGCATTTCTAACACTTAGATACTTGAACACTCTTAAGATAATTCACCTTTATAGGGCATTTACCTGAGAATTGAGATGCAGTGCGGGCCGAGACAGCGGCATCCCAGCGGCGTTAGGCAACAATGGTGATGCGTACGGTGAGAGAGGCCGTGACCCGCCTGGTGACGACACACTCCGCGATCGTGCCTGTAAATTGATCATTCCAAACTATTTACATTTGTTATGCACTTTCTCACGTATTTGGTAGTGCTGGGCGCTATTTATCTAACTTCTTAAGCCACTTCGAAAAAGGAGGAATTTCTCAACGAAGATTCCAATGCTTTTTGACGTGATAACGTCTTATAATTCGATGGACGGCTGTACGCACGAAAAAAGATGACGTCATGCCATGCGGCGTTACCTCGCTCTGTAGCGTTCCATAGCAACGGCGTGTCAATTGCTTCTTTATAGCAACGTTAGTGCAGTATTTTCTTATGACGTTGTCACGTTCATCTATCGTCAGTATACCGACTTTACAAACAACCGGATTTTTTTATCCGATTTTTTTTACAATCGCACATCATAACAGCACCACAGCCTATGTAGTACATTGCAAGTATAGCCTTCCTTATCATTTCTCTTTCCCCACACCAGGATTTTTTTCTTCTTAAACTACCTACTATAAATATCAGTAAAATATTGAGATTGTGTATTGTGGAACTTACACTCAAAGCTTCATTGAATTGCCTCTCTTCCTCCATTTCAAGTGAGGACTCACTCTCGGAGAGATGCCTGCACAGTGCCTCACGACGCTCCACCTCTTGCTGCAGTTTCCGCTGCAAGCGAACATTTTCCTCCCTGATGTGCTTCTCTTCAAGAGCAAAACGATGCATCTTCTCCTTGTTCTCATTTTGAGAGACGGCCAGCTGATTTCTGTTGCAAATTGTTTTGTATGAAAATTATGGAATAGGTATCAAGGGACCTAAAAAGGTCACTAGCAATATAATGTAAATTGTTAAGTAAATTGACAATTCATGTTATATTTCTTAATACACAATTCATCTGTTTGACACTTTTGTGTGGGGAATCGGATAACGGTTCACAAAATACATGGACTGAAGTCCATGCTGTAAGCCTTTTGGCTAGCCCTTCCTAGCCAAATGTCAAATAAAATTGTGTAATTCCATTACATTATCCAAGACATTAGCTATGTCTTACAAGAAGGCAATTGAAGGTCCTCCAATTGTTTTACACTCTTGAGATTATGGCAATGATAAGCACATAATGCTCAGTCTGAAAGTGGATGTAATTATATAGTGCTATCTTACAACTATAAGAAGAATTGCCTCTGATTTTGCTCGAAATTCACAAAGTGAAACACTTATAAAAGACTTCTTAAAGTGGCCATTTTAATCCACCAAAGTAATTCAATTTACCATAATTAATTTCAAGTAACATCTATAAATTACAGGCCCATTATTACAGACCTTTTATGAACTAGAGTATTAATGAGATTATGACAACCTGGTAATAATTTTATGAGTAGCATGATATTGATATTAAAGTTGCCTTAGAATGAAAACACACAACAGCACTCTTAGCTAAAGCAAAGTTAGTGTGTCAAGGCCTTGTACAGATTGTATTATATTAACAAGTTGACTTAGTCCAATTGGAATATCAAGAACAGAATTTAGTTTTTTTTATATTGATGTAGAATGAATATTTTCTGCTTTGTTAGTTAGCCTGAGAATTAAATGCACATTCGAGACATACCTGTCCTAAATTATGTATCTATATATATAAAATTCAAAACTGACTGACTGATCTGACAACGCACAGCCCAAACCGCTGGGCCTAGAAACTTGAAATTTGGCATAAGCCCTCCTTATACCACGTAGGTGAGCACTAAGAACGGATTTTGCGAAATTCGGCCCCTAAGGGGTTGTTTTTGGGGTTGATAGTTTGTATGAAACTTCGTAACTACGAGTGCTAGGAAATTTAAATTTTGAATACGGGTTCTTTTGAGGACGTAAGAGTTACCTATCACAGGATTTTGCGAAATTCGACCCCTAAGGGGTTTGTATTTGGGGTTGACAGTTTGTATGAAACTTTTTTATTAGAAGCGCTAGGCGTCTCAAATGTTGCATGGCGGTTTTTTTTAAGACGTTAACTCTCACCAAGGCGGAAATTTTGTGAAATTCGACCCCTAATGGGTTGTTTTTGGGGTTGAAAGTTTTGAGACTCAAATTTTACATAGGGGTTCTTTTTTGGACGTAAGTAATACCTAAGACGGGATTTTGCGAAATTAGATCCCAAAGAGGTTGTTTTTGGGGTTGAAAGTTTGTATGAAACTCTGTTAATAAAAGTGCGAGGAGCCTCAAATTTTGCACCGGGTTTCTTTATAAGATTTAGATGCACACCATCGCGGGATTTTGTGAAATTCAACCCCCAAGGGGTTTGTTTTTGTGTATGATAGTTTGTATGAAACTTTGTTACTACAAGTGCTAGGCGTCTCGAATTTTGCGAGGGGTTCTTTTTAAGACCTAAATGTTCACTAAGACGGTTTTGCGGAATTCGACCCCTAAGCGGCTTTTTCGGGGTTAATAGCTTGGAGACTCAAATTTTGCATAGAGATTCTTTTTTGGACGTAGTTGTGGGTGTTTTGTGGAAATAGACACCAAGGGGTTGATATTTTGTATGGATTATTTTTAGGATCTAAGTGTTAGGTACCTAAAACGGAGTATTGCGAGTTGTTAGAATTTTTGTTGAATATTGATTTAGTTTTTCCAACAGTATCCCATATAGAGGATGGCTGGGACTAGAAATTCACAAAGGCAAAGTTCGAAAATCACGCGGACGAAGTCGCGGGCGTAGTGCTAGTTTAAAATAAATTATAATTATGTTATTGACTCACCTTAACTTTACAACTTCAGAACGCAGGGTCTGAATGTGATTGCTTAAATTGGATGCTGTATCACCATTACTAATGTCCCTAGCAAGAAAAAACTCCATTAATAATAAAACAATGAAAATATAGCAAGATGCATGAAGAATTATTTAATAAAAAAATAAACAAGTACCATGCCTTAAAACTATCATGCGTTTTTATTAAGAAATGTGAGATAATTTCAGGACCGGGTTTCTAAATAGTTTGAAAATAATAGTCCTGAAATTAATTATTTTACTAAAGGAGTTTCAAATTACTATGCCCCTGAGTAAAATTGGAGAATTTGTGTTATTGTTTACACCCCAAATATAGTAACAAAATATTAGAAGAATAAGTACACAAAACAACACAATGAAGGTTTGATAAATTATAAGATTTTCACCTAGGACTAGCTGGGTCGGACACTGGCTGGTCAAGCCTGATCTGCAAGGATCTCTTCTCGGCCTCCAACTTGTCCATTCTCTTCCACAGTCTGTTCACTAGAGCTTCCTGCTCCTGTTCCAATGTGTTTTCGAGTTCCACCTGCAGAAGAATATTTGTTCTTATTAAATAATCCTGAACTTTTCGGCCTTAAGATTTTACTTTACATTACATAAGTTCAAGAGAGATGATAATTATAATATTACCACAATGTCGAGCCCTGACACAGCCAGAAGGCGTCGCGGCAGACCTCGCAGAAAATGGCGGGATGAGCTGGACAAAACTAACATCCAGTGGCTCACACTAGCCCTAGATCGAAATAGCTGGAAGTCATGGGGAGAGGCCTTTGCCCAGCAGTGGGATGATACAGGCTGACAGTAACAGTTGATTCTTTTTATAGTTAATAATCCCCCCTTACTTTAACAATTATTAAAGACCTCAAGGGTCTTACAGGGCTCTCTATTACAATAGAGAAATAAATAATAAAAACTAGAAAAGAATTATGTAGCTTAAGAAAAAGAGTAATCACCTTTTCCCTCCGCAGCCTCTCCAAATTCATTTGCTTGGCAAGTGTTTCAGCTTCAAGCTTTTCTATTTTTCTCATCAATTTGTTCACCAAACATTCTTGCTCTTGCTCTAGAGTTTGCTCCAAGCGGCATTTTTCTTGTCGTAACTGAAACATAAACTTGACTTATAAAAGAAGAAATATATAAATAAATAAATCTTAAAACTGTCTTTTAATTTTCTTCCAGATCTTTCTAGGTTCATCTGTACAGAAGGTTTTACTTACCATTAATACTCATTCTAAACATAATTTCTTAGTTATTACATCTAAAGGGCACACACAACATAGGCAAAGATATCACAAGATAAGATACTATAGTAAACTTTATGGTTTAATATGGCAGTTTACTGCATAAATAAATTGAAAATTTATTAAGTCAGCCATCAGTTACAGTATTGAAAAATAAAGAATACATGCTGTTTTTGTTTTCTAAATCAATGAAAAACACTTCGAAATGAGATCTTCACAATCATAGCTTTGGTTCACTTAACAAAAGAATAAGTTCGGTTCAAATATTTTTTGCTCTTTTGGACTAATTATATTTTTGGAGTATACTAGCCTATAATTAAACAATTTGACAATTTCTGAGTCCCAAAACTGTGCTGATGCATGTAAGGATGGTCAAAAATATGCTACTCTGACTAGACAATAGATAATTACATAATTTTTTATCCTCACAGTCTAGAGGGGTGCAATTATGTAAAATATTAGAATAACTTTTTATTGATCTTACCTGATTCAGTTTCCTGGAGAGATCATTAGTAAGACATTCTTCTTCACGTTCATAATGATGTGCCAATGTTTCTTTTTCTTTTTTGAGGGCTTGAATTTTTTTCAGTAATGTGTTAGATATATACTCTTCTTCTTGTTCAGCCTTGGCTTGCTATGAACAGATGATTGTAAAATGTTAGAAATTATTAATTTTTTATCAACATTTTTGGTAATTATAATTTAGAATAATTTGTATTAGCTAAGAAAGAGTTAGGGAAACTTACAATTGATACTGATGCTTGTCTCAAAGCACGATTTTCTTCTTGGAGAGCCTTCACCCTTAACTTGTAAGTATCCAGCTCCACTTTGAGAACCCTGAAACACACAATCATTGTCTCATAAGAAAAAGGGGAGCTCAGTACAAATTATGTTTTAATAATTAATTAAAAACTTTAATAGGATTTGAACACAATACACTAAACATAATTTATATGTGTTTATCAATACTTTATACTAAAATTATAACAAAAATAAAAGTCACACATAATGAAACACAAGAACAACATGTAACAACTTATGTTAGAGAAAATCTCTTACGAATCTTATACATATATAACAAAAACATACCTGTTTTGTTGCTGCAGAGATTCAATTCTTTTCTGTAGCTGGTCACGAGAAACTGTGCTTGGAGGCAACATAGCTCCGCCATCCAATGAGCTGGAGTCGCTTTCAGACGCTGAATCTCCCATCTTATTACCTATAATTAATATAGTTAATAAAAGGAATGGAAATATGTTGGCTAATAATCTTTTTCAGGTGAATATCTGCAGTGTACCTGGCGAAATCACTGTATCATCCATTTGCACGAGTGATGAGGACGGTAACAAAATGTCATAAAAGTTGAAATTTGTTACGTGCTTCTAATTTATCACGAGTACAATATTTTTAAATGATTTCCATCAAATTATTTAATTAAAAACCAAAGAAAAACGAATTATAATGCAATATAATAAATTAAAACACGCGAAAACCGTCTCGTTGTTGCAGGCTCAACTAGAGATGTGCGTAGAATATTTTTGTTTGAATATAGATAATCAATTTTGTCGGAAAATTCCGGTTTTTAACAAAATCACAATATCTTCGAAAACTTATCATTCTTGTAACCTTGTAACCAAATAGATTACAGAGAAAACAAGAGACTTCTCTCCTTCACAAAGGTTTGTGAGTATTAACTTGCGTGCCTTGCGTGTATCAACAGCGTGTAACGAAGATTTTTGGGGACATAAATATGACTATCGAGAATACCCATCACATTTGTTCACTTTTTTTGATGAGTAGTAACCCCAGTGGAAAAAAAAAAACATTATAAAAAGTGACACACACGCCATAATGTAAATTGCTTCTCGATTTGGCGTTTGAGTTAAAAAAAATACATTTTGATGTTAAAAATTCGTTTATAATGTATAAATAAGACATTTAAAATGTCCTTAGTTAATATTGGTAAGAAGTAAATCTACAAGCTAGATATAATCTGTGTTAAACATTCTCCTTTCAAAGAATTTAGGTTGGATCAAAGGAATCGAAGCCATTTCGTTCTTTTCGTGTAAACGGTATTTAAAGTTAAATTTCTTGTTGTTCTCATTGTTAAAATTGCAAGTGTTGATGTCTGAAAGATAGACAAAAAGTTTAAATTGAAAAGGTGATGGCCGAGTCGTCGCCATAGTTGAGGTGTTGGTACGATTTCAGAAGTCATTGCTGCTGTTATTGCACCGTATGTAGTGTTCAGGGAGTATGGCATAATAACTGTCATCGAGAAATAGGTATCTCTTGCAATGTTATATCTTTTGCTTCATATAATAGTGTTATTTATGAACAATACATATGTTTTGTACATATTACTGCAGCTTAGAGCTAGGATTGAGATTTTTTTTTACCAGATAAACTTGTAAACAAATCCTACAGTGCTGTGTTGTAATGTCTGAAAAACTGATGAATCCCTATTTTCTTTATTAATTTCTTATATTTTATATGGTCAACAAGTTCTAGTAAGCTAAATAGTTTTTGTTGTTATTTGTGAAAAGATTGTTAAATAATCTATGACACAGTTGTTGATATTTATGCTACCTCAGTACATAAAGTATGAAATTCTTGAATTGCAATTAACTATTCCAAACCAAAAGTGATAAATGTATTAATAATCATAGGACATTTTATCTTGCCCTTGTTTTTTGGTATTTTGAATCATGGATGAATTCTAGTTTTTTTTTATTGAAAACTTGCAGTTTTTTGTTATCTTACAGTCAACATTTTGTTACTTAATCTGAACCCTGCTGAATTGGTTTAGAAATTTAAAAAAAAAGTATAAAAGAAACAAAATATAGGATGGTGTTGAATAATAACGAGAAATAAAAAAAAACTTAGCACTAAGCATTTTTATTTACATGAAGTAGCATCACACAATAATTCTGAAAGTACAAAACAATACAACAATATCAAGTGATTCTAGTCTGATTTAGCTACATGATGAATATAGCATTTGCATAATCATCAACAAGCAAGCTTTTTTCTTATACTGGTACTGATGAAGCAATGTATAAAATGAGTATTCCTGCCGAATAATATAATTTGCACTAAAAGTCAAGCAGTAAATTGATTAAGTAAGATTTTATGGTTTGTTTATTGTAAGCCAATATGGAGAACATACATTTTAATTTTGCATAAGTTATGAATACATTCTCAAAAACAAATTGTTACATCCCGTAAATAGAACGTGAAGAAATACACCTTTTTACTTATGACTATTATTTTTGTGCATTTTGAGTTCTTTTTGAGATGAAGAGATTTCATTGATATTTATGATCCAAAAGATAAAATATTAATGGTCACAAACAATATATTGGTTTATTTAGAAAAGAAAGTTATCTCCACTACATAAACTATAATACTAATATTGTAAAACTGGAGTTTCGTTGGTTGAACTCACTAATTTCAAGAACCACTTTTTTCAAATTAAAAAAAAAAATCTTTTTGTGTTGGATATTCCATTTATCGAGGAAGTCAGTAAACTTGATAACATCTCTACAACAAATAGCAGCCGAACAGCGAGAGTGAAACCGCTGGGAAGAGCTAGTCATACAATATTTAAGTTCTTTTTTAGTTGTAGCATGTAATAATTTACAGATAAACATAACAACCAAGTAGCTAGATTTATTTACTATTGCACTGGGTATTTCTCTGTATGCCTTAATGCTCTTCTTCACCGCGAGCATTCACCTGTAATGTAACTTATAAGTGTGCAATTAGATGCTCTATTGTCTTTGAATCTGTAATGTTACACTTCAGGGGAACGCTTGCGATGAGGGAGCGCCCTTAAAGATGTTATTACTCAATTAGTTGAGTTACAATTAGATTTGAAAAATGGCCTATTTATATTATATTTCTGGCTCACAGAGGCCGATTATTATCAGTGTAGCTAATTTTGGGTTTTCAAACTTGTTTAAATCAATTTATTACTTCATATTTTATAATAAAGAAAAGATATAAAATTTTTTGAATGAGTTTTTAACTTGTGTATTCTTCTAGGCTAAGCACTTGCAATGGCACAATATTACCAGATAGTTGGACAAGGACAACAACTGACTCTTGAGGATCTACAAAGATATTGTCCGAACCTATGTTTGGATAGAATTATAGTGAACCAAGATGAACAGCAATATGCACAACCACAGGTAAGAGAAAACTTACAAGAAATAATTATAAGGGCTGAATTCATTTTATGCCTTTTTGCAATCATTCAAATCTTTATTATGTTAATACAGCTGCAATGTGTAATCTCTTTGTCAGGTTGTGGTACAGCAAGCTGATCCACAGAATGATATTATAGTAAGCGAAGGTGTGCAGTCTCAGCTGGTTGTGAGTGATGGCTTGCAGTACCAACCCCAGTATATTATTCGACATGAAGCCCCTCCGGCTCAACCCCCTCGTTCTGACTTTCAACAACAGCAACAACAACAGCAGCAGCAACAACAACAACAACAGCAGCAACAACAACAACAGGCTCTCCATAGGCACCAAGTGGGTATTATTTCAAAGTATTATAGCTGGAAATGCAATACAATTAATCATGTATTGAATATAAAGATACAAAAAAAAAATTGTGTCTATTATATTTTGGGTAACAATGTCAATTCAAGGTTGCCGTTAAAATATGTGATTAAAATATATTTAGTTCATAACAAGTGTGGCATAAGTTGTGATGTGTAATTTAATTTATTTGTAGGTTTACTACACATCTGATTTACCTGTGGATGCTCAGGTTGTGTTACAACAGGCCCAACAGATCATTGATGCATCTTTGATGCAACAGGCATCTCCACAACGACCACAACATGTATGTCTCCTGACTAGATCATTGTGTATTACATTTATGCACTAAAAACAAACTATTGCATTATAGTTTTAAAACTCTTGGTCTAATATGCTTAGCATGTTACTTTTTTATTTCATTAAAAGATTTTATTTATATTTTGTTAACAAATACACAGAATTATCTTTTAATTTTAATAAGAAATGTTAATTTGTTTTCCTGACTTATAGCATTTAACATTAGGGATAGTTTCATGGCAGGCAAGCAAAACAAATTGACCTAATTTTCGTATTGTGTGTGAGGATAACTAATTATTTATCAAAACAGTCCTCTATCCTTTTGTCACACATTACAGATACAAAAAAGAAACATAATTTTAACGCATTACAAACCATCTAATTTCCAATTTAACTAAGTCATGGCTTCAGGGTCTAACATTCCTAATGCATAATACTCTAACAGGGATTTTCATTCATGCTTTCTTAATGAAGTAGGAACATTGGATTGATTGGATGAATTACGTAATTATATTACGTCATCATTTTTTTGTTCATGTAGGTTTGTTTTTTTATTCCAATACCTCAATTCAATCTCCAGGTACCTAGCAGCTTTATACAATTTGGTTTAAGTTATTTTTCGTTTATCTAGTTCTAGATAATTATTATTTAATTGTGGATGTGGTTTTTTAGATGTAAATAAATAATTCTGTATTCATCACAAAATTTTTAACAATGGCTGCTGAATTTTTGATAATGTATGGTGCATCTCATAGTTTCTTATTTATGGTGAATATTCAAGTCTTACGCCGCTATCCCACTGCCGCTATACGAGCGTTGGCGTTCCTTCAACGTCGACTTTGACGTCGCGACTGTCTAGTGGCAAGCGTTCGCCTTGTAGTGTTGTGTAGTTCAAAAGAACTGCTCTCACAGATGAACTACGCGAACTAGATCCTAAATTTTCCCGCTCCGTAGTTCGTTACTTCGTGATAGAATGAGTAAAGGTGACGTCAATTTTAAGGAAATGTACCGACACAGTTCAATGATCTTGTCACAGTAAGGAGCATTTTCAAAACGAGCTAACGAACTGCCTTAAATTAATTCAATTTAAAGCAGATCGTTCGATCTTTTAAAACGCTTCTGCTGAAAAGAGTGAAAAGTTGGGATTGAAACACGAACTAACGAACTAAAAGAGCGAAATAGTTCATTTAGGATCGGCGACCTAAACTGATCGATCTCAGTTGCGGACTATTATGTCCTAGACAATCTCCTTGCGATCTCGCAACGCTAACGTCGCATTTGTTGGCAACATGTGCAATCATGCCGTCTTGCTCTGCCTCTATGGATTCGAGCGGGTACTCAAATAGTACAAACTCTGGGCGACGTTAACGTCGCCAACATCCATCCAAGTTTCTTGGGTTCATCATATCTTATGATGGTTTCTATGTTGTTACACTTTTTCATTAGGTAAATAATGGTTAGGATCTGCTATTGCATCTTTAATCATTCCATATCAGCATCTAGTATTGTAATAACTTGCCCCATAGAAATTGGACTAAGTTATCACACATTGTTTTATTTTACCTAACCTGAATGGTTGCAATCAAAGTCATACAACAAAAACAATATACACATACACATATCTGTCGCAAATGGGAATGGGAGCACTACTAATTACATAATAACACCATTCCTGGTGGAATCCAAAAAGTGTAAAATTTACACTGGAAATATATTTTTTGTTAACTCTATTTTAGCTCTTGACCGGTTCATGCTTGTGCTAAACGGTTCATACTTCCGTAGACACTAAAGCATGCCTTTCTTTACGCCTAGATTTTGAACACCTGATTAATTCAAACTCTGTGAAGTAATTTGCGTAGTTGCAATGTAATAACAGGCAATCAAAAAAATACTGTCAATAGGAAATGAGATAGAGATTTGGATGGATGGTGGTTAAAAAAAGGTGTTGAACTGTCGATTTTGGTTTCACATATTGATATGTTCTAAAGCTTGTTATTGACGCCAGCAGCTAGTAAGCCCGGCACACGTGCTGTCGCAACCAACTGTGATCCACCCCGCGCAGCCCCCGCCGCCGCAGCCTCCACCCCCGCCTCCGCCACCACAACATGCTCCACAACCTACGGTATGGAACTCGTCAAACAGCTATGTTTATATTCGTACAAGCAAACTATAAAAATAATCGCCTTGTATTTTTATTTATAGCAAACCCAACAACAGCAACAATTGTCGCGAGCATCCCCCCAACTCATACACTTCCAACAGCATCAACAACAGATTCATCTGCAGCAGCTTCAGCAACAACAGCTGCAGCATCAGCTGCAACAACAACAGCAGCAACAGGCACAACACCAACAACATTTGCAATCACAACAAATTCCACACCAGCAGGTGGTCATGCATGCAGCATACATAAACCAAGCTGTAAGTTTGATGTTTCTTTTGAAGTAAGCTGTGAATTCGGGTTACCTATTCCAACTAGTTCTACTCGAGTACTTAGTACTAGAGTGTTAATATGGCCATCGATATCTAGACTTGAAGTTAAAGGCTTTGTGCACATCCAGTTTCAAAAACTTTCTATTCCGTATTCACGGCCAGGAACTATAACTGATCTATCTTTCCGGTACATTCATAGAACCAGTTGGACTAACCCGCGAATCAAGCGCGTTCTCGCGCTACAATGAATGTTGCGAGTGTACAGTGCGATGGTGTTTTACAGGGAGCAGCGCGGCCGCGGCTACTGAACCCGGGGCTGGGCGGCGGCGCGGGCGTGACGCTCGTGCGCGCGCCCGTGAGGACCGTGCGCCCGCGCCGCCCCGCGCAGCGCGCCGCGCCCGCCACCATCAACATGCCGCGCATGCTCAACACCATGCAGCCGGTAAGACACCCACCAAATATTTTGGAACGTTAAGCTAAGGCGCGGGCAACATAGATAAGACGTAAGAGTAAGACGCAGACGGAGCGTCTCTTTCATACAAAATGTATAGAAGCGTCGCGATGTAAAGCACACAGAAGAGACGGGGCGCTAGCACGTCTCTCATACATTTTCATACGTCCGCGATGCGTCTTCGTCTTTTCTATGTTGCCCTCGCCTAACGTAATAAAACGCGTCGCAATCTGAGATTTGAAAGGTGAGGCGCCACGGTGTCCTCACTTTCCGCCTGACGCGAGGCCTCACCGAACGTTGGATAATGCGGAAGGAAACGGTAGGGATTTGCCCCGTTTGGGCAAAGCTCCGCGGTGCCTTAGTGATAGGCGACGGCGATCTCTGCGGGCCGATCATGCTTCTGCAAAGCGGTAATGCTGGCGAAGAAGAAGGTGGAATACCTGAGGGAGAGGGTATGTTCTACCTCAAGGCCCAGCCACCGCCGAAGACGTCTAGTGCATCGATTGCGGGACAAGTTCCGCTATCGTAGACACCAGCTTGGCCTGAAACTGACGGGGCTTCCATAGGGCAGAAAGCCTAACATGACGCGGGTAAAGCCGCAGGCAGAAGCCAATAATATATTAGCAATCATACTAGTTTAAAGTTTTTTTTTTTCACCTTCAGTAACATGTGCAATTATTTCGATATTTTTTTAATTGGGACAAACCCACAACACTAGTCCCGAACCACTGCAACTTCTGAAAGTCAGTAGTGGCAACTGCCCCAAAAGCGCCGAGACAATGAATCGTTTTTAACTATTTTAACATTATGGTTTCACGATCGTTAGAGCTGTATTAATCGGCGTGCACTTGTGATTGAAGACACACTAATAAATTGATTTGATTTGAACTGTAAGCCCTGTGGAATATTAATTTCCTATTTGTGTTGATACTAAAAGTCATGATTTCGGTAAACTGTCAAAGATTACTATTGGCAACGTGAATGTCCCACACAATCCAACCCTTGTACCCGGACCGACAGGGCCAGGCGTCGTCCCCGGGGCTGGCGGGCGTGGCGGGCGTGAGCACGGCGGGTGCGGGCCCCGCGCCGGCGCGCGCGCCCGCTCCGCGCGTGTTGAACCCGCAGGCGTCGCACGCGCAGCACCGCCCTCCCCGCCCGCGCACACCACTCCACCCCTCGCTGCAGGTACATGCATGCTCACACAAAACAGACCCTTTTTACAACAGCTGACCTAACAGTTTATAAATGTTAGTGCCGCAGACTCCGCACGAATTCTATTCTGGAATTTAGTAGTTAGTGCATGCTAGACCTATATTTGTATGCGCCCTCGATACTCATCCGATCTCCGAAGCTTATTCCTTACTTGTGTGTCCTTTTAGCAGCACCAACATGCCCAACAACACCAGCAGCATCAACTAGCACAACACGTGTTAGGACAACAGGTTCATCCGCAACAACTGAATCAACACGTGAACAAGCTCTCCAATCATCAAGTGAGACAAGTTTCTCTTTTTGTAAAAGACACTCATTATGTACCAACATGTCTCGTGTTTCGAAATCCATTGTTTATATTCAAATTCTAAATTAATACTCAACTTATTTTTATTTTTTCCATCTCTACTACCAATATCCTTAAATCTTGTAAGTGGCTGCACTATGCCAATTTTTTAACTTTTCTCATAATATTTTTTATCTTTGCAGCTTCTCAACCAACAAAACCAGCCGCATGCACAGACTACTCGAATAATAACACCACAGGGGACAATAGTGACGCAAAATGTACCTACACAGATGCCCCAACACTCAGTAGTTCAAGCAAATCAGAACAATGGACCTCTACCTCAACAGAACACTCTCACCAACGTTCAGCAAAGATCTTCACCCCATCCACAACAAGTGCAGCAGCAAGTTAAAAAGGTCGTTGTCCAGCCTAACAATGCTAACGACATGGACGATCTCGAAGAAAGTATTACAGCCGCTATACTCACCAAACACTCAGTCACTGAAAATATGACTCCCTCGCCGCAGCAGTTCCACACACCACCACCGACGGCCATGCGGCCCAATCATGTAGCTGGTAACGTCGCGCAACAACACCAGCAACTGAGTTTCAACCCGCAGCACAGTTTCCAGCCACAACAACTGTCGTATGAACAACCCCACGTGCAACAACATCCCCAAACTCTCACACAGCTGTTGATGGACCCGGACATGGAGGAGGAACGACAAGTATTAACTTTAACTAATGGTCAGAGAATAACCCTCGCCGACTATAAACGGTTGCAACTACCACCGCGTACGCCTATACAACAGCAACAAGCAAGGTGTGTATTGCTGATTGTCAACCCGTCATTTTGAAAATGTTGTTAATGTTTATTAATGTAATTTTTTTTTTCATCCAATATTTACAGAGATGCCGGAAGACAAACCTTAGTGAGAAGTAAAGAATTGCAGAGGCCAGTACAGAGAGTACCGCCAATGCAAGCGCAACAACTCAACTCCACAGTAGCCCCTCAACATGGTATATATACAGTATTCAGTACTTATTTAAAATTTACTGCGTCCAGATGGACCATGTCAACGACATGAAAAGTTCTGTGTGGTTTGTTGTATTGCAATCAACAAAAACTAGTAAAAAAAGTTCTAATTAACAGCTACAAGATAAAGATAGCTACTTACTTTAAATTTTAAATAAATGTTTGTGATGCCTTCCTTAAAGTGAAACAGCCCTCTTTTCAGAAAACAACGAAATGTCTGGACCCTCGGAGCTAATGTCGGAGACGCAATCTGCAAAAATGTTAATATTCCTCCAAAATGGTGAACAGAGGTTGATCACTTTTACACTGCCTAAAGAAAGCTGTACACTTCAAGAAGTTCTTGAACAGGTATGCATTTTATTCTTGGTAAACTAATTTATTATCAAAAAACGTTATTATTTAAACAATTATAATTTATTGTTTGTGTTTCAGGTTAATGTTCCTTTTACGGAGGAAACCCACATACAATGTATGCAAAACACGAGCAGTGAGATAGACTACTTTGTGTCCGTGGGCTCAACAACTAGAATCGAGGAGATGTTAGAAAATCACCCGGTATGTAATTCTAATATTTTTTCTCTCTAATCAATTTTGATGGCTCTCTGTACTCCCCCAAATAAACATAAACAATTAACGGAATTCATACTTTTGCATTCTGCGTAATTTTAAGTAAACAGACCCCTGTTTACTAAATGAAAAATGATACCTACAAAATGTTTGTACCCACACACATTTTGTAGGTATATCATACATAGAGATATTTACTATCTCGATATAATGATAATTGACAAAGAATTAAACAAATACACAACATGCTACTTACAGAACACTCATCAGCTATCAGGGCTCAAACTTCACAAAAATTTGGTAACAATTTTAATAAGGTAAATTATTGTTTCAGATGTTGGTAGGAGGTGATATGAGTAGTAGAAATTCCCCCACAATGTTGTCACAACCTCAAAGTAGTGAAATGTCTACACCTGAAAAATCCCAGTGTCCAGATAATGGTAAGATCTTTCATAAACTGGCTAAAAATTATTATTTCCAAATTACTTGCCTCAGCAGTAGGTATGTTGTAATTATTATGTTTTTTTTCTAATTGTCATTATGATGACAAAAAAGTTTTTATTTGTTGAGTTTTATCACACAGAGATTTTGTTACCACATCATAAAAAAATACAAATATGAGATCTGGGTATTCTATTCCCTAATCATTCACATTCATATTCTGCACAATTTCCCAGCCTCTTCCGAAATAGGGACAGCTAGGATGCTGTTAGAGGCTACCCTTATCAATCAAATTGTTATTGTTATTTTTTGGCCAGCTGAAAATCAGCGTCAGGTGACAAGTGTTGCCATCTGGCATTATGCTGAACTGGGGCCCTTTTAGTGTATTTAATTATTATTTCATTTATTCATTTGTAGTGTAGTGCCAATAAACACAATTTTCTTTCTTTTGCAGTAAACAACAGTCCAGAATCTCCAGGACCACGGTCTCCGCCGCCACGGCTAGTGGACGGCATGCTAGCTGTTTGTAAATCATGTGGATACACGGGTTACGACTTTAGTCGTTGCGAACGGTAAGCATGACTTATTACTATAAATCTGGATGCATGGATATGGAAATCTTTACAGGCAGTTGGCACTAGATGAAATCTGTTTTTGCTTTACTCGTCTTTTCTCTGACTACCTTCTTAAGGTCGACGTCCCAGCTAGCTGGAAGGCGTCCTATTAATAAAAGCTACAGTTATCAATTTGCGACGGTAAAGTCTTTAAATGGTTCTCTTTTTTTATTGTATGTGGTTAATTTTGTTTTTCCTAGGTGTAAACGAGTATTTACTGAAGAGCCTAAAGGTGTACCAAGTAAAAAAGTAGAGAAGAAAAAAGAACCAGAAAAAACAGTATCTGTCTTAGAAAAACAGAGGTAAGTTTTTTATAATTTTTAGAGATATATTGTTGTATTCATAATAATATCTTGCAGACCGAGCTTCGCTCGCTTTTTAAAATGTCTATATCTTGGAAACCGAGCTTTTCTCGAACCTGGGACCTTGATAAATCGATTCCTTGGGCCGAAAAACCCCTAATCTGTAACTTTCATGAAAATCCTTGTAGCCGTTTCCGAGATCCTCATTATATATAAATATACAAGAATTGCTTGTTTAAAGATATTAGATTGTAATAGTTTCTTTTATCTTCAAAAATCCTATACATCCATGTAGGAGTATTGCCCTCCTTTATTTAGCTAGATAAAAACATATCAACAGACATTTATTTATTATCTTGTTACAGCACATGTGGAGAAGGAATAAAGTTAAATTTATTAAAAACCACAATGAAAACACTCAACAATAAAACAGTAAGTATGGTTTTGCGTCAAAATATTAAATAACAGATTCATATAACTATATTTTATTCAACACAATGTTGGATATACATTGTTTTTTTTTTCTGCAGCCTGTACAAGAAAAGAAGCCACCTAGAGTAAGAAAGCCCAGGGGTAAACAACCAGATCCAGAACCCGTCATTTTAACTTTGAGTTCAGATGAAGAAGATTCAAATAGTTCCATGTTGAGTCAGGTAATTATTTTGGCCGGGTGGAAGTAAGGCTCTCAATAGACTATATATATACTTAGCTTACTCATCAGAACCCGATGTATTGTCGGGTAACAGCATATTTATGTAAACTTATAAAATACTAAACCCTTGTTTTGTTTGTAGCATGAACATTCAATAAGTATGAAGGAACCATCATTAAGTGAAATAGAAGGTGGGACACCAGACAGTGGCATTGGTATTGACAACATGGATGGTAAGTTTGACTTCTTTATCATACAAAAAACTTTACAGGCCCGTCCGAACATAAATTCTGCGTATTTTGCTGTAGCTGTACATATTTGGAAGTATTACGACGAAAATTAAAAATCGCTTCAAGTGTACAAACGAGGGGGCAAGACGGAGTGGGAAGTAGTAGTGCTCGGGAAGGAGGTGGGCCGCGAGAGAGGACAGCGTCCTCCCTCCGCCCCAACCGCAGGTAGGCGCCCGCAGCGTCGGACGTCAGCAGATGATCTCCGGCCACCGTAGGCGAGGGCATGCGGGCAGCGAGGAAAGGGCAACTCGCTGCCTTAGTAACCCCGGCCACTCACATGCGCGCGAAGATTCGTACATTGTACGAATCTTTGCGCGCATGTGGAGGGCCGTCAGACATACATTCGCGAACTTTGCATATTTGCAAATGGGTTCGCATACTCTATAATCAAATTAAAACTAATAACTTTAAACTAAGGACCAAAATTTAACGGTGTATGAATAGGTACTTATACTGATCAGTATTCCTCACACAAAATATAACAACGACACAGCCATTTGCTTCGCAATCGTGTGCGCAACTGGTCACACGAATGTGTAGGAGACTACGCGAAGGTTCGCGCACATAAAACCGACACAGCTTGGAAAAGCACGAATGCCACGAAAACTTCGCGAAGTCATTCGCAAATGTCGTCCTACACATGCGGGTTCGCGTATTCGCGCGAATGTGAGTGGCCGGGGTAACAAGGACACAAAAAAAGTCGAATTGATAACCTCCTTCTTTTTGAAGTCGGTTAAAAATAGAGTTGCGTTTCAACCCATTTGAATTTCCCCTCTTATTTTTTTCACTTTTTGAATTACCTACTTTTTACTTACCTACCAATTAAAATATACGTAAACCTAAAAGAAGAAAAAAACAATTAAAAAAAAAGCGCTATAAAAACCGTAAAGTAGTGAAAACCGGTACTTTCAAACTAAACGTTTTATTCTGGCAACATTACCCAGGAGACTAAAAAATTCCGCGCAAAAAGGCAATTATCCATCTGTCACAAGCTCGTCGTGGGCTGAATTATTTTGTATCTGTGGAAGACGTGGACGGGTCGCAATGCGTCTTGTTTAGCATCTGAAATTATAATCTTTGTGATTAATTTTTACTGGATGTACGAAAATGTCCAGGGATAGCTCCAAACGTGATACAGGTAAATGACTTTGTATTCGACCTTCAAGGTTATTTTTATAAAACAGGCGCCGCCTTGTACTGTAAATGCTAACTTGAGTACTAGACATAATATCCATAACTGCCTAGACAGTGATTTTTAATCAATACTTGTTAAAACCGTCTATATTCGGTTAAACTTTTTGCAATTCTACTTATCAAATCCCTAATCAACTATTACGCATCGCTTCCAATAAAGCATCCATATTATACATAGGTAGTAGAAAAGAAAGAAACACTATGGCATGTGAATTATGTGACTCCTTCTATGTTTTTTTTAAATCGTCAGTTTTATTATTATGAAGTGAATAACACTGCTGGTTATAAGAAAAATCTACTGTATTTATGAATACAACAAATTATAGGCAAAAATAAACAAAATACATATTTTATTTTACTTTTCACTTACTAAAAAAGTAGGCCAGAAAGTCATTGGTCACAAAAATAACTTGTCAGTCAATACAATCTGTATAATTTTGCCTGCCGGCAGTTAAATATATAGATAACTTTTATTTTGAAGTCTCTTAGAGGGAATAATAATACTTACATAGTGGTTTGCCAATATTGATTAGTGCCCAGGTAATGGATCTACCACACGCACAAGGTTCACCACAGTTTTGCCTGTGCTAGCCGGTAAAACTGTGAACACAGGCAGATTTGTGGTGAAGCTTGGGCATGTGGTAGGCCCATAATTTCCTGGTGGGGTCTGTGTTTCCTGATAGCTATAAGCTGTGGCATCTTCAAGTCAAGAGTGAATGTATAGGTCACTTCTAGTGTGCTTCACCATATCAACCACATCATTCATTGCTTACCAGCAGGCCAGATAGTGGTGAAACCCAAACTTGATACTTAAATTAAATATTAGAACTAATTAAATTATACAACACTGTCTGGTATTCACAGTGAAATCTTATCATAAATGATCAATTATAAGATTGTCGATTGGATGTTTTCTGTAATTTGTATGGTGTACATAATAAAGAATATTCTATTCTATCAGTTTCCACAAAAAAGTTTGATTGAACTACCTAAAGTTAGAATTGTGTCTATTATATTTAGTGTACAGTTGCAATCTATACAAATTATAAAAATAAAGTCCCCAAAAGCTGTTTGTCTGTATGTAATTAAAGTTCTCAAAACCACTGAATGGATTTTTGTACATGTACAAATCACAGGAGGCGTATATGACTCACTAGATCTTCAATAAAGTCCACTATATCATGTCTCTACCTTTAAATTTAAATAGTTTAAATTACAACATTTAAAAAGTTTAAATTACAAAATTTAAATTAGATATAAGATTTTTTTGAGGCTGTTTTGTTCTGTTCAGTATTAGTCCTCATCTAAATGGTTTTAACGCAGATTGTGCACTTAACGCAAAATGTTCACATTCACTTCTCAAATTGAGCACCAGATTGTGCACTTGACGCAAAATGTTCACATTCACTTCTCAAATTGAGCACTCCTCAAAATGAATGTGAATATTATTATAATGGTTCAAAGTAAAAAGTGATTACTTTCAATTTATTTTTTATTATTTTGCTAGATTTTAGCACTATAACAGTAGTTTTGTGTGAAAATTATCACATTCTCATGCAAAATAATAAAGTAGTTAAGTAATTATTATTTAGACCATTATGATACTTTTCAGATTCATTTTGAGGAGTGCTCTATTTGAGAAGTGCACTGTTTGCGAATTATTATTTTGAGAAGTGCACATTTTGCGTCGAGTGCACAATTTGCGAAGTGCACAGTTGCGTTAAGTGCACAATCTGCGTCAAACCCATCTAAATAAATGTGTGTCCATAAACCACAAGATAAATATAATGTTTTTAATATAGAGAGGCATGATCGATCATGGGTGTTTTAAAATTAATATGCTTTCAACAGATGGTAGCAGAGAAGAAATCAGTCAAAATTCTATACAAGTTACTTCAATCAACTGTCGAACCATTAGAATTGGTTCATACAGATACTCGCCAAAAGAAAAGGTACTTTATTTTATACAAGTTTAACCAATAATTTATGTACTTACTTCATTAAAATCAATTATGTTTTAATTTATTAACACTCACTTTCCATAAAAAAATGTTATCAAAATCAATAGGATGCTTTTTATTTAAATCTAGGTATACCAGAATCATCCATTCTCTACTAATGTATTACTACACCTGCTATGTTTGTTTCTCTGCACCACCCTAAGGTAGACTGGTAGAGAATGCCTATGGCATTAAGTCCGCTTAAGTACTGTTTAGAGTTTAAATAAGTAGTACTTCATGTGTTTCTTGGGCCTTTGAGAAAGGCGTAGGTGTTTTACGCTCCTAAAATTTGATAAGCTGCTTTATTATATTATGGTGTATTTTTTTAAGTCTAATCAAATATTCAAACAAGAATGTTTTTTTCTTTATGAAAAGTCAATATTTATTTAAAATATTCTGCAGGTTTACATATCAGCAAAAGGCATAAAAATTGTGGCACCTTCACTCAAAAATGAATCAAGAGATGTGGCTCTACAAATTCAACTCAAAGAAGTCGTCAGAATTTTGGTACATTTTGGTAAAGGATTACCTGTTATTTTTTTATACACTATGAGCAAATGTGGTGGTTATATCAGAAAAGCATTGGATATGTCAGAGGATTCAGGTAATTCTATACCCAAGAATATTTATTAGGTCCTTTTTGTGTTCATTCAGGTAAATTTTAATTGTTTTAATTTCCTTTTGTTATTTACAGGTCCTTATTATAATCCAATGTCAAAAATAGATCCTTTCAAAAGAATAACATTGCTACCAGAAACTATAACAGAGGAAGCAAAAAGGACATTACAAGTTTTATTTGGTAAAGTGATGGATGATTTGAGTGCGCGGGAAGCCAATGATATATTAGTGAGAACCTGTCCTAAAGAAAGC
This sequence comes from Agrotis segetum, assembly GCA_036375495.1. NCBI lineage: Eukaryota > Metazoa > Arthropoda > Insecta > Lepidoptera > Noctuidae > Agrotis > Agrotis segetum. The sequence goes on from JAQSVV010000122.1 coordinate 119,205, forward strand.
AATAATGTTACTAGAATGGCAACAAGATTGTCAAGTGCTTCCGTTGCGTCTGGAGCTAAGAGGTAAATGTCAATGGCCTTAATTTTGGACTCCCCATTTATATTAAATTTTTGTGTTGAATTCGTAATGTACTCGTATGTTTAAATACATTTCTTTTTCAGTTCCAACCCTGCAGAAATAAGGCAAATCTTAATTTATCCACCTGGAAAAGGTGGTATACCTATTAACACTGAAGACTACATGTGCCTAGCTCAAGATCAGTTTTTAAATGATGTCATAATCGATTTTTATTTGAAACATTTAGTGCATGATGTTTTAACACCTCGACAGAGAGAAAAGACTCATATTTTTAGCACGTTTTTCTACAAAAGGCTAACTACGAAACCAAGTAAAGTGAACAGAAGTTCAAATCCCCATGAATGGGACAGTAATTTGACTCCAGCACAGAAACGACATGCAAGAGTCAAAACATGGACAAAAAATGTCAACATCTTTGAAAAAGATTTTATTGTAGTTCCTATTAACGAAAATTGTCACTGGTTTGTTGCTATTATCTGCTACCCAAGCTTAGATGGCTGTCGGAGTACCATAGATAACAGAGTTGTAACTCCCCAGGAAATTAAAAAGAAAGGTAATAATCATTTATAGTACTAAAACTACTTTTTTATTTTATAACCTTGTAATTCAATTCAATTTCCTTTTTCAGAACGCAGATCATCTATGCAAATAGGGAACACAACTATTACACCATTAAATAAACAAGAACAACTTACATTAAGTTGTGACTCTGACAATCTAAGTGAACGTGATGAGGCTGAAGCTGAGGTACCACACTAGCTTATTTGATTACAATTCTGATTCAAGATTATGAAATACCATTTCTTAACATAATATTTCATTACAGGAAAGTGATTTGGACATGCAGTGTGATTCAGATGAAGATGAAGTAGCAGCACCGGAAAAAAGTCCAGTGGAAAAGAAAGTTGAAATCCAACCTAATAGAAAAAGTGAACCTATAAAACAGTATGTACTTATCTATAACTTTCAGCTTACTTACTATTGCTAATCAATATAGTATTCTTAATCTGTTGATAAAAGTGAAAATATTATGTCAAGTATTTTGTGGCATTAAGCAATTCAAACTGATCTTCTTTCATTCTCAGATCAGCATTGGAAACAACTGTAAATCAGCATGGAAAAGATTATATCATTAGGTGTGTTAGAACACCTAACAAAACAATTCAATTTGGATTGTTTAGTTCTAATCTTTTTTGTACATAAATATACTCAAGAATTATTTTCTTTTCAGGCCTTGTATACTTATATTTGATTCATTAGCTGGGGCGTCTAGATCCAGAGTCGTAGCCACTCTACGAGATTACCTCACTTGTGAATATCAGGCAAAAGTATGTGTATTTTTGTAGTCAGTAACTTAAAACGAAATATGTTATTATGTGTACATCTATTTAATAATTAATTTGTATTGCAGGTCTCACAAAATAAAATTTTCAACAAAGACAACATCAAAGGAAGTTGTCCAAAAATACCTCAACAAAACAATTTTACAGATTGTGGGTTGTATTTGTTGCAATATGTAGAACAATTTTTTAAAGTGAGTATTTAAATGTGATTGCTTTGAAATTATAAGCGGTACAAATTATTTCGATGTAAATTTTATATCAAATTGTTTTTTTTTTTCAGGATCCCATATTAGACTATGCATTACCTATAAAACAACTAGCGAATTGGTTCGACGAAATCGTCGTAACTCGAAAACGTGAAGAGATCTCAATTTTACTAAAAGCACTAATGCACAAGTATAATCCGGATTCGCATTTGGCTTTGCCTGATATTACATTCCCTACTTTAAATGGTACGTATTTGTCGGTATTATAGTATTATTAGTGTTCATACGGGGTGAATTTTGTAACCAGGCATGTATGGTTAAATACGAACTATGAGGAATAGCGAACATTTCTTAAGGCGCCCCCTCACCTCGAGCATTCACCTGTAATCTTACGTTACAGATTAGAACATTTCATCAGTGAGGGAAGACAATCGATCATCACAATACGTATACCTTGTATCAAATCTGTACTAAATGTACGCGAATGCTCGTCATTCAGGGAGGTAGTAGTATTGTAATGTAATGCTCAAAGTCGAGTATATAATGTTTGTCATTACCTACACGCGAATCCTCCTCATCTGATGATGTAGATCTTCTGTGAAAAGAAAATTTTTGAACCGTGAAGGACTGTCCTTTGTAGATTACATAATTTTAAGGAAACGTTTGTTATTACGTGGTTTACAGTCGAGTGTTTTCAAATTGAAATGTTTCCTGATTATGTTGTAGCATGTAAAGTAATTTATTTCTAACGCGATCTATAATATCACGTAAAGGTCAAAAACTGTCCATGTGGATTAAACTGAGTCGTGGGACTGTCAAAACGGTTAACCGTGACCCTGGAACGTGAAGGGCTATTGAAATAATACTGCGGATTTTCCGTTTTGTACTTTGTTGGATCCAGGGCGGGAGGACTCATTTTATGATAATATAACCACGCTAAACAAAAAAAGGGATATCAAGATAAAAAGACGCATATCCTGTCATCCTGTGGTGCTAATCAAGACATTCAAACTCTCCCATTTAAAATATTACTAAGGATTAGGTAGATGAAAACGAACTCTAGGTTTTTTGTCTTGTGTTCAACTAAATAAGTTTTCTTATTGCATAATACCTACCATCAAAATTTTAAGCCTCGCCTACCACGGTCCTCGGACACGGGGCCGCCGGCCGGTACTCTTTTGCGTGGGGCCACTTTTGAACTTGAGTTACATTTATTTATTTATTATTACATGACATTCAACATTTTGTGTCTTAATTCTGACCAATATTTTATAGGTAAATTAATTGAAACCGAAGATCAACAAGAAGAAAGTTCTGACGGCGACAAAGGCAATTCCAGTAAATCACAAAAAAACGAAGGAAAAGAGTCTGAAACACCAACTCTAACAATTGTAAAACAAATGCCAACAGGTGACATAGTAGTGAAGCGAAACTATGCAGACTCTTCCGACACCATACATTTGCGGAAAACTATAAGACTTTCAAGTGATGCAGAAAATAGATCTATGGTCCAATTAAAGCAAGAATTTATCAAGAAAGGTGATAGCGAAAATCAAATCTTGATTCCTATTAAGTTACATACACATAATAGTGACTTCGTTAAAGACATTCAAAATACTTTAATAGTTAATAAGAATAATAAAACTTTGGGTGATAAAAAACATGGTGTACATAATCAAAATGTATCCAATGTGAACTGTATTCGACAAAACATCGGTGAAAGTGACGGCCATCATTCATTCCTAAAATCGAGAAGGGTAAACAAACTCGATGATGTGATGAATGAAACGAGTAAGAAATTCAAAAAGAATGAATGTTAAAACTTGTTGCCTGTCCATATACCATGTCTATTAAATTATTTAATTTAATAAAGTGTATAGTTGTTCTATGGACTTGTAAATATTAGTAATTAATACTATTAACAATATGTATTTAATACCTATTTTATAAAGATTACTGTAAAGATTTAAAATTTTACTTGTGTATCATATTAGCTTCCACGAAATACAAAACTGAAAGAAAATTAAAATGACTATCTTTTGTTTTGTATTTTTTTATTATCATCTAAAGTTATGCTCTTAGACGAAAGGAATAAACAAAATGAATTTAAATGGTGCCGTGGTTATTAGTATTTCCTCTTGGGAGAGCTCAATCCTTCCAAATACAATAGCTCGTGCTTCCTGGGCTTCCAGTGTCTAATCGTAATGGGTTTGACGCAGATTGTGCACTTGACGCAAAATGTTCACTTCGCAAATTCTGCACTTCTCAAAATATAAATTCGCAAAATGTGCACTTCTCAAATTGAGCACTCCTCAAAATTAATCTGAAAATTATCATAATGTTTCAAATTATTTTGCACGAGAACGTGAATATTTTCACACGAAACTACTTTTATAGTGCTAAAATCGAGCAAAATAATTAAAAATAATTTGTAAGTAATCGTAGTAAACAGTTTTTACTTCGAACCATTATATTAATAATTTATATTTATTTTGAGGAGTGCACATTTTGCGATTTACTATTTTGTGCATTTTGCGTCAAGTGCACAATCTGCGTCAATCCCAACGTAATCTAGGGTCCACACGGGAAATGCAATTAATAAATTATTATCCAGCGTTATTATCGCCTCAAGGCGCATCCACACATGCCGCCGGGTTTCAGACCGCCTTGAAGAAAAAAAGACAAGACGGTAAGTCTTTGCGGCAAATGCCGGGCATGTGTGGATGGTGTCCGTTTCGACCGCGCGGCCACGACGTTTTTTTTAAATAAAAACCATCCCAAGTTATTGTAAAAAAATGTGAAAGTCGATTCCCAAAAACCATAAATTTGTCAAAGCAATGGTTAAAAAGTTATAAGGGTTTGAACGTGGCCGCGCCATCGAAACTTTCCGAACCGCGCGGCCATGGAGATCTTTAAAACTAAGAGTCGCAGAGACCTGAAATTTTGGGAAATAGTAGATTGAATTTGTAAACCAAATGTAAAAATATAGAAAAAAATCCTGTGTTTATATTTTAGGAGCTGCAAGGCTACCTAAAACCTCATGGCCGCGCCATTGAAACGGTGACGAACACGTTATCGCCGATATCTCGCTGAAAAAACACCTCAGACGTTTGAAGTTCTTTGTAAAATATAGATTTTAATTTGTCGAAACATGTAAAAATACAACAAAAAATCCTAGGATTATATTTTAGGAGCTATAAGACTAAAACCCCATGGCCGCGCCATCGAAACGTTGAAAATTTAGTTTTTCACCAATATATCGCTGAAAAAGCATCGCAGAGGTCTGATTTTTTTTGTAAAACCTAGATTTGAATATGTCGAAACTACCAAAAATACAAAAAAAAAATCCTAGGTTTATGTTTCAGGAGCTGTTGAACAAAATCTCTAATACATCTTTAATATCTCGATTAGGGTGACCACGGATTATTATTTACAGAGAACTTTCCACCTATTTTTATATTAGAAATGATATTATCTCAAGGATTCGAATTTAAATGAAACAATAAGGTACATGAAAAATAATGTTATTTCTTTAAAAATCACAGATTGTTCGCTTACACTAGGACATACATTTCTTTAAAAATCACATAAATCACAGATTGTTGGTTTACACAAGGACATACATTTCTTTAAAAATCACATAAATCACAGATTGTTGGCTTACACTAGGACATACTTTTCTTTACTGTCCTAGTGTAAGCGAACAATCTGTGATTTTTAAAGAAATACTATACATAGATAAAAGGCTATCATCGCGAAAATTAATGGCATTTCACATAAGTGTGTATAATTATGGTGTGTACATAATTATACTTCAGTCCCATTTCATGATAGGGTAGTTTCCAGGGTCAAAATAATTACATTCTATTTAGTCCGTATTTTAGATAATAAAAAATATTGGCCACGTATTTTTTTCTTTTTTCGATTAAACAAAAAAGAACAAAGATAATAGCCTATTTAAGTTACCTGTGACGTCACTCTGCGCGAAAAATGCCATGCATCGTGACGTCACACGTAACTTTAATAGGCTATATCTTTGTCATTTTTAGTCTAATTTACAAATAAAAAAAATACGTGTCCCTTATTTTTGAATAATGTAAAAGACGGACTTATTACATTTTTTTAGGCAACTAGCCTATTCCACAGATTGCAAGAAAGCGAGAAGTGGACAAGTGTTAGGGTGCTCCCACATCTAACGACGCGGATTCGGATTTTTCCGTCGCCCTTTCTCTTTCTGTCGCTTATAAATGCCATTTGCTAGAGCAAGACAATGCGATAGCATGCGGCCGCCTTGAAGATTCCGTCGCATGCGATCGCCTTATGCTTTCTGTCTCGGTCTAGCAAATGGAAGTTCTACTAAGCGACAGAAAGGGCGAGGGCAAAATCCGAATCCGAGTCGTTAGATGTGGGAGCACCCTTACTAGTAATCAAAAAGAAAAGTACTTTTTTTTCTCCTTTAGGGCGTTTACGCACTACGTCCGATCCGAATCCGATCCGAACACGTGAAAATACGATTCGTCATAGCCGTAGAACTATTGCTATGGTAATTTACGCACTACATCCGATCTCCGTCATCCGAGAATCTCAGTTTCGGAAATAAAATGACTGACCGAAGTAGCCATAGTATTATTTGTATGTATGCTCGCGCACTGCATCCGAGTTGAATCCGAGCTGCGTACGAGAAGAGAGGCAGCGGGGCGGGCGGGGTGTATGCGGCTGGTTGTCAGAGATTGGAGTAGTGCGTAAGCAATATCCAAATTCTATCCGTGATTTTTTTTCACGGATTCGGATCGGACGTAGTGCGTAAACGCCGTTAGTCAAACGAGCGAGCCTGTGTGAGGGTAAGGGACAATACACAAGTACCACAACAACGCATTCGCGTATATTTTGTATTGAAAATGAATATTACAATTTACATGTAGGTACGTACCTTTGTAATATGACCACATCGCGATGGTAACGCCACCACCGGCCAGATGATGTCTAAAATGGTCATTTGTGGGTGGTAAAATCATCAAATGTGTCCTCCCGCCCTGGGTGGGGCGGAAGGGACTGTCAGACTCTTACTGACTAAAATCCACCCGTGTTCCTTCTTATGCCCTTTACGTTCCGGGGCCACGGTATCCTGGGTTAAGAAAAAACCCGCGACCCCAGCAGGCATTTGGCGCGAAACACGACGCGCGCCTCCGGCCCGGGCTTGGTCCTTGATCGGACGGCGAGCTACCCATTACTCACCGTCCGCAAGCCCGCTCCGCCACTGTGCCCTCTGCTGATCAGAGGGACACGCGTTGGAGCGTCCACACGACAGGCTATTCGCATACGGGCAAAGAGACCCCTTAGGCACACAGCCTGCCTAAGGAAGAGTTTTTGGGTGCACCGGCCCGAAAAACTGGTCTTCCCCCTGGACGTATCCAGGGAGGGAACTCCAGTCCACGGGCGCACGTGGAGGTTTCCTGTCATAGCACCCCGTCATTTGAATCTTAAGGATAATTAGTTTTGCGGCTTCTGTAAATTGTTGCGCACATTTTTTTTGCGCTTATAGTTATTTCACAAAAACATGTCCTGCTGGGGTAACGTTATCCCAGTCAGACCTTTTTCTTTCTAATGGGAATATTTTAATAAATACTAGCTATCAAATTAGTTGTCTAGATGAAGTAGATGTGGTGCTTTATTTCGTATTTGTTCTTTTTCGGTTGCGAAATTATTCGAAATTTTGCTGGGGTACAGCAGGAAATGTGTTTGTGAAATAATTAAAAACCGGCCAAGTGCGTGTCGGGCCACGCACAGTGTAGGGTTCCGTAGTTGCCCATCAAAATACTTATGCGAACTAACTAAACTGATTCCCTGAATTTAATTTTAAAAAGAAGAATTTTCAAAATCGGTCCAGGAGTCTTTGAGAAATCGGGGAAAATACATAAGAAAAAAGATTACAAGGAATTTAGAACCTCCTCCTTTTTTTGAATTTAGTTAAAAATAGTTGACGATAAAAACCTAACTATCCCCAAAAAACATACCTATAAAAGCTGTAAAAATAAAGTTGACAAACTTACATTTGCAGTTGTCTCCGATACATTTTGTTTAAGAAAATATGATATCAAGTACATTTTATAAGTTGGTCGACTATTACTCGTAAAGTTGTAAAGCCTACTTGGTCGTGATAATTTTCTTTTAAACTTCGTTATATACACTACTATTCTGAATTTTTTCACACCCCCAAACATAACCGTTTAGCTGGTAGAGGGGGGGGACACTCGAATCGAGCAAAATTTAGCACTTTAAAGCTTAATATTTCACAAACGAATTTTTTTATCAAAAAATTGTTAATGGAAACTATCATTATTTTTTAAAGGCCTATTTAATGATACCCCACACTAAGGGATACGCGAGAAAAAAAAAATCCTGACTTTACGTGTAAGTACTGGAGGTACCCTAAAAAAAAATATTTTACGAGATTTTATTTTACCACTTTTTCGGCACAACGAATCCGTATATTTACACCAAATTACAGCTCTCTAGTACTGTGCGTCTCTGAGCTAAACTGCGGACAGACGGACGGACGGACGGACGGACGGACATGGCGAAACTATAAGGGTTCCTTGTTGACTACGGAACCCTAAAAACTATAAGCGCAACAAATTTAAAATCTGCGCAACAATTACAGAAGCCGCAAAACTAATTACTTATCTATAAGATTCAAACTACCATTTTCGGCAACATCTGGCCTGGGTTAACAGACACAGTATGGACAATCACGTGTCGCGCGGCTATCGTCGCGCTGCTCTTTTTAGTATGGAATTAGCCGCCTCTGAACAGCGCGTCTGTCGCGCTGCTGCCGCACTACTTGCGACTTCTCAAGCATTCCAGCAACTTCTCGAGATGACTAATTCTGACCGTATATCTACCACTGAAAAAAGCTGTAGGTAAGTGTAAGTTGGACTGGAATCACGACCGATTGGAAAAAAAATACCAGTCAAAGCTTGGGATGCAGGGATGTGGAAATGTGGATCATGGAACAAAATAGTTTGCTGTGTAATAGCGATCCACAATCTGAGGTAGAATATCCAGATTTCTACTATTCCTAGTAGGCCACTGAGAATTGAAACCAACAAAACGGTAGAAAAATTACGCCCTACCTCCTAATACGATGAGGTAAGATGAGCTTAGAATATAAAATGTCCAGATTCCTACTATTTCTAGTAGGCCACTGAAAATTGAAGCCAACAATGGCAGATAAATTACGCCCTAGTAGTTAGTACGATGAAGTGAAGATCTCTCCGGAAAATTTTAAATGTTTGTGGTGCTCACCACAATCAACACTTATAAAAAAAAAAGTGGAACACTAAAACGTTTCCTTTTGTTCCGAAGACGGCCGGATCTGAACATTGTTTTATAATCATCTAAGATTAAAGATTCCATGCCTATTATTAAAAATTCTAGCCTAAGTATACGTACCTAAATCGCAAAATATGTAGTTACATTATTTAATTTTAAGACCTGCAATAAATAGGTATATAATTTTAAAATGCCAATGGGCAATCCATAAAATTTCGCATTTAGTCTCTGGTCAGGCAAGTATGACCAGTGTTGCCAAATCAGCACTTTGAGTGCTAGATTTAACACTATTTTCATGTGACTAGTACTGAAATTTAAGAAAAACAGCACCCAGCACTGAATCTAGCACTAATTTTGATGTTGCCTTCGCTCACAAAATGCAGCTGTGGCTGAAGTAATAAAACGCAAACTAGTGTAGTCTGTAAACTGCGGCACTTCGGTAGGGGATTCCCGTGAACGTACAACTACGTACTCGGAGATTTTAACATGATGCACCTTTTTTATGTGAGAGCTGATGGAGCGAATTTTTTGATATTTTTTATATTTAAAATTATACTTGTTATTACCGCAACTCATATTCTTATAAAGTTACAACATGTCACTGGCCTGCAAATTGCAAAAAACGTAAAAAAAAATTGAAGTTCGCGGGCTGGTTGGAGCATCCCCCTTAAATTCATATTATATTTGGCACTATTTTTGAAACTTTCTAGCAATCTAGCACTATTTGAGATGTTACTTAGCACCCAATCGTGGCATTGAGTTGGCAACCCAGTATGACACTGACAGTGACAGACCCCTTTAGGGGTATATATGTTCTGTGGTGACAGGAGTGACAGATCATTGACAGGTCCACTTGGGTCCACTTATCAGAAAGAAAATCGACATCGCGGTGAAAATAAAACAAAAATATTATGTAAAGCAATGGATACCGCGGAGAAAGAAGAGCGTCTCGATCGAATAAAAGTTAAGTCAAAATCAACAGTCTCCACTTACATAAAGTTTTATTACAACCATTCATAAAACTTGCCAGTCAGTCGACGGCTTGGGCAAAAGCGAAACCAAGAAATATAATTTGTCATCTCCTCTATTTTCAAAATGTTGGCAAATTCGTCTCAGGTTTGATTTACTGTACGTAGGTACTCTCAAAATATATAAATAACAAAATATTACTTTTTTTTTAGCGTGGTAAAATCATCAAATGAGTCCTCCCACCCCGGGCGGACTGTCAGACTTCTACTGACTAAAATCCACGGTGTCCTTCAATAGCCCTTTCTGTTCCGGGGTCACGGTAAGGAAATAATCCCGCGACCCCGGCAGGCTTTGGCCCTCTGAGAGGGGGGCCTCGTCGTTATGCTGACGCTCTTTGAGGCGCGCGTGGGACACAAAGCGCTGTCGACCCGAAACAAAATATTACTTAATAAAATTTTATTGTAAAGGGCAACTCAAAATTATAAGTTTGTTATTTTGTACCCAAGTTATGATATTTCTTTTTTTACAGCTGGTGCATTTTTGGCTACAGTTGCTGGGATTTCTGCTTTTTTAAGCTTTGGTGCAACACTATCTACTGCTAAAAAAACAGATCCTAAGTATTTTAATAAAGGTACCTTTTTGGTCCTACACTTTGTCAATTACTTACCTTGTTGTATGTTTTCTTAATTACTTATTGTTTTTTCAAGGCTTGCATGGTAGTCCAGAATTGGCAGATGCTGGTGCTATCCTGGCCCTAAGGGCTCTCGGCTGGGGTACTTTTTATGCTATAACAGGCACTACATGTTTATGTTATGGGATATGGAAACTCTCTGGTGCTAAAAACGTAAGATAATTGAATAATGAATTTCTTAAAACTGCTGACCTACCTATTTTCTCAATTGATTAATAATTCTATATTTCAAATTACAGCTTAAAGAGTTCCGAATAAAAATGGGTAATATGTTACCTGTTTTACCAAAGAATAACCCACCTACTTCAAGAACAGAATTCACAGGACTCAATGATTTAATGACCTATTTATCAGAAGACTATGGGAAGGCACCAGTGAAGGAAAAATAATAATTTGTAGATATAACTTTATTTAATAGTAATTATAATTATAAATGCTTAGCTTGATAAATCTTGTTTAATAATGACTTCGTTTTTGTATGCTTGTCCTTGATCACAACTTGATTTACAAGTGTAAACTACAAGTACTCCCCAGTCAATGCTATTGAGTTCTATACCAACATCAATGAAGTTGAGAAGTTGTGGCATTATCTGAAACAGAACTTGCTGATTAGGAAACACATTATATGTATATACATTACATTATACTTGTAATCCCTGAAGAGTTAGAAAGAGAAAGAGGCACACTTAGTAGAGACGCCCACAACATCGGACTCGGGACGTCGCGAGACGATTCGAGAAAATGTAGACCATCGGGAATAGTCTGGGACGCGTCAGACTTTTTTTTAAATCGTTGCCTTAGGAATTTCTCCTGTGTCGTGGGTCCGTTTACAAACATAGAAACTCACATACTCAAACACCCAGACCCAATCTAAACTTCTTGTAGGTCATAAAAATATTTGATAGGTGCAGGAATCGAACCCGCGACATGCTGCGCAGCAGTCCAATAACTTTGCCACTGGGCTAAACGTGCCATCCATACCGTTTTTCAATATTCCATGGAATTTTGAATAGCCATTCACTCCCAGTTGAAAAATTCATCCTGTATAGTTTAATCTTGCTAAAAATGAAAAGGCGCATCCACACATGCCCGGCGGCACGGCCGGCGGCATGGCCGGTGGCCGTGCCGCCGGCATTTGCCGCAAAAACTTACCGTCTTGTCTTTGTTTCTTCAAGGCGGTCTGAAACCCCGGCGGCATGTGTGGATGCGCCTAAAGATATGTAGCTTTTTTTTTTCAGTGTGGTAAAATCGTCAAAGTAGGACTAATTTCACGATTTTACCACGCTGAAAAAAAAAATCCCACCCCGGGCAGGGCGGGAGGGACTGTCAGACTTCTACTGACTAAAATCCACGGTGTTCTTCAATAGTTCTTTATGGTTCCGGGCTCACGGTAAGGAAATGCTTTGGCCCTCTGAGGGCCCAGTCAGTTTGCTGACGCTATTTGAGGCGCGCGCCCCGCAGCATGGCCGCAACCAATGCCGGGCGCGAGAGGTCTCCGCTTATTGCCGCCGTCGGTGCTCTGCCCAAGCGAGGCAGTCTTTCACCGTATGCTCTACTGTATCCGCCGGGCGATGCTCGCAGTGGTGACACTTTCTCTCCACCTCCTCTCCCCATCCGACACAGGTACCTCCCGAAACTTCCCGTGTCCGGTGAGGCCCTGCGTTATCTGATAGGTCAGGACGCCGTGACGTCTCCCCAACTACTCCTCAAAGAGGGGTCTTGCCGCCGCGATTGCGGCGTGGCCAAGTTTTGTAACTAGTTAAAACGTGCATCATTGCAACTACTAGCGGCATTTCCCTTAAGTGTGCAATTACAGTGGCAGCGGGGCGGGCAGTGGAATCTACTGGCGGATAAGGCAAACATATAGTTTCTGACTGAGGTGCACCAAGTGCGAGCGGAGCGGTTTGAGCGGAAATCTAGTCTATTTCGTGAACCGCCACCTGCTCCCGCTGCCCGCCCCGCGCCACTTTAATTGCACACTTAGTGTGGCCCTAGCACATTAGAGTACTGAGAGTACATTTAATACTTACTTGGAATTCAAATTGCCTTTCCCCATTACAGTATTGACAGTTTGGTATATTCACGACATTATTACCAGGGTTACCAGTAATCCATAGTGGTTGACCTCCCCTGTCATACCTCAACACTTGATCTGGGTGTCTAGCCACCCTTTTGTTAAACTTATTAAAGACTTTGTCTTCAGGCATAGTCTTTGTATATTGTTCCAGTTCATCTTCACTAACATTGCTTAATGTACCAGCTCTTTTCTCTTCCATCAGTTTTCTTAACTTTTCCATTTCTTTATCAATATTTACATCTTTGGGATCCTCCTGAAAATTCACATTAATAGGCATGCATTAAAGTTGGGCAACCCTACACGTGGGTCGTGGCGTGAAAATGTTGCAGATACTGACTGATCTTGCCTGATGTGATCAACCAGAACTTCTTGCATTGAGTAAAAAGCTAACATCACATAGTGGTTCTAAGAAAATTCGAAACGAAGGAAGTCGTGAAATAATACCTTGTTCTTTTTTTTTATTAATGATAGGTTCGCGTTTGACCACTATTGTTAGTAACAAACCTAATTTTCCGACCAGACACAGACTTATAGAAAGGTTATGAGGCAAAAAGTTTTTTAATTTGTCAAACTAGTGTCATTGTACCCAATTACCAAACACCCTCTATAAACTTCATTCTGCACTGCAATACTATAAAAAACAAAATGGTGGGCAACTGATGGGGCCAAAACCTTCAAGCCTTTTTGACAAAATTAACCACACCAACCGTTTGAGAAATTATTTTTTGTCGGACTATATTATTATTATTTTGAAATACAAATAAAACTCAATTCTGCCAGAGCTGGGTTTTTTTTCTATGAAGCATGAGCATTCTCCTTCCATTTTAGGAGTGATTTAAGTTCCATGAATATTAATACTAACCTCATCTTCTTCATCTACTACGAGTTCCCACTCCTTGAATAGAACAGATTTTCCTGCTTCTGTGACTATAAAATTGTTAGGTTTTCTGTCAGCTGTCTGCAAAACGCAAATTCAATATTTCATGAAGACAGAACATTACTGAATATGGATAGATTACAGATGTAAAGATGATCTCACCTGTAATTCTGGGCACATTTGCTTGTGACCTTTTTGCCAGTCTAAAACTTGATGTTTGCGACTGCAGTAATATATCTTTTTACATTTGGAACAATGTGAAGGGCCTTTACAACCACAAAGATTGCACAAATTAGGCCATCCATCCATCGGAAAGTCCTGGAAATATAGTTGGTAATTATAATGACTAAATAATGAGTCTTTACAAAGATGGGCTTTTCCGAATTTTGATCAAATCAAATACTGTCATCATCATCAGCCTATTATGTTCCCACTGGTGGGACACAGGCCTCCTCTCTGTGAGAGTAGGACATGCAGGTTTCCTCACAATGTTTTCCTTCACCATTTTGAGAGCAGTTGTGATGAAATAAATTACAATTCATTTACTAATGTGCCTGGCAGGGTTTGAACCCACAACCTACAACTCGTAAGTCATAACCGATACCACTGGGCCACCACTGCTCTAAAATAATACATTCAAGTCATCTTATTAATACTTGTTGTAGTAACATTATTCACTTAGTAGATGGGAAAAAAGAGCTCTTATATTTCAAATCATACATCAGTTTCTATTTCTTCATATGGTTCAAAAGAATAGAAATCATTCTTTCTTGGAAGTTGGCAGCGCAACACAATGAAATTATCTGAACTGTTTGTTTGACAACATGCACCATTTCTACAAACAAATAAGAATAATGTCCTGTGAAAAGCTGCGCTGGATTCTTCATATGGTGCATAAATCTGGAATGTAGAAAATAACAAATAATTATTATTTTATAGCCTAGTACCTATTAAAAATTATATTTGCAGCAGCACCAGGGAAACATTGTTAGAACATTATGTATGCGATTATAATTGGTACCTGACAGAGGAACACCATCGGATCGTTGCATTTCTTGCAAAGAAGCTCATTTGGGCTTGGCAAGTCTTTTAAATTTAACCATGCTGGTTTTCCACCTACTTTGCTTGGAAAAAATTTTGGGTGTAATAACCAACTATTCTTTTCTTCCAAGAAACCAATATCCACTTTATTATGTGAAGCCATGTGTAGTCAAAACTTTTTAATTTTACAGTATAATTAAAAACAATGAGAATAATTAGATCTTTTCGTGCCAATTACATGTAGCGAAAAACGAAATTACTTCTATAAATCAAAATAAACACATGTGGAGTTGTAGACACATGCAAAATGCAAACACAGACTACTAAGAGATACTACGTATCAGACTGCCAACTCCAGAACAAAAATTTTCGGCGTAGCGCCATTTTGAGTTTTAATGTCGTATGACGTTTCTTTTTTTTTTAATCAGTGTTGCTCGCGCAAAAAAAACGCCGTACTCGATATTGCTATACTACTGAAACTTTTCAAAGTTAATTTTGGGAAAAAAATCAAATAAAAAAAAACTATTACATATTAAAACATTTATTTTTCAATTTCCTTTTAAATAATGCTTATTTTTGCATCGCAGGCAAATGGCGAAAATCGAATTTTTATTGTAAAATTATCAAATTGCACCAGTTCATTATTGTAAACTATTTGACGCAACATTATTTTTATGAGCATTGTGTTCCAATATTATGCATTTGTTATTTATATCACTGTACCGAAACACGTCACTGCACCTTTGGATGGGTAATTTAGTCTTTTTTTTGCTGCCATATATTCTCGATGGTTTATCATTTGCCTCTTTCCAAAACGATGGTGAGGTGATTTTTCTACATCTGCTATCCTCAGGATTTTCACAGGTCTTCTTTCATCTGCATAATGAGCTGGAAAAGAAGAAACATTATGTTTAGTATAAAGAAATATTGTGAACCTCGGAGTCGGTGGATGAGGGAGCTTTATGTAATCAGGTAGTGCAAACCAGTTGAGTTTTAAGCAAACATTATGTTATTATGTATGTAGTAAAACATAATTATTATTTTAACATGTAACTGTACAATGATTTCTCTTCAAAAGATCTATTAAACTAAAGGAAAAATATATCTCTGCCTCCTACCACATGGTCAAAATTTAGCAGCCTCCATAACGTACGTCAGGCTGGCCCGGCCCCATGGAATTTAATAATGAGATTGTTATCAATCCAATGTACCCGGGTATACTAATATATGTAACACCTTCATTTTCAATGTAACTCTTTTTAAAAGAAATTACGTGCACTTCTTAGTGGCCGGGCCAGCCTGACGTTTTCAGCCCGGCCACCTTGTTTCCCACTAATCTACAAAAAATACTGGCAATATTGTGCTACAGATGGAATGTACCCTATAATTTATGCATATGTAACACAAAATCGAATCCTAAAATGCAATAGCATACGAAATATTAGCGGTTGCAGGTGGCCGGGCTGAAATTATTTCGTTAATATAAAACAGTAAAACTGCAACACCTACCAAAAACTAATACCAGTACATAATGAGATATAGAGATATAGAATACATGTAACGCTTTCATTTTAAATTATCATACATATTTAGAAAGAATAATCACTTGAAATTATATTTCAGCCCGGCCACCTAAAAGCGGTAATATTCCCTAAAATCTTATGCCAATTTGTACAGTAAAACCTGATACAGCTATGAAATGAAAGTTACATTCGTTTCGTTTTAGTCGTATACCTTTAAGCCTTCTGTTTGACTAGATTATCAAAATCTGAGAAACTTGCCGAAGAGTGACTATCATTTATTAACTAATTTCAGGACATTTGGTTTGTTGAGTGAAACAAAATGCGTTACTATGATATTTTTATTAATAAACTAAGTAGTATAAATCACACTTAATAATTGTTGGATACATAATACCTACTTAGTTTATTAATAAAAATATCATAGTAACGCATTTTGTTTCACTCAACAAACCAAATGTCCTGAAATTAGTTAATAAATGATAGTCACTCTTCGGCAAGTTTCTCAGATTTTGATAATCTAGTCAAACAGAAGGCTTAAAGGTATACGACTAAAACGAAACGAATGTAACTTTCATTTCATAGCTGTATCAGGTTTTACTGTACAAATTGGCATAAGATTTTAGGGAATATTACCGCTTTTAGGTGGCCGGGCTGAAATATAATTTCAAGTGATTATTCTTTCTAAATATGTATGATAATTTAAAATGAAAGCGTTACATGTATTCTATATCTCTATATCTCATTATGTACTGGTATTAGTTTTTGGTAGGTGTTGCAGTTTTACTGTTTTATATTAACGAAATAATTTCAGCCCGGCCACCTGCAACCGCTAATATTTCGTATGCTATTGCATTTTAGGATTCGATTTTGTGTTACATATGCATAAATTATAGGGTACATTCCATCTGTAGCACAATATTGCCAGTATTTTTTGTAGATTAGTGGGAAACAAGGTGGCCGGGCTGAAAACGTCAGGCTGGCCCGGCCACTAAGAAGTGCACGTAATTTCTTTTAAAAAGAGTTACATTGAAAATGAAGGTGTTACATATATTAGTATACCCGGGTACATTGGATTGATAACAATCTCATTATTAAATTCCATGGGGCCGGGCCAGCCTGACGTACGTGCCTCCATAATATATAACAATTTGCATACTAGCCATCGCCAGCGGCTTCGCCCGCGTTAATAACAAAGAATTAACAGGAATTTAAGCCTGGGATAAAAGGTATCCTATTATTTTAAAATAATCTGAGTACTGTTACTCCGTTACTGTAATGGAATGGATGTGTGTACATCCATCTTGTCTCCTCCTTTGGTATTTTATAATATTAGTTAAAGTAAGGTTAAGAAAGCAAGAAGTAATGATAGCTGATGTTTCATCATAATACTTACCGGTATACTGCCAAGTTGTGTTGTTCCACTCAAAATCTCATCTTCAGTAAACAGGGAAGGATAGGTAATGCCAATGAGACGAGATTTAGACGTAATGAACTTCTTTTCGTGCTTTGACAAACAAAAAGCTTCGAAAGTTGTTCAGGTTACGAGGATTGCAGTCTTGCAGATCATCACGGTTTAGTTTAGACACTCTAACCACACAGCGAGTCTTTTCTACACGGGAAATGATGCCAAATCCACTCGTAATACATTTTGAAAGTATCAAAAGTAATAGTAGAGACACTGGGGCTTTAATAATACAGAAAAAGCGGACAGGATAAACAATAAAGATCAATAGTAGCAACAGCAGTAATGTCAGACATACGTCATATTATGACGCAAAAATAAATGGCGGCCTGCCAGCGTCTGCGACGGCCAATCACAGACGACCAGAAACGTCTGTCGACATTTAAGCGGGCCGCATACGTCAGTTTTTTTTCCGTTCGGAATTCGAAATGATGAATGAAATTGAACAACACAGACAAAACATGCACACACATTTGTATGAATTCACTGTGTACGGATAGAAAACGAATTCGGAAATCGAATACGTAAAACGTGTGTATGCGGCCAGCCTTAAACAATACGGCGCTACGTCGAGCGTTTCGTTGTACGAAGATTATCACCCGTGAATGCAAATGCACAGAACATATATACTCCTAACGGAGAAGAATGTCAACTCCGTACATTATTTTGTAGAACAGTATCAGCCAGCGCCATCTATATGTAGCCCAAAGAAAACACTCAATATCGCGGGAATTTCAAACGGTTGAGTACCATCCCGGATTATTTTTAGAATTTTACTCTTAGGTTTTTTGGTAGGTTCACTACCAAAAAACCTAAGAGTGAACATTGGAAAGTGCAAAATAAAACAGTAAATAATGTAGTGTCATAAATTATTTATTTCAAGTTTCATAATAATGTGTACATGTTTTAGCTTCAATATCTTTAGTTCAAGTCAAGTGGTTAAGTCTGTATTCTGCTAAAGAATAAATCAGATTTTTGTTTAAACTACATATACAGAGACATTACAATGAGGTTACATAAAAACCAATTTACCAAAATGTACTCAACAGAAAGTAGATCAGCATTATTAACATAACTGTTGCCCAATTTACATGAGCAGTTTATGCTGTTCTAATTGTTGTTTGAATATAACATATGCGCAACATCATACATCACATGGAACAGCAGTTGGAAGTAACTGCGCCTTTGTGATATCTTTAAAGTCTGCCTTTCACACAGCATTTTTGTCCGATTTTCCAAAGATTTATACTGTCCTTCTGGAAAAATGTACTTTGCCCACAGCAGACAACTGAAAGTGAAAACAATAACAGATTAATAGTTCTGCAAACTGCTGAAATATTTATATGCAATTATTAAGGATGAGGACATAGATAGCTACAAGACTAGATTGAAAAAGGATAACCCATCCATTAATTTTGTACTAAGCATTTTAGAAACAATCGAAAATAACTACTGATGAAGAAAATCAACCCAGTGTCACAAGGTCATTACTGCTGTTAGGTCAATTAGTTTACGAGAACAATACCTACTTTGTCTCAAAATTTCCCTAGAACTATGACTAGGGCGTACTATTTGAAACGAACGTAAGAACAACAACTTTAAGTAGCTTTAAGGTGTTATGTATTACTTACCGAATAAGGTTACGAACTCCGGGTTTAAGAAAGCGGAACAGTTTCACATTATGTTCGGCTGGGGAACAGTCACATAGCCACATAATATGTAAGATTTCCTTCTATTTTCATTTATTTTACAAAGTTTCAAAGCACACAACAAAGTATCTTTTTGATCACAATAGAGTTACTGTCTCAGAACTTGTGAAACATTTTATAAACACTGAACGAAGGAACAAAACCTCAACTCAAAGATAAAGGCAAAACAAATACAGAAATACTGAATATTTGCAGCAAATGAAACTTGAAAACAAAATCAAGGAAGTTTCAAGAGAACTTTTTGTTTTTGTTGACATCGGGCGTGTGTTGTAGTATGAATTATAAAATAACTAGGGTAAAACACCCAACTATTGACCCCTTAAGCGGTTTTCCTTGCTTCTTTCGCAAAATAAACTAATGTACGAGTTGCAAATGGAAATGAATGTTTTTGGAAGATAAAATAAACATTGGAGAATGCAACTAAAACATTATTTCCAGTCATACAAAGGTAAAAAGTGTTTTTTTTCTCGAGTTTAGCAAGAACAGGCCATTTGACCAGTTATTAACATGCTTGTACCAAATTTTCATCATGCAAATGACCAATTTTTGACCTCCTGTAGTATAAGAATAAACTCAAATAATTTTTATTATGAATGTGATACGATGTTTTATTTGACAAAAAAACAAACAAAGCTAGTCTTATAGCCCTTCTCATTTTCTTTTTTCACACAATTTAGGTCTTCAGTCTTCAAACGCCGTCAATAATATTCTTGCACTTACTTTTGAAATTTTGTAGTTTTTATCAATTTTTGTTGTAGTTTTTATCACTTTTTGTCTAATTTTTCTTCTATAATAGTAGTTATTAATTTCACTGTTCTGTATTATGCAGCAGATATAAAAATACTCGCCGGCAAAATATAAATTGAAAGAACACGGCTTTAGTTCTACAAAGTGAGTTTCAAACCTTTGAATTAATATTTTCCAAATTACATAAGACGGTTTTAACTTTTTAAACTTATGTAAAAGACCTCACAAATGAAGAGAACATAGATACAAATAAAAAACTAGCTCACACTTTGCCTAAACATGCAGGTTAGAGTATATTTTGTCATTTTATGCATTAAACCAACCTATGGCTGAGGCATTGCTCGTGTTATATTCTGCAATTGTCCCACGGGACCATATACCGACATAAAAAGTATCCTGCGTCCAGGTACACCCACTTAACCAGGTTTTAAAATAATCTGCTTGCCAAATTGTGTCAAAATCCATTCAGCCATTCACTTTTCCTATAATATTAGTAAGTCTAAAATATTCAGGAGGATCCAGAATGTGACAGTAGACCGAAAATTTAAGTACCTCACTCAAATTATGCTAGGTAGTCAGGTTACTACGTAAGATATTTTTTACGTTTGTGATTATGCACATACACACCTTTAGGGGTGCCAACGCCCATGGGCTTAATACAGATGCATTAAAGATAAGCTACCTCACCATTAAAAATGAACTATACGTACAAACCGTGGTGTCAGTAACTGGTATTCTCGTACATTTGGTAAATTACCAGCTATTGACATGCCATGTTAAAAAAATGGTCATACATACATTTGAGTGTACCAGATATTGACCTCATCATTTTAACAAGTTAACGCTCATTAAAACTTGAAAATCATGTGGAAAAGCATTGTATCTGTCTTAAATAACCAAAAAATACCAAACTCAAAGGAATCTATCTTGTAAAACTGAAATAAAATGACATTGAAAACAACCGTTAGCTTAGCAAATTGTTAATTTTTTTGATGATTTTAGGAGGGTATTTTGTTATCATAGGTTTACAGACGCATTATTGCTTTATTTAAATTTTCTGTGACGCCAATATATTACAAGATAAATTATATTTCATTTTCTGTATTCTTTATGCAGCACTGCAAGAAGATTTATTATTATTTTTGATGAAAACTGTTATGCGGTCAATAGTTGGTGGGAGGTCAGCAGTTGGGTACTTTACCCTACTATATTTTCGACTTATTTTAATTTCCGACTTTTATTCGTTTAGTTATTTTACTGGATAAATGAAAATCAGAAAAACTTCAGTCATCAAAAATTCTCTAATAAATATTTGCATAGGTAATCATAAACGTGGACTACTAGAAGTTAAAAACTACCATTTAGAAAAAAATAACAAAAATTAGTCACATAAATTATTTCTGTGTTACAACTTGAAAATACTTCATAATTTTTTTATGCTGGCAATGAAGTATTTCTGCCCCGGGTACCTGTCTAACATTTGCCCATACAAAGTTGACACCCCCGTGCAAATGTCAAATTAGGGAAAGGGATGTCGATCTGAGATCGATTAATCGAAGAATCGATTTTTGGAGCCATAAAGATCGATTTTTTAAATCGATATGTAGTACTGAATCGATTCAGTGAATCGATACTTTACCCCTGAAAATCGACATTCGATTTTATTTTATTTTTAGGTACCCCGTATTATAAGAGTGCTTGAAAAACATCGCAAGCGATGAACAATACCTCCTATTGAATCCCTGTAGACTTGGCAGACTGTAGTTTTGTTGTTTTTAAAAAGTTTAGATATGAATCATTGGGAACTAAGCTATAATTTATCTATTTCTTTAACTTTGTAAACGAACACATTTATAAATTTGTCTTATATTTATAGGTACCTAATCTGATTTTTCTTTATGGTAATAATAAAAATATCTTGATTCTTGATCTGGCTCGCGAGGTTGTTGACATGTGGGACGTAAATACGGCAGTCATTGTGCCGATAGTCGTGTCTGCCAATGGTTTAATTGCCAAGAGCCTCGAACAACATCTGAAGAGGCTCTCGCTTGGCAGCTGGATCAAGCGCCTGATTCAGAAGGCAGTACTTCTGGACACGGCGCGTATTGTTAGGAGGTTCCTCTCTCAGGGGCCCTGACCACCGGCGACCCGGACCCTGTTCCCGACGCTGGGGAATGCTATTTTTTATATTTTTAAATGTTTTTTATTTCTTTTTATAAAAATATTTAAAAATGTAATTTATAAGGGTTATGATGAATAAAGAAAAAATATCTTTTATCATTGAATAGACCGTGGAAGCTATGACGTCACATTTTGACATTTGGGTAAAAACAAACACAGGAACGTATTGCATTTTGAGATAATTTACATTTTGAATACATTATCTAGTGTTTACAAGGTATAAAATACCTTATTGTTTTGCTCCCGGTTGCAACCATGTCTCTAGAAGAGAAACCTGCAGGGTTTTTTAGATTTCCTGCTAGTGAAAAAATCTTTAAAAAATGGAAAACACTCTGCCGGTACGTTACTGCTGATTAATTATTATTCTAGTCTGAGGACTCGTTGTATTGACTTGTATTGCTGACTTACTCATTATTTTCAATTTCAGTCGTAAGGATAGAGACCCTACTCGTGAAGACTGTCTTTGTAGTTGTCATTTTGCTGATGAAAAGGATGTTGTTCCATCAATTTTTGCACACAATAGTAACAAGAAGTTCGACGCAGACATTATTATTAATTACAAAAAAGATAAAATAACAAAAATCCCACGTCGAAACCTGTTTGTTTTTACCCAAATGTCATCTTTTTACGTCACACTTCCACGGTCTATTACCAGATTTTACTGAAAGAAGATAAATATATTAAAGTATTTAACTTCTTTTTAATAAAATATATTTATATTAGGTAAGTACATTATTTATAAAATAGATTTTTATGAAACAAAAACTTGAAGATCAATTTTTCAGAAATCGATCTTTTTGGCCTCGATTATTTTGTGGATCGATTCATTAGGTCACGATTCGAATCGATTCAAAAATCGTTTTTTTCGGAAAGAATCGACATCCCTATGTCAATGAGGGATTTTCTTTTTATGTTTTCCCTAGTCAATGATAGATGGCGCTGAACTTGGCATGTGACTACAATGAACGGAACGTCACGTCATTTTTTGATCTAAGCTTGTATGTAATTTTGAGATCTTTAAAAACGAAACGTACACATCCGTAAAAAGTCTGTTCATCGTGGATTTGTGCAAAAATGAAGGCACACATCTTTTTCCCAAAGATGAAAGCCGTAAAGCGCAATGGGTACAAGCCATCGTACATTTTAAGCCTGGACGTACCATTAAAAAGTACTCAGCACACTTTAAACCAAATGATTTTATAAGAACGCCATTATCCGTGTTACAACCAAGTAAGTTCATTATAGTTCAGTATTGTAGATACTTTCATATGTTCTAACTTAAGCAGAGATTATATTTATTTATTCTATCTCAAATTATATTTTAACAAATTACCTATTCTTAGATGTGGCATCAAAAATATTGAAGAAAGCAGCCATTCCATCCATATTTCCATGGAAAAATGCATCTCAACCTCCCGTAACATCCAAAGATCAAGATTCATCATCATAAACTGCTCCAAAACGTGATGACGCAATGTTTTTTTAATTTTTTTGCTTTGGCACCTAGTCACATAGTCAGTTCAACGCCACCTATAGAGTTCTTGGAAACTACTTTTTTTTTTTAAACTCCAAAAAGAAAACCTCTCATTATGGTGATTGCTTCGATGTAGCCCGCGAAATTCAAATTTTTTTACGTTTTTTGCAATTTGCAGGCCAGTGACATGTTGTAACTTTATAAATATTTGTGTTGCGCAAATAACAAGTATAATTTTAAATATAAAAATTGTCAAAAAATTCGCTCCATCAGCTCTCTTATAGAAAAGGTGCATCGTAGTTAGATTTCGGAGATTTTAACTTTTTTATTTTAAATTTTTTTTTTTTTTTGGTTGGAGCATCCCCCTTATGTCAAACCGAGGTAAATATGTCAAATATCAAATATGTCAATGAGTATCAATTTTTTTTTTAATAATTTTGGCATGGCTTCAAGGCCTTTACGCCAAATTCTTACATTGTTTCCTTTATATTTTATTTATGAAACGTTGTTATATCTTCTTTTGGCGTATCTTCGTCTTTTGTATATTATTCCAAGAACCAATCCTTTTTTCGTGCCTATTTTTCTAACGCCGGATCCACACGTTGGCCCTGTTGGCCGAACAGAAGGAGACGGCGCTATTCTAAGAAACGAGATAGAATTATTTCCGTCTTGCTTTCTGGTATAGCGCCGTCTCCTTCTGTTCGGCCAACAGGGCCAACGCGTGGATCCGGCGCAAGAAAAATAGGCACGACTTTTAATCAAGCACTCGCTCCATAGATGATAAACTCCTTGAAATTATTTATTTATGTCAAATGTGATTGACTGTCTTCCTCTTCGTTTGTTTATTTCATTTTTCTAGGCACAGAGTACTTTTACTAATACTTTTACTAATAGGGCATAGAGATCCAACTTCACGGGTTTTTCGGGCAATGGACAACAGCGACATCTAGTTTTCCCGAACGAAAACATTTCTGTATATAGTTATTTATATATAGGTTGTATATACGTATATACAAAGCTTGCTCATTCCTTTTAGTGTTTTAATTGACTAATAATAATTATATGCCTACATTAGTAAAAAAATAAAACAAATTTGTTATGTAATTATATTTATTTCACCAACTATGAGGCCTTTTACAGTTATTTCTAGCCACTTGATATTACGGTGTCACTGATAGTATCTCGCTTTCTAGTGAGAATTTTACTAGCATGGAAATAACACACGGATACACTACTTTAGAATAGGACCAAAAGCAGAAAATGCAGAAAAATAACGAGCCGCACCAAACGAGAATCCAATTTTTTCTGCTAAGTGCAATGTGACACTGACATTTTATTGACGTATTGAAAAGACATCGCACCTTCGGTGCACCAAAGTCACAAATAGCCAAAACTGCAAAATCCGTGTATTCCCGTTCGTCCACTTGACTTCGTCCCCCTAGTGGGACGAACGGGAATTCGTTATTTATTTTCCCGATGGTCCCACTACATTTTTTGAGTGGACGAATGGGAATAATTTATTAATTCTTTTTTGTAGTTCTATTGGCCCCACTAAATAATATAAGACCGGTGATTAAATTGGTAAAAAAAACAAAAATGGAATAAAAATCCGTCATTTTACCAACATTTTTTCAACTTTGCGATTTATAAAAATTAAAATAAATTTATAAGCAAAAATATTATAGCGCTTGTCGAGAACGAAGTGGAGTAAAGGACAAACAAAATACGAAACAACAAATAAACATATTTCTGCACAAATCTTTTTAGTGGGACGAATGGCACTAATCGAAGAACATATTCCCGTTCGTCCCCTCTTGAATTAGGAGTGGGACGATCGGGAACAAATTAAATATTATTTTTGTAAATTTCCGTTTGTCCCACTAGTGGGACGAAGTCAAGTGGACGAACGGGAATACACCGCAAAATCGACCTAAGTATGCCAAATTGTTTCTCAACCATGCCTTTACTTGGGGCAACAAAGACATCCGCGAAAGTATCTCGAAACTACACTAGATGGCAGAAGTGCCTTTGTGGTTATTGGCCGTTTTTCCATGCGTTTTGGGCCGACACCGTTTCATTGTAAGTAGTGCCCCCTCGCTGAACTTCCCGCGACTTTATTGAGGTCTTTTTTCGCTCAAAATCTTGGAGCAACAAAGGCATAAAACATAACAGTCATAAAACTAAATAACTTCTGGTGCAACAAAGTCACAGTTCAGGACATTTTTTTTTTAAAATTCTTTTATTAGGATTTCTTTGGCAATGAGGGATTTTATTTTTATGTTTTCCCTAATTCACTTAGATGTAATTTTGAGATCGTAAAACAAAAAGTACATGTCATGTCATTGTCAGTCACATCACATCACACAAATAGCATTTTAAAAAAAAATAACAACAAGGAAAAAAAAAATATTCATTTACCAGTCTTTTTAATTTATGAGTTTTCCACGCCAGAAAGAAAATGTCCCAAGAGAAAAAGAAGAGAAGTCTGTGCCTCGTGGATTTGTGCAAAAATGAAGGCATACATCTTTTTCCTAGAGTAACACCGTCAGTTCAACGCCATCTATAGAGTTCTTGGAAACTATTTTTTTTTTAAGTGCGAAAAGAAAACCTCCCATTAAATACAAGATTTTTACGTATAAGTATAGCCAACTAAAAAACAATTAA
The DNA here is from genome assembly GCA_036375495.1 of Agrotis segetum. NCBI lineage: Eukaryota > Metazoa > Arthropoda > Insecta > Lepidoptera > Noctuidae > Agrotis > Agrotis segetum. Next base: position 145,579 of record JAQSVV010000122.1, read on the forward strand.
TTAAATGTGAAGATTTCAAACCTTCTTTAGATAGTTATCCAGAACCGAGGAAAAACATGCAAAAAAAAAGTCTTCTCCTGTAAAATTTAAAAATGAGCTGCTACGTCTTTGTGCCACCGAAGGTGCGAATGAGTGAAAATTAGAGTTAGGGTCAATCTTCAATTTTTGAACTTCCGTTTAGGATAATGACGCCCGATAATTTTCCTGTTAGTGCAACCATCCATTGACAAAAAACAAAAATATAAATTATTTTAATTACGTTTAACTATAATGAAATTAAAATAATATATATTTTCTTTTTTTGTCAATGGATGGTTGCACCAGCAGTAAAAGTATCGCGCGTCATTATCCAAAACGGAAGTCCAAAAATTGAAGAACTTCCGTTTAGGATAATGACGCCCGATACTTTTCCTGTTAGTGCAACCATCCATTGACAAAAAACAAAAATATAAATTATTTTAATTACGTTTAACTATAATGAAATTAAAATAATATATATTTTCGTTTTTTGTCAATGGATGGTTGCACCAGCAGTAAAAGTATCGCGCGTCATTATCCAAAACGGAAGTCCAAAAATTGAAGATTGGCCCGTTACCAGTAGGTAGCCCAAATAATTATAGAATTCTATTAATAATTTGGGAAAATATCGAAATAGAAAAACATACTTATATAAATATTGAAAAACGACAGGGACATCATTAAACTGGAAACGTAATAAAATACATGATAAATAATAGTATAAAGCTATATTAGCGACATCTATTGTCAGCAGACCGCAACTCTCGTATTATAATACTACTAAATTAAAAAATACATCTCTAAGAAGATTTATAAGTTACATTTGGTACTCCACAATTTTTTAGTATAATGATCTAAGTCATGCCAGGCTTTTAGTTAGAAGATTGATGACCCTGTTTCTAGGTTATGTACTAGCTCAACGTCTAGCGTCTACTCAAATCGCCAAAAAATGAAGAATAAAACAAATATCATTGACTTGTTTGGCGAAGCAAAGTCTAACCAGACTTATGTTAAAGTCTGTGCTCCTATGGTCAGATATAGTAAAGTGCAATTCAGAACTCTTGTTAAAAAGTAAGTTATTTATTATTAGCAAGACAAGGGCACAAATAGACTTAGCTTAAAAAGTGTCGTATATTTATCTAGACTTAAATGAATATAAAAAAAAACGATTCAGAAGGTTTTCTTAAGGGTCGTAATGTGGTAATCAATATTCTTTGTTTCAGCTACGGGGTAGATTTGTGCTTCTCACCAATGATACTGGCAGACTCTTTCTGTCAAAATTCAAAAGCTCGTTTCAGTGAGTTTGCGACAACACTCAATGATACACCTTTGATTGTGCAATTTGCTGCTAATAATCGCCATGACTTTGTAGACGCCTCCAAACTGGTTCATGCATATGCTGATGGTGTGGATTTGAACTGTGGTTGCCCACAAAAGTGGGCCATGAAGGATGGTTATGGCTGTTCACTTTTATCAAAACCTGAAATAATTCAGGATCTAGTTAAAGGTATCAGGAACAGTTTGCCTAATAACTTTAGTGTGTCGGTCAAAATAAGGATATTGAAAGAATTAAACCGGACCATTGAACTGTGTCAGCAGTTAGAAAAATGTGGTGTGAATTTTTTGACTGTTCATGGAAGGACACCAACACAGAAAAGTGGTGATAAAGTAAATGCAGTAGCTTTACGTGATGTAGTTGAGTCAGTTCAAATACCTATAATTGCTAATGGTGGCATTAAGACATTGGAGGATGCAGATGATTTGCACTCACAAGTGAACTGTAGTGGTGTTATGGCTGCCAGTGGGCTTCTTACCAATCCGGGACTCTTCAGTGGAGCAACAAGGACTCCATTAAGTTGTGTAAAAATGTGGATGGACATGAAAGATCAAGATAGTGATAAGATAACATTTCAATGTTATCACCATCATTTAGTTTTTATGTTAGAAAAAGTGTTGAATAAACAAGAAAAGTTAATTTTCAATCATCTGAGTACATTTGAAACTGTTGACAAGTTTTTAAACGATTGTTTATTAAATTCTGTAGATGATCAATTAGAGTTTAAGTATAACCTAGATGAATTTGTTGATTGTGAATTTGCCAATGAAATAACACTTAAACATTCTAGTAAATGTAGGGGTTGTGGGAAAAGTGTTTGTTATTGCATTTGTAATAAATATGATTCTAATAAAACAGATGGGAATTACTTTGTTTCTTGTGTGAAAGATAATGATTCTCTTGATTTTATGGACCTAAATATATTTGATGAAACTTGTTGAACAGAGTACCTACTTTATAAAATATATGTTTTGTTTAATAATCTTTTTATTCATGTATTTTTTGAATTATTAAAATAATCTACTTTTGTGGACAATAAAACTATTTTCAGACTTCAAGGTACAGAAATATTGTTATTATTATTTATTATGTAACCAATACAAGCCAACCACCATGCACCAGTATTACTTTTTTATTACCCTGATAATTTAAAGGTCTTATAAAAACTCAGGATCACTGTTTCACTAACGTATTTCGCATGGAGGTCTACTACCACCACAACCCAGTAGTTACTGGATGGCATGAATCCTCTTTTAAGGTAAAGGCCTCTAGGGTCTTTCTGAACAGAGCACGATCCGTTCTTTTTGGGGTTCGGATCGCGCTCTATCGGTTAAGGCTTAAATAGCCGGCCGGGAGTAGAAATTTACAGACGAGAAGTTAATTTGCGCTTACGAAGTCGCGGGCGGAGGGTAGTTTTTTGGGAGAGAATATGAAAATACAGTAATACACTAGGAATTTCTCCTGTGTCGTGGGTGCATTTCCAAACATCAACTCGGCGACATAAACACATAGACTGGGAAAAACTACTAAATAATTAATACTTATAATAACACCCAATTTTTTTTCCGTGCGGTAATCGAACTCGCGACACGCGGGTTACAGCGTAGCAGTCGATCACTCCGCTACTGCGCCACCAATGCCGTACCGATTATACTCGTACAACGTGTAACGTTCATAGCACAAAACAACTCTTGGAGTAACTCAGCCCATGTTACTGAACAATGTTTGTACCAAGACTTGGAAATTCGCAAAAAAAAACTTGAGAGGTGTCAACGGACACCCGGATGGAACGAAGTTACTGTATACACTCAACAAAAATAATCGTCGCGACTCCACTCCACTCCACTCCGCTCCGCTCCACTCCACTCCACTCCACTCCGCTCAGCTACGGTCCGCTCTACTCCATTCCACTCCGCTCCGCTCCGCTCTGCTCCGCTCCACACCGCTCCACTCCGCTCCGCACCGCTTCACTCCGCTCCGCACCGCTCCACTCCACTCCACTCCGCTCCGCTCCGCTGCACTCCACTCCGCTCCGCTCCGCTCCACTCCACTCCACTCTTTGAGCTCTAGCACCCTTTCGCAACGCGCGATAAGGAACTTCGTTCCAAAAAGTGTCGTGACAACTTTACGTAAGATTTTTTTCCGTCTAGCCCCCTTTCACAACGCGCGATAAGGAATTTCGTTCCAAATTGCTTTTTTATCAAAATAAGAAATTGATCGGGCCCATCATCATTATAAAATGAAAAATCATTTTTTTACGAATTTCTAAACGTCTTAGAACAAACATTGTTCAGTAGGGATCCCTTCTATTCGCATAATGTTCTTTGTCCTAATATACTTCGGCATAACGATTTTGGCACAATTTGTTTAGGCATAATAATACTTCGGCATAATTTTTTTAGGCATACATCTTACATTCGCATAATCATCTTAAAGACTAATTTGTTTCGGCATAAATTTGATTCGCATAACGTTAGTAGGCTTAATGACTATTAGCATAATAATATTTAGGCATACAATTAATACTTTATAAATTAATACGTTTCTGTAACAATTAAATAATATGTTAATTAAAAATTGAATATGATGTGCAACAAAAGTTAGTGACAGAACCGAATTGCTGCAAAAAAGGCTCCACGTAGTCTTGTTTGTCCTACCCCTAGAGTGTAATTTAAAATCGCGTAGGCGCGTGGGGCCGCCGGAGGCCCGCAGCGCCGGAGCCGTGACAGAAAACCTTGCCTGCTGCATGTTGCATGCTCGCTTGAATGCTGCATGCTGCATGCTTGCTTGTTTGCTGCATGCTTGCTTGCTTGCATGCTGTATGCTTTTATAGGTAATGTTTTAATATCATTGTGCGTAAATAAATTTATGCTTTAGGATATTATGCTTAAAAAAGTTATGCTTTAGAACTTTATGCTTAGTAAATTTATGCTTTATGATATTATGCTTAAAAAAGTTATGCTTTAGAACTTTATGCTTAATAAATTTATGCTATCGAATATTATGCTTAATCATTATTATGCTTAGAGAAATTATGCTTAAAAAATTATGCGTAAGCTATTATGCGTAATTATATTATCCGAAAATATAATTATGCCAAACAAAATTATGCTAAGTTATATTAGGTCTTAAAATTTTATGCAAATGGATAGGGAACCATACCTATCCATGTTACGAAGGTATATTATGATACGTGGAAAAACAAGAGGTCAGGCGGGTCACAGTTAGTCTGAAAAGCCTTTCTAATTTAGATTTTATCATCCTTCCTACTTAATCAGTCGAAAATATAATTCCAAGAAGTGGTTTATGTAAGTTACCTGGGACTTTAATTGCTGCGTTAAGTTACAATTACAAAGTGTACGTGTAGCACAGAGTGTGTAAACCGGCTATTATAGAGCACATTAAGTACTTTAATAGGTAAAAAAATACAGTGAGAACGAGTAAGTATGTTAGATGAGCGTGACTTTAAATTAAATAGTTATCATTATTTAACAACTGTTAGCAGTATTCTCGTTTACAATTTAAAATGTCACTTACGGGATATCTTCCGTGATTATTTATTTGTTTGAGTTCCCGATATTTCGACGCTGTTGCAAGCGCCATGATCGCGGGTTGACTGGAGATTGCGGGTGGATGAAAATAAATTGTTAGGAGCAGACAAATCTGTCTACCCTCTTTCTTTGTCTTTTGTTACGCGCACTACTGGAACTCGACACTAAGTCACGGCAAAACACACTCACAGTATCAACAAGTTTATTGGAGTCTTTATAACGATGCCGGCTGCCATTTATGAGCATGTTCACAACTGGATTCCACGTACTCGACAATTTGAAGCCATCCTCTCGATTGAAATTCTTGTGTTTTCTTATTTCAATTGCTTCTCTTGTCAGTCTCGGAATGTAATGTTTGTCCGTGGACAAAATACTAGGCTTGTGAAATTCTATCCAGTGATTGGGCCCTGACTGTAGCAGATGTTCAGCTATGGCAGATTTTTGCTCATCGTTATTTTTGACAGCCTTTATGTGCTCTTTGATGCGGCATGAGACAGTTCGCTTCGTCTGACCTATGTATGAGCTGCCACAGCTGCAATCGATTTTATAAACCCCAGGGTGTTCATATGGGATTTTATCCTTAGGTGAACGCAGACTTTGTGCAATTTTCCTATGAGGAGTAAACACAGTCTTTATCGAGTATTTACTCAATAAACGACCTATCTTGTCCGTTACTCCTCTCAGATATGGCAAGAAAGTTGTTTGGCGTTCCACTGTAGCCCTGGCGGCTCGCTTCTTTTCTGGTCTTACTGCATCATCATTTGTTTTGTAGCCATTCATGAGTAACACTTTCTGCACATGGGTCAATTCACTAGTAAGGTGTTCAGTATCACAAAGATCGAATGCGCGACTTGTAAGTGAGGTGACCACAGAATTGAGGTGATAGGGGTGATGATGTGAGGTGGCGTGTAAGTATCGGTCCGTGTGAGTCGGCTTCCTGTAAACTGAATGGCTTAGGGTCCCGTCACTCCTTGCAATGACCTTGACGTCAAGAAAAGCTAAAGAGCGATCCCTTTCCAATTCCACTGTGAAACGCATGGCCGTATGGATGTTATTCAAATGGTTCAAACATCTCTCAACTTCTGGTATTCCACCTCTGAGGATGCAGAATACATCATCCACATACCGCTTCCACACCTTGATAGGCACAGGACAAGTAGAAATATAAAACAGTATTCTCGTTTAATTTAGGTTATTTAAAAAAAATGTTTTTATATTATTTTTTAGATATCTTTTATAAATACTTGCTGGATTTTTTTAACTAGGTACTTTTTGTTATGTTGATCGTTCATAAGGTGTTACAAAATATTATTATCTAACATGATAGTTTAAAAAAAAAGACGACAAGCGAGAATTCTATACAGCAATGGAAGAACTAAACATCAAAATCCTGCATCGCACAGTTAAAATATTCCTCAAGTTCAGAACATAATTATTTTATAATATTTATTAATGCTATTTAAATAAAATAAATAAATAAGAAGTCCAAAAGATTGATTAATATTACCAAAAAATATTTTTTTTCTTTAGTTACGTAAACCAAAATTTACGAAGAACTAACACGTTTCTAAAAATCGCAAAACGGCACTCGGTCGGTATGACGTAATAAATGTGACGTCACAAAACCTGTAAAATTATAGGTAGGTACAATAAGTTGAACCTGTCCCTTAAAGCAAGGTTTCGATAACCGATTCTCCAAAGTAGTAATTCTTTGTCGCAGTATCGCAACCTCGACGAAACATGATGACCCGTGACTGTGTTGGGTTTGGTAAAACTTGTTAATACCAAACCCTAGTTCACAAAATTCCCCGCCATGCTATCATTCAAACTTAGGTACTCGCAACAGCAAGCGAGGGTAGCCGCTGTTGGCTTATAACACAACCGAGGGCGAAGGACCAGGGTTTAGCGAAAGTGTGATGAATTTACCACCGCAAAAAATAGGCACAACAACCTACCTCAATTTTATATAACCCTAGCTGTTCCCGCCTGCTCGCTCCTATTAGTCGTAGCGTGATATTACCTATACATATGTGTAAAGCCTTTCTTCATGTATGGGCTCTAAAAAATATAAAAGAAGGGGTTGAATCTTACAAAACCCTTTTTTATTGAATTTTGAAATTAGAAGGAGTCAGTGATTACAGAATAAAGGTGAAAATCTGCGGGGGTTAATTGGTATTCACTCTCAATTTTTAAGGTATGTTCTGATGTTTCTACCTACCTACTCACTTTCCAATGAATGTCAAATAAAAAAATATGCACTTAATAACTATGAGTAAGTATAAATGACAAAGTAACAACTAAATCTGTATGATTAATATCTATAACTGTATGTCCCATAAGTGTCCCGCACATTTGCGCAAATTTGCATAACGAGTTTTGAATAAAAAACTGAAAAGCTCTTGTTAGAAATATTCACAAACCAGAATCTAAGTATTAAGTATTTAGTTAGTAGGCAATCGAATATTTTTGTTGAATGTCCATTATACGGGTTTTGTTAGCACACGTGAAGTATGGAATAACGCATGCCATTAAAAATGGTAGTATGTATGGTTGGCGGTAACACACATTAGAGCATGCGTGTTGCGGTGTTGGATACCGTCAGTGTTTAGGACTCACGCGCAGACATTGGTTCGGTCCCCTGTTGGTGAAATTCCCGCGCTTTTTAACGAAAACTTTTCATAAAAATATTTCAAAAGTGGAACTTAATTTTCACATGTTGGAGATTTCAAACTCTGAACAGTAAGTGAAATATAAATCTTCTTTTTTATTCGTAGTGGAGCACCTAAAATGGTGTTTTCACTTTTCAGTACCTTTATCTGCTTTTTCATATTTTTTTTCTAATATTTTTGACACACTTGGCCACTTAATACATAGTTATTGTAGGATAGGCACCCATTTGTTTTTATTTTTCAAAGGAATGTTTTTTCCTAGTAGACCTCCAACATCTAAGAGTTTGTAACGTATTTATGTGTTTCATGGTTTTTTTTTTTGCAAAACCAATTATTGTTTGTTTCTAAAGACGTCCGGTAAATCGCATGTGTATTCGTGTAGAGTAGGTAAAGCTATAATTTTCAGATTAAAGTATGTAAGTAGTAAGTACATACCTAGTTGATTATAACGGTAGGGACCTACAAGTTTAAAAGTTTAAAAAAATATATAATATGTAACTCGTACTTAAATTATTCCCACTTCAACTTTTTATTTTCAATCAGGTGAAAAATTAAAGTCTAAGAAGTAGTTTGCTAAACTTATCATAGTACCTCTAATACCTATTTAAAAAGTTACGTTTAGGGTCAGTTTTCAATCGAAAGTCCTTAAAAATAAGTATTTATGCCCAACTTTATGCGGCAAAGTGTGGATTGTTTACGCGCCAGAACAATAATGTGTCTGAGCAAGCGGGCAATTATATAAATTATGTTCCAGCAGTACAAGTCCTTATATCCAAATTGCTTGAGTAAGTTAGTACTTATTATAAAACAGCCGAGTCTTGCACAGAAATCAAGATTGATCTAATCAATAAAAAACGAATAAGTAAATAGGTTCTAATCTACTTAACCGAGCTGTAAATTAAACTCTATACCTGCTTTACATTAAACATAAATAAATCCAAATGTTTATTTTTGAGTCCAATAACTTCTGCAGTGTTTGCATTGCAAGTCAAGTGGGATGTAAGATCTAGAATGTTAGACTTAAAAAAATATAACGTTGTCTCAAGCTGTGCCTATGTTGACACAATAGTTATTTTTACTTTCGATTAATCAAAATAGCATTTTTGAGCCTTATAATAATGATTTTTGATACCTTGTCACCAATTGAATCTATTTCTCTATTTTCATGCTATATCCACTTTATGCCAAGTGTGGGGTGTATTGATATTCCCAATTGCAAGATGATTTTCTGACTGTTCTCAGTCGTTTGGTCTAATCGAAATGACTGAATGTCTGTCGGACTCATACTGACTAAAATCCAAGGCGTCCTTCAATAGCCCTTTATGTTCCGGGGTCACGGTAATGAGATCAGTCCTGCGACCCTGGAAGGCTTTGGTCCTCTAGAGGGGGGCCCCGGCTGTCATCATGCTGAAACTCTTTGAGGCGCGCGTGGAACACAACGCGCCGTCGACTTGGGCATGATACATGGTCGAACTGACCACTGCGGCTGGGGTGGAGGGAGGACGCTATCCTCTCCCTCACGCGGCCCGCCTCCTCCTTCGCGAGCATTACTGCTTCGCAGAAGGAGACGACTGCTTCCCACTGCGTCTCGCCCTGCAGCATGGCCTCGACAAATGCCGGGTGCGAGAGGTCTCCACTTATCGCCGTCCTACGCTCTGCCCAAGCGGGGCAGTCTGGCCCGTATGCTCCACCGCGTATCCTCCGGGCGATCCAATGGTGACGTTTCCTCCTGCCTCCTGAGACACAGTTACCTCCCGAAACTTCCGTGTCTGGTGAGGACCTGCGTCATGCGGTAGGTCAGGACGCCGTGACGCCTATACAACCACTCGTCAAGAAGAGGGGTCTTACCGCCGCGTGACCGTTGTTGCTTGCTGAGAGATTTATTTTCAAACGAAGTGTAGTCTAATTGTAGGTTCTAACTCACCTGCGTGTTCTTTGGTGTACTACATGTATAAGCCTCTCTACCTTACCTTTGTACGTTCTACAGCTTCGGTATCTGTCAGATTGTTTAATTATCACTGGGGATATGTATGTGCTTGCCTCTTTTAGACCATATAACTTTGTATTGTTAAATGTATTTTATAAAAAAATCTATGGGTATACATTTTTGAACCGTGAGTAAGATTTGAACTTGCGACCTCCGGATTCAGTAAATCCGACGCTCTTTCTAACAGAGTCATTAAGTTTCCTGCCTACAGCGTCGAATTCTTTAACCCGTTTCTAACGCCTCAATCAATTTAATTGACCTAGGTCAATTGGATCGACTAAAAAAAGATTCCAATATAATATTCACAAAGCACATGCATCGTTTAACTGTTGCTTTTTACTAAAACTTTTCAGTGGATGTCCTCACTGGCCTGGCCGTAGAATTCTAATGCGTTGAGAGACAAGTTTGCATTTCTCTTCTGTGAGAAATGATAGCCTGTACCTAGTTTCGGTTGTTTAGTTGCAGTATGCAGACAATATACAGTTCTACATATTGCAAGACTGAAATATTAGCTAGGTATATACGTCCGCTAGGTAAATAAAAGACATGGCAAGTAGAACAAGAAAGAGGCTTACAATTTTTCATGGATCACGGGTTATTAATCTTAATCTTAAAATACCTTCACGAGTTAATTGATATCGGCAAATCGGTAATCAACGTTAACAATACGACAGCATAGATAGCATGTGTATTCTGGTTACTGACATATGCTGTAGATAATTGATAATGTACTAGAAACTAAAATGACCCTAGCTTTCTATTTTTAGTTGTAGATAAAGCATTTAAACACTATTTTTACGGAAGTCATTATTCTGCGCGTAATATTTATTGTTGCAAGAATAAATTATACTAAGTTGTTGTATTTTCGCCTCTCCTTTCCTCGTCATCTATTAAAATATTAAGAAGCTCAGCATGAATCATGTGTGTTAAATGTTTGAAGAGAAGCGCCGCAGATTATATCACGTTACCTTGATCCTAGCGGCAATGTGATAAACCAATAAATCAGCAAACTGACACAAACATCATTTAGCTTCGTAATTTAGCAACTAAATGCTAGGACAACGCGCTCCTTACACGTGATAAATGGATACCGTCAATCTGGTAATCTTAAATGGGACAAGAAACTAAAGTGAGCTTATAACGTTTACTACTAATGAATAGATTCAATAAACAGACTTTCATTCTCACACAAAACATTGCATACCAATTTCAATTGCTCACTTAAATACTTCGTTTTAGGTTAAGTATAACTGTCAAGACGTAGGTTGTAGGAAGTGTATAGGTTGGCAAGATGATGCTTCCAATTTTCTTCTTGTTTGATTAGACCTATTTGCTCTACACTTTCACGAGTGGTGCTACTTTAAAAACGTTGACCTGGTCGTGTGTCGGGTGTGTTTGGTTAATTTAGCCTTTACTGGCGTGTGAGACATCGGGCGTGCATGTCACTGCTACATCACAGATACTGAGCAGAGGCATCTATTTGCACGATCCGCGAGGAATTAAAAGTGTGCCACAAACATAGCGTGTTTACAGACGTCCGAGTTTGGTTCCGTGCTCACCGGATCATTGTTGAAGATCCATCCAAATTACTCGAAAATTGCGTGAAAGAAATTGTTAAATTATAACTCTAATCCATTTTGTAACGGTGTGTTTTCACAGGCTATTATCTAGTGTGTTGTGAGTGCGATTAGATTGTTTTATTGCAAAACATTTAACGTGCTATTCATCGTCCTTATTTGTATGTGTGTTTTTCTTACAAATATAAGTACCTATAAGCTCTCCGATAGTAAAAAGCTACAAAACAAATACTTATTTTAAGGTCCTTTTTTAATATTCATAGATACAGTAAAATAATACTCTTACAGAATGAGAAAACAAAGAAATTAACAATAAATAATTAAATAATAAAGTACGTAAGTGACCACCGATAAAATACATTGTTAATGCATTTCTCTTTCATTGATATTTCAGATGTGTGAATGGCTGTCGCACGGCGAGTGGTGCGATGTGAAACTCCTGTGCGGCGGGCGCGCGTTTAGCGCACATCGCGCCGTGCTCGCCAGCGTCAGTGCTTTTCTCAGAGTAAGCAAACTCTTTTTATTGCCATGTTCTTCAAAGTTTTCATCAACTTTTTTATAATCATACAATCACTAATTATCATAATTTTCTTACAGCGGCTTCTCCTTTCTTGTCCCACAGATGAATCGCCGACTTTTATTGTTTTACCAGATTTTGACCTCGAGGCTATGTCATCTGTACTCTATTATATTTATAATGGGGAAGTTACTGTACAAAAAGAAAAAATTGAAATGTTTCTAGACATTATAAAAGCTATGCAGATATTTATCGATACTCAGCATTTGCCGTACATTTCTGATACATTGGAATATAATAATCTCGAATCAAGTTTTCACCATGGAACGGATAAGACAAAAAAGAATGTGCATAATTTAGGATTTGAAGGCTGTAAAGATCAACGATACATAAATATAAACAAAGGCAAGAAAATCCAGGATATATTACAGTATTCAGTTAGCAGCCCAGATTGTAAAGATAAGCTGGTACGTAGTCAGAATCCAAGTGGAGACTGTCAGTCTTCTTTAGGAAATCTGAAATCGCCGTATGGAGACCGACAAAGGAACTCTTTTCTACGTGATTTATTTATCGAGACATATCCTCGAAACGGTAATGTTAACGGTCTGACGGCAGGCGTGCTAGCAATATCAAATGAATGCTATCGTTCTCCGGCATCTGTGCTCTTGACGAATGCAAATGGCAAACATCTCAGAGCGGACGGTTCTCTCTTAGAACCATATAAAAAAGCGAACGAGCACATCAGTCATTCGCCTACAGTATTTCACCATCACGAGCAGCAGCGATGCACTCGAGACGAACCAGATTACGGTGAAACTAACAAAACATTTTATGACCAATCTTGCCTAAAAATTTGTTCGACTGCAAAAAGTAATAAGACCCACACCTTTAGCAATGATACAAATAATGTACAGATGAATATATTAATGAACCATGTTCCTATGTCAGCAAATCCTCTAATTCAGTTGGGGATACGGGAGCAAATTCTTTCGGGATTTTATGTTCCTTCTTTGGACTTTAGTATCTCAAAATCAATGTTCCATTCAATAAGAACGATGCCAGTTCATAGAAATAGGTCTGCTATTGGCAATGCAAGCGATGGAAGTAGTAAAGAAATAGACGTGACAACGTCTGCTAGAGCAACTATTTTAAATCAAGTATTAGAGAGTCCATGGAGCCCTCGGATACCTAACAATTACAAGCCGTTCCGCAGAAAAACCGAACATCCTGTGCAGCTGCAACCGACCAAACTAAATGTAAGATATTTATTTCATTTTTATTTACCTATGTCTTTACATAAGTATTTACAAAAGACATGAAAAAATATGAAAAATAGCAGTCCACTAGTATCGGGAGAAGGGTACTGGCTACTGGTTGTCAGGGCTCTTGAGGCACCTCCTAACAATACGCACCGTGTCCAGAAGTACATTTTGAATCAAGCGCTTCAGAAGGCAGTATTTATTTATTACATAATATTATATGGATATGCTTTCCGTTATAACTAAGTAATCTGATAATTAGCAAATTTTCAGGGAAATGGAAGCAGTATAGCCAACGACAGTAACAATAATGTTCCCAAACCCAGTGGATCATCAGAACCGGAAGCACTTAGTGACACAGTGGCTACAGGAGACGTGAAAGTATTGCCTACAGTTTCATGTCAACCAAGTAACCGAAGAGATGACTTCAAATGCACTATTTGCAATCAGGTAATCTAACACAACAAAAACCTAGCTTTTGCCAGCGCTTTTGCCTTGGGGAGCGTATAATACCGAGATAAACGTTATCATATGTATTGTCTAGTGCTTTTCTAGACTGTAACCTGCCTCGGATACAAATTTCATCAAGATCCGTTCAGCCATTCTGGCGGGATTGAGTAATAAACATCCATTTTTAATAATCTACGAGTATCCAAACATCCAACAAATATTAGTCTTTCTATATAATGGTATATAAGCCACCTTTAATTAATAATAAATTATTTTCCTGCTGAATGAAGGAGATGTTTTTAGAATCGAAAAGCTCCAGTTATTATTTATACTAATAATATTATAGAGGCAAAATTTATTTGTTTGTATGTAGGGGGTAATCTCTGGAAGTAATGAACCAATTTTAAAATTTGTTTCACTGGTCGAAAGCTACATTATCCGTGGGTGCTATAGGCTATAAATTATAAAGATTATCATGTATATTTTACCGCTCAACGAAGTGGGCACGGGTCAGCTAGTTTTAGATAAATACGAATAATTATGACTATGATGATGCTTCACAGCCTTGTCGTGGATCTAGTTCCTAGGATTCTGGCATTATGCCAAACGGTACTCAGACTCACGCACATATAAACGTAGCAGCTTATTAAAAACGGATGGATTCTTGCATACAATCTCATATAGAATTGACAGTATCTTGTGGTTGTTTCAATCAAATAGGTCTTCGTGAAGTAATATCTATAGCGTTTCCTTAAAACCTGGGTTTGCTTGCACCATACTGAGTGGAAATATTTGCGCTAAAACGCATTTATATTCATGTAGTCGTTTGCATTCGCAGTTGAAATGCTACGTCCACTAAGCTGTTATTTCTCGGTCTATAGTAAAGTGCCTGAAGTTGGGATGCCTGTACAAACAATATATTTATATGTATGTTATGTACTGTTTTATAGTCTTTTTATGTTATTTGTTATATATGTGAAGTCACGTAACTAACTTGTAATATTTCTTCAAAGACACATAAATTATAGAAATTCCCATTAATTTGAAGAAAACGGTTTACTACAAACTATATAACTTACACATAAATATAGGATTTGATGGGTAGATATAAATATCTAACCGTTCTAAATATTAGATACTTTTAAATGTAAGTTTATCAACGTCATAACCATATTGAAGTATTGAAACTAGAGCCGCATTATTTTGTAGACACTCATGTTTCAAGCTCCTTCAAATCTGTAAAGCAAAAACTTAATTCGCCAAAGGCGACGGCACACCTAACTTGGTAAGTCAAATAAAATTATGTTCGTCATGTTATTTTTAAGTGATTTAGGATCGCGCCCAATTTACTGAGAAGCGAATCTAAATTTTATATAATGAAGCTGAAAGTTAATTGTTTGGTTGTATGCGGTAATCTCGGGGACACTGGTTCGAATTGTTTTTTTTTTGTATTGGATAGTTCATTTATTTAGGAAGGCTGTGCTATATGAACAATAGGGGCCAAACAGCGTTTCGTTTAAGTTTCTCCCAAGACAAGGACACACAATTTGTAAAAAAAAATCTTACACGAACATATTATTATTACGGGTCGTGTAATATCGTCCGAGTACAAAATAAGCGAAAAATGCTCATAAAAAAATATTGAAGCAAAGTGAATGAAATATAATAAGAAATCATCAAAATCAGTTTACCCAATCGCAAGTTATGACGTAAGAAACATTTAAAAAACAGTCGAATTGAGACCCTCCTTTTTTGGAACTCGATTAAAAACTCCTTTGGGTTCTTCCTTGCTTTAACATCATCTTCAACGTATCTATGATTGCCAGGTGTTCACAAGCGATGAGGGTCTCGCGGTGCACATGCGGCGGCACTCCGCGAGCTCTCGTTACTCCTGCGGCGAGTGCGGCAAGACGTTCTCCCAGCTGCGCAACTTCAAGTACCACATGTCCATACACCGGGGCACCAGGGAGTTTGCCGCCACCTGCACCGTCTGCGGCAAGTACTTCAACGACAGAGGATACCTCAGCAGCCATATGAAGATCCATCGGTGAGGATTTCTTGTTTCTTTACGTAACGTGCTTATAGTAGATGGAATATACAAAGCATCCCGGGAAATGTGGATCAAATTGAACAGGCGCATGGGAAAAGTCATTTCTAATTGTTTAACCTCTGGGACATACGGTGCTAATTTCACGGAAACGATTACAATCAAATTAAATTCTGTAACTTTAAGACAAAAATTAGAATATCCGAATAATTAATAGCTCCAAAGAATATCTATTCTCCATGTGGAAGTTACTATCATACGTTGTCAACAGTTTTGCAGTATTTTTTTTTACGTTTAAGTGTTGGACATTCCTATCGTAAAATTGATACACAGGTTTTTATAATATTCCTGATGATAAAGATACCACGGCAATCCTATCGCTCATAACTATCGATTACTTACATATTCGTATGTATTTCACAGTTTCGTGATTATTATGTTATACTCGTATCTGGGAAAGAATTCAATTCTTTTAAAAACTTTCGTAAGTTGTAAAGCACTGTGAAATAAGCATAAACTGTTTTCTCTTTGTTTTCAGGAACCGTAAAGAGTACAAGTGTACTCTCTGTCCCAAGTCCTTCAACCAACGCGTTGCATACAATATGCATGTGAGGATTCACACAGGTAAATTGATAGTATTGAGGTCCACTGTTATATTATTGATAGGTAGTCACTTGTGCTGTAGCCCACAGCTACTTTTAAATAGCATGAGGCAAAGAATAATCCAAAATAGAACAAAGAGTAGGTATTACTATTTGGACATCTTAAATGCTTAATAGCTAAAAGAAATGCTGACCTGTCTGAGAAAAAGAACCAGGCCGGAAGTAAAAGGTCTGCTAAGGATGATTGAAAAAGTATTGAGCAAGTTTTCAGCGTGCCTAAAGCACTTTCGCAGAAATGCAGGTAGCTCTCCAGCTAATAGATTAAATACGAGTATAACAACAAACCATGGTCCATCCCCCCCGTCCTGCACTTTGTGTTGGTTTATCCATCTGGACAATGAGGGACCTGGCTAAAACCACTACCAACATCGTTACCCAATGTGGTAGAGTTCTACTTGAAGCAGGCGAGTCGCATTCCTATAGAAAGGGTTCCTACCATTATCTACAGAAACGGCAAAATAAAATCGTGTTTATTGAACGCCCCGTTAATTATTTTATATTCTGTTTTTTAATCTATTCTAATAAATTTTCGAATTTAAGCGGTAATAGAAATACACTATCTGTAGTCTATGTCGATGTGTCTATGGCATTACATCAATTTACATTAATAAAAACTTTTTCTAAAAAAATGTGACCGCCTTCAAAAACAACCACAAAAAAATGTGACCGCCTTCAAAAACAACCACAAAAAAGGGTAAAATAACCTACAAAACTTTTCTTTCGGAAGTCGGTGACTTTTTTTTATTAATTTCATTGTCTTTTTTGCCACCGACTTCCGAAAGAAAAGTTTTGTAGGTTATTTTACCCTTTTTTGTGGTTGTTTTTGAAGGCGGTCACATTTTTTTTAGAAAAAGTTTTTATTTTACTCTTTTTAGTTTAAATATTCAACCAACATTCTTGTCAAATACATAATTTTCTTACATGTGCACTAGAATTTCGTAATCCGTAGCACCGGTAATAACATCGTTAACATCTCTTGCATTCATTCTATCTCAAAAACTGCTGAACCGATTTTGATGAAATTTGCAATATTCCCTAAGTTGAACGATACCTAGTACATAAAAAAAAAATACTTAATTCGGACTTGTAGTTCCGGAGATATGCGAACACGAACATAATTTTCTTACTTGAGGAGTTGTACCTTCCATCATCAACTCAGCTACATGAGATGATGATTTCTATACGCAAGTACTTGAATTACTTCATAAGATTTGCGAAAAACTATGTGTCAGCTATTAAAATTGGGGTGCTATGACAGGAAACCTCCACGTGCGCCCGTGGACTGGAGTTCCCTCTCGGATACGTCCAGGGGGAAGACCAGTTTTTCGGGCCGGTGCACCCTGGGATGCGGGCAAAAACTCTTCCTTAGGCACTGTGTGCCCAAGTGGTCTCTTTGCCCGTATGCAAATAGCCTGTCGTGTGGATGCTCCAACGCGTGTCCCTCTGATCAGCAGAGGGCACAGCGGCACAGCGGGCTTGCGGACGGTGAGTGATGGGTAGCTCGCCGTCCGACCAAGGACCAAGCCCGGGTCGGTGGCGCGTCGTGTTTCGCGCCAAATGCCTGCTGGGGTCGCGGGTTTTTTCTTAACCCAGGTTACCGTGGCCCCGGAACATAAAGGGCATAGGAAGGAACACGGGTGGATTTTAGTCAGTAAGAGTCTGACAGTCCCTTCCGCCCCACCCAGGGCGGGAGGACTCATTTGATGATTTTACCACCTAAAAAAAAAAAAAAAAAAAAAAAGCTATTAAAATTTGAGGGTTGCCCTCGATTTCTCCAAGATCCAATCATCAGATCCTAAAATGGTGACAATGGGACCACACGGGAAACACCAGCTTTCGATTGAAAAAAGTATTATGAAAATCGGTTCACCCAGTCGCAAGTTATGAGGTAACAAACATAAAAAAAAAAAAAAAAAATACAGTCGAATTGATAACCTCCTCCTTTTTTTGAAGTCGGTTAAAAAAAATTGCGCAGTGCTGGCGCGGACTCTACTACCAATTTCCCACCGGACTTCAGACGTGGTGCGGACTCAAAATCAAAGTCAAAAGTTATTTATTCAAATTGGCTGATTTATCAGCACCCCTTCGACACTTCCTAGTGTTTTATCTGTGAAGAGGAAGTGGCAGAACAAACTTCCCAGCAACTCTCTAACCGTACAGACATCTGTCTGTACGGTTAGAGAAACCAAGATTTTATACAATTTAATTCTATCACGGTTTATGAGATACAGCTTGATGACAGACGGACAGAGAGACAGACATACGGACAGCGGAGACTTAGTAATAGGGTCGCGTCTTAACCTTTAGGTACACCCTAAAAAGGTAATCATCGACATAACGCAGAAGCAGAACAAAATAAGAAAATCTGTAACTAATATTCAACTATTTTTGTTATTTATTATACTGATCCTTGGTGCCGAGACCAAACTAAGTACACATTAAATTAGTTATGAAGTGCTAAGTTTACACTTTCCCGAACGTGCAACGATTTCTAGATCCCTCAAACAGATCAACGGTTTCTTAGGGTGCTCCCACATCTATCGACGTGGAATCGGCTTTTTCCGTCGCCCTTTCTCTTTCTTTCGCTTAGAACTGCCATTTGCTAGACCTAGACAATGCGATAGCACGCGACCGGCTCGAGAATTCCGCCGCGTGCGATCGCATTATGCTTTCTATCTCGGTCTAGCAAATGGCAGTTCTAAGCGACAGAAAGAGAAAGGGCGACGGAAAAAGCCGATTCCGCGTCGGTAGATGTGGGAGCACCCTTACTAGGAAGATTATAGATATTTGTGATTGGGTTATGTAGGGCAGTTAATGAAGAGATGCCTTTATTTATGATAGCTGATAGATGAAAGTTTTGAATTGGAACTTCACTGCGAAACTCTTTACAGCAGGAAAATTCGGCTCAACAACTGAATTCTTTTTTACTTCGCTGTTGCTAAGCAATAGAGTACTGCGCTGCATGTTGTGGGTTCGATTCCCGCACGGAGCAAATATGTTTGATCTACAAGGAGTTGTTCCGGCTCTGGGTGTTTGTATGTTAAACGCAACACGTAACAAGAGAAATTCTTAATTATATCCCACGTCTGTGTCTATACATTTTACATACATAAACTCACACTTTTTCTTATAGGAGTTAGAAAGGCCAGAGCTACCTGCTAGGATCCTTGATACTCTTTCACTTCGCCCACGTATTACCTCTGGTCATACATCATCATCTGCTTAGCCTTTTCCTAACTATATCTATTTCCAGTCCAACTAGATGTAGCTGAATATCAGATTTATATGTGGAGCGACTGCCTGTGGGCCCTCCACAACCCAGTAACGATTAATACGATACCTTGACTGGTTAAAGATTCTGACAAATAGTAAATAACGACTGTCAAAGATCTACAAATGACAGCCGGGACCAACGGTTTTACGTGCTTTCCGACCCACAGCGGAAACTCGCTATGACAGATGGTCACCCATCCACAGACCAACCACGGCAAATGCGGCTTATCCCGGAAGATCGGCCTGTGGGGCTATAATTATTAAGCCACGAGCTCCTCCTCCCCTCACGAAGCTCTGGTCATACATCATCTATAGATATACCGTCTTACTATTTAAACTTTTTGTGTTAAGACGGTTAGTGTTCATGTATTCCCTCGTTCCAGGTGTAAAGCCGCACGTATGCGAGGAATGCGGCAAAGCGTTCTCCCGCAAGATGTTGCTGAAGCAGCACCAGCGCACGCATTCGGGCGAGCGGCCATACGCCTGCCCGCACTGCGACAAACGCTTCGCCGACCGCTCTAACATGACTCTACACCTGCGACTACACACAGGTCGGTTAAACAAACAGAGAGGTTACGTAGCTTACTTTATCTACTATATAAAAATAAGTCAGGTTTTCCTTCCTGCATGACGCTATAACTCCAAAACGTACGAACCGATTTCCACGGTTTTGCATTCGTTGGAAAGGTCTCGGGCTTCGTGAGGTTTATAGCGATGAAAACGAAGCCATCTGGTGGCGAAACGGAGTTCGCTGGGTTTGCTAGTTTTTTTATATGATAAAGGTATTCGTATCGCGAGACGCCTGATTCAAAGACTGTGCTGAGTTGCTTATATAGATAGAGGGTTTGATTCCTGCTTAAAAATCTTTTGTCTGCTGTTGGCTGTGACTGTATATGCGAATGTAAGTAAGGCCTCGCTCAAAGACACGAGACGGGACGTGTGACGCGTTGCGCAGGGCGGAGCGCCTGAAAAACAAACATACGGCGCGGGCGATGTTCTAGAGAGAGTTCAACATAATATTATGAACGACTGCCCGACGCGTCGCATGTCCCAGAACGAGGCGTTAAAGCACCCACGATATAAGAGTAAAGGCCAATTTACATGGTGCAAGAAATTAATTGCGAGTTACATGCAAGTTTAGCTACATTGCGTACTGTTAAGGGACTATGAATTTAGGTGATCAAAAAAATACCGCAATATAGTCAAAACTGCATGCAACTCTCATGCAAGTTGTTGCATCATGAAAACGAGGTTCTAGTGTGGAAAATATTTTCTTAAAAGAAAGGTGTTAATACTAATGTGCTGATAATTCGGCGTTCGTCTTAAGATAATCTTATTGATTTGGTTGCTTTACGTTTTATTCCAAATTCATAAATAATAATGCTTATTGCAAGTAAGACTTGCGGCATCCACTGATGTATACATACAACTACATAGATAAGTGATAAGTAAG
Organism: Agrotis segetum; assembly: GCA_036375495.1. NCBI lineage: Eukaryota > Metazoa > Arthropoda > Insecta > Lepidoptera > Noctuidae > Agrotis > Agrotis segetum. The sequence goes on from JAQSVV010000122.1 coordinate 166,378, forward strand.
GCCACTAACATTTCCAGGGATATGACCTTGTGCTCGACATTCACGATCAATGCTTAATTAGATTAATTGAATGACGTCATCCCGTACTTACGTTTTAGATATGAAAGTATGGAAAGTGTATTGCAGGGACATTATCTTCAATAAGTTAGTGTATATATATTTGTAGTTTAAATAGTGATTGTTTATGACATTGATAAAGTTATTATATTAATGACGATAGCTCTTGCGTCTAGGGTTCCCAAAACAATCGAATCCTCGAAAAAACGAAATTCCAGAGATATCTGCAATAAATCGTGCGTGTAAAGCGAAACAATTTTTTTACTATTTATAGATTTGTTAAGGTTTTTATTTTGGATTTTAGAAATTCCTGGCGGCTTAGGATTTCCCCCGCATTCCGGACAAAGCACTATATTACCGGACATGTCCGGAAAATTCGGGACGCATATGGCAACCCTACTTGTGACTGCGTTTCCAACAAACGGACGAACCCATAACGCGCCTACGGTGGCCGGTACTAAGACCTCTAAGGACAAGTTACAATGGTGTGATTTATGTCTGTATAGCATATGAAAAGCATGAAAAATACGATATTGTTGTGTTACAGGTGTAAAGCCGTTCTCCTGCACGTTATGCCCGAAGTCTTTTACAAAGAAGCATCACTTGAAGTCTCATCTGAACTTCCACACCGGCTCCAAGCCGTACTCGTGTCCTCGCTGCAAGCTGGCCTTCACGCAGTCCTCCAACATGAGGACTCATCTCAAGAAGTGTCGTGCTCCTGAACCAGTGCCCAGTGAGACTCCACAACACAGCGTAGATAACACGGTGCAGTTGCAGACGTAGTGCTTACATATAGGGTGACTTGTAATTAGTGTACGATACTCAAACACGTGATTGTGCTCATGATAACAAACAACTTTTATTATGGGAGCAAAGCCGAAATCATGAAAAAAATATCAGCTGTTCATGACATTAAAGAAACATAAATGTACTGAACAGCTGATTTTTTTTCGCGTTTTCAGGTTTGTTCCCATAGTAAAATTTGTTTGCTATCATGAGCACAATCACGTCCACAAATATAATTAAATTATATACTTAATTTGAAACGCAACTTGCCTGTACTTAAATATTGTAAATACTCATACTTTCTTAAAATAAATGATTAAAACGTTATTCCTATTGATACTGTTCTAAGTAATTTTACTTTTATTTATCAAACAATTAACGTTCAAATATACATTGTTATCCTAGAGGCACAGCTAGAGGTGAAAAGTTACTTAACTTTTCCGAGACATGGACTAACTCGAGGATCTCAAGATCGAGGGAAATAATAATATGTCTTCAACCCGAGATGAGACTGTGCTTTTAATTACGACTAATTAAAAAAAAAAACATAAATAAGCTAAAGAAAAAAAAGGTTGCACTCCAGGAGTGCCGGTAGAAGTGAAAACTTTTTTGTTACTATGTTTTATTTTTAATTTGAATGACGTCTTACTCATTTTCGATCAGGGTCACGTGACCCTGACGCGAGTTTTGGTCACGTGACCCTGACGCGAGTTTTAAATTTTTTACCCATTACAGAAAAAGTGTACAACGCCGCTAAAGAAGTTTTCACTTCAAAAAATTGTGAATATTCAGACATTGTTATTTATTTTCATCATTGAAAAAATGTTTAATTTTGTGTTAAATACTATAAAAAAATGTGATTGTATAAAAAGTTAGAATATGGATCAAATAGAAATGTTGGAAAAAAACTATTTTATAAAATTTTACATCTGTTATTTTGAAAACGAATCTCCCTAAGTCTGAAAAGAATAACTTTGAACCCGCTCCACAGGCATGTTGAAAGCTAATTTCCGAGTGTGAGTAAACTAAGTATGTAGTAGGTACTGAAATTGAAACTGTATGTGAATATATGCATGCAGCTACCTATGTGCCGCAAAATATGAGAGTTTTCTTTATTATCTAAGTACTAGTGAAAGAAAAGAAAATGAAAGTCATGCTTGCGATAATTTAATAGAGTCTTAAACATAGATTTTATTGATTACGATTTAGAGGGAAAGGAAAATTGCACTAGACCCGCATAGCGGATTGCGGCCCAGTCTTCCTCACAGGAAAGATGCCTGTGTCCCAGCAGTAGGATCAAACATTTTAGCCTAATTATATTATATGTATATAATTATATATGTGCTTCTTACTATTAATGTCTTTAGTTATACATATTATATCATACGCTCAATATTTATTTTTGTACTTTGAATAAAGATGTTCAAATCACTGAATGAATGTGTTATTAATTTAATTGATAGCGTAAAATAGGGGTATTAAGATATAATAAAACCACAGTTTATATTTTACTCCCGTTTTAATGAATTTGGTGTTGTAAAATAATTATTATCGATCAAGGTGTACAAAATTACAGGCCTTTACAGTATGTAGGTAAGTTTCTGGCGCATTAAGTAGTTACAATATTACCTATACTCCTTACGAGGTGTATGCGAGTACATTATATTTATTTTATACATAATAGTAGCAAAAGGTATTAAATACATACAGTGATAATATTGCTTACTTTGCAGTACCACAAGTAACGTATTGTACTTACATTATTTATTATGACCGTCAATCTCTCTTAGGTGTCAATTTAATACATTATTGAAATATGGTTACGTAGGTAATGAATGACTGATATATCATTAAAAGTAAATAATTTAAAAATATACCACATTATTTTATAATTCATCGGAATTATTTACAGTGTGTTTTATTTAATTGCTAAGTACCTGTTCGCGCTTCACAAAAGATATCAAAATAGCCAAAATCCCATAGAGAAATAAAATTTTATAGTTTTTTGTACCTACGTACTGTTCAGCATACTTAATATTCTTCATTTTGTCTTAGTGCGAGATTTGTGCGATGTTTACTATTTTATTTCCATATTAAATTTTGGACTCTGTTCGAGGTCTACTTTATTATTTTGGTTGTCAAACAAATATGTTTTTTTTCATAGAAACAATGGGTGTCTCAAATGATATCTTCAAGAAATTACTGATTGTTAAGTTCCTCGACAGCGCTGTGTTACGACGTGAAAGATAAATAAATATACTATAATTAAAAATGTAACAAAATACTATAACTATAATATTTAATAGTATAAGGAATGGCGAGAAGTCAACGAGTTTATATATGTAACAAGATCGTAGTCAACATGCTGTGCTCAAGTCACTCAACAATAGTTAATTTCTATTATATCAATAATTAAAATATAAAATTGTACATATTTTTACATAAATGTAGACGTTCACATGATTATCGATAAAAATGATTTCGACGTTTGAAAGCGATTCAGTAAAAGATTTATAGAATGCAAAAAAAAACATGATATTTATAACACTTTCCATGTAATTGTGTGACCTTAGATAGATTCACAATATTAATAACCCTGTATTTTTACGTTTCTATGAATGTATAAATATAAATATTCAGAATGAATAAAGTACAATAGGTTTTGCATATAAAACTTTTAGATCAGTGAGGATACACATGTCAGTATGGATGTGATCACTTCCAAATTAGATTTGACGTTCATGGTGTGGTAATTACATAGTGTAAGAACATATTTTTATTAAGATTTTAATGTATTCGATAAAGTCACCCGTGTACTTACGACATGACTGTATTATACGGATATTTATAATCACAATTCTTTTAACTTGTCAAATATCTTATTATTAGTTATGTCCTTAACGATAAGTATCAATAATAAAAAATATTTCAAAGAGTTACAGATTTAAGTTAAAGACAAATTAATAAATGACAAGAGAGATATAAGTATTAAAGAATTTAAAAGTCTGAAAGTTAAAAAAATTGTAAGTTTAAATTGTAATAAAAACTTTAACGTCGAAATCAGCGCAAAATGTTAACACGACTGTGGTTACGATATTTTCAGCCATGAACGATTTTCATACAAATTCTTTTGCTCTGTAAACAGTAGAAAATATACCGTTAATAAATCTACTAAAGATTGCGTGTAAATCTTATTCGTATGAACAATAGAAATATACAAAACGCTATAGTTTGGTTTTACATCACGTATAAACTGTGAATACATAATATTACACATAAGCTTTTATTTCCAAGCGATGTTTACACAAGTTACACATAATGTAAACCAATACTTACTTACGTTTAATTTGCCAAATATTACATTACATTTAATTATCTCAGCCTTTTCGAATAGGAGAATCATAATTACTTGGGAATATAAAATAGTAACTAGTAGACTCGGTGAATTAACATTAGGATGTAGTACGCGTGCGTGCGCGCGCGCACGCGGCGCGGCGGTGCCAGCGACCACTACTCTACGATGTGAAGCACCATTTGTTCTAGCGTAGGGATAATGTACATGATTTGACAATTTTTATCTTAATAACATTAGAATTACGTTGTTGCACATATCATGTGCTAACTTTCCGATTATTCATTAGGAACAACAATTTAAAAATACTATACGCTCGTCTCTTTTAATTTTAACTTAAAATAAAAATGTGCTTTTGGCACTTACCGCTAATCAGTTGTTTAATAACGTGTTTCGGACTGATTTGCTATAATTTCACAAAACAGGATTCTCTCGGCACTTTATTGCTGTTCAGATATTCTTTGGTGAAATTTTATAATAGTAACACTTTTATGTATACGAGTATGTGCTGATGTTTGACACTACTAGTAATTGAACAACAAATTATTAAGGATCATCTTCAATCACGACAACACTGTTACGAAGATTTATATATCTGAAAGTAGGTACATACATCTGCAATCGTGTAAAAAATTAAATAAGTCGATGTCTCAAAATCCTATTTACAATAGAATTCTAATTATACATAAAAAATTGAGCATTAGTATAAACAGAGGCTGCTGAAATCTTGGATGTAATATTTAAATTCTTAACTAAATATGATACACTTCCCGAAGGGACTAACATTACTCAAGTACTTAGTACTTATTAATATCGCATCGCATTTACAAGTAATAATTCTTACAAATGTACAACTTAAAGTTTATATCGTAATCTCATAGCCACTGCGAGGGACGAAGTCCTCGTCCGAATGTCTTTACGAAATACTTTCGTTTGATCACAAGACTGGAATCACATGATGCGGCGGGGAAACACGCGTCCGGCGAGTGCGTGCTGCGCCAGGAGGGCTCAGGTGCACTCGATGATGAGAGGCTGGCTGGACTCGATGACGGAGGCGCGCGGCTCGGGCGCCGCGTAGTGCGGCTCGTGCTCGGGCAGCGGTCGGTACGCGTGCGGCGAGTGCGGCCCGAGCGGCGCGTGCGGCGCGTGCGGCGCCAGGTGAGGCGTGGTGGAGTGCGCCTGCGCCAGCAGCTCGCCGTGCGACATCGCCACTCGCGCCCCACCGGCTCCCACCAGCCCTCCCTGTGATGGAGAGTGCACCTCGTATGCCTCGTGCCCCTCTCTTTCGTGGCAGTCTTTGTCGACGGTACCTGCAAAGTGCACGCGAAAATGAAATCGGCCGCGTTCAGCGAGAGCGCAAGTGAAAGTTGCGGTTCACCTACGAAGAGAAAGTGCAGCGCGCTGCAGTTGCTCTCGCGACCGTGGTCGCGTTAATTCTCTTTCATTTAATTTAATATTGGTTTAAATTTAAATTTTCATTACAAAAAAGTTACTGGTGATTAGAAAAGTTAATAAAAAAATAGCTATATTCCATGTTAACTTACCGATGCATTCAGTGTTTGCTGCGTTAGTTATTGCTAATACTTCTTCAATATTGTTTGGTTTACAGCTAGTAGTTTTCCAGTGAGTGCGTAGCCCGGAAGCACTGATGTACTTCTTGTCACATCCTTGGCAAACGTATGGCCTGTCATTCGTATGTAACCGCTTGTGAAGTTTTAAATGTACAAATTGTGTGAATTTCTGCATACACAAATCACATGCGTATGGTTTTTGTCCTGAATGCAGACGTAAATGTGTTTTTAGATTCGATGTTGAGGAGAACCGTTTTTTGCAAATATCACATTGGTGCGGTTTCTCTCCGGTATGTACTAAGTGATGTTTCTGTAGATGTGCAAGTTGCGTGAACGATTTACTGCATACGTTGCATTTGAAAGGCCGTTCGCCAGAATGCGTTCGCAAGTGAACTTTTAGATTCGATAGTTGTCCAAACGTCTTACAGCAAACATTGCACTCGTAGTGCATTTTTCCGTCTTTTTTCTTTAGTGGGTAAGGCAAGCTCCTGTAGCCCCGTGAGGATTGCGAGCCCGGACTCATTGGTGCGCCCATGAGTCCACACGAGCCGTCGGGGCTGACGCTGCCGTGTTGAGGAACCATCTGACTGTTCACATTCGTGTTCTGAATTAAACTTAACTGTGAACAATTTTTGAGCGTGATCACACTAGTTGACGATGGATAGTGGTGGTTACTTTGAACATTCTGGGATCTCTCGTACTGGTGAGATGAAGTCACTGTCGGTGAGTAACTACTGGGCGGAGATCCTAGTTGAGTGATTATTGTAGAATTAGGAGGAGAGTATAAGTTATATGAGTAGTTGGGGTAGTGACTTTCATATCGTGTCTCTCGAATCTCTCTTATTTCTCTGATTTCACGGATTTCAGTTGTATGTGGGATCGTGTGCGGTGGTGATGATGAATAAATCGAGGCAGCGCTGGGTGTAGGCAGCTGTTGTGGTAGCGGCAGCAGCGACGGCAGAGGGGTTAGGTTAGAACTGGAGTCCGGACTACAGACATTGCCGTACCTCTGACTCTTCTTATATGAATAAGCCATTTCAGTTGGGGATGATGGCGGCGGTGTTGCGTTTGGTTGACGGCGATTTGGATCATTATTATTTGTATCAATTCTGTTGCCAGTTAAAATTGTTTCCAATATTCTAGTATCTGGTGGAGAGTATCTCATAAAAGCAGGTTGTGGCGGTGGTGAAATTGCACCGTCTTCATAGTATGGTTTGGTTAGTGGAACCACTGTATTTTGAGACGACTCTAACACTATGACAGTCGATGTAGCTGGATCACGTCTGGGTGGTGACAAATTTTGCGGAGTGTTAGGAACTTCTTCAGCAATTACTAATTCTTTTTCACTTTCACAATCAGTATCTTTGTGATTTTGGTACTGATATGCTCTTGGCATTTTAATTTTCACTTTTCTGTATTCATTGCGATGCATGTCTTGGTCAATTTTTTGGACTATTACTGTCTCTTTGGGTTCATTCGTTTTATTTGAACAGTCGAGAACGTAATTTTCTACATCGGAGTCACTGGAATCTTCAGGTGGTGTGAATTCATCGTGATAACCGTTACTATGGTATCCCTCATCTGATCGCACCGATCCATCGTTAGGGGTCAGTTGATGTTCGTAGTGTGGTCCTACACAATGAGTGAGTATGGGTGATTTACTCCCTAATTTTTCTTGATTACTTTGAGCCATTGGAGATGGTCCACGCATGTCCCTCATGGTTTGGCACTGGGCAGGTGATCTATTGCTGTGTATTCTTGGATTCTCGAGTTGGTGTATAACCACTTGGGATGTGCTCTCTTTGTGTTGATGGATTATTAGGGTAGGGTTTTCTCTATGCATTTTTACCGGCGAAGGAGAAGGCATTAAGCTGGTAGGTGAAAGTGATCTTTGTTCACTGATAAGTGAGCTTTCCGTTTTGTTATGAATGATGTTGGTAGAAATATCCGCCCTGAGTACCACTCTGTCGTTTTTGTTGATACATCTCGGGTCTTCGCGGATTATAGTCGCTGAATTTTCATGGAAAGGCTTATCAGTTGCTTCACGTTTTCGCCGTCGGCTTGGAATCTCAGCTTCTAGCAATTCCTTGGTATTCGTTAATCCAAGAACGTATTTCATGTGATTAAAGGCGATTTCAGGGTGCACTGGTGCAGGTGGCAAGCCATAAGCCTTTTTTATTGTTTCTTCTTTGCCTGTAATAAAATATTCGAAATATTAAAATCGTTATTTGTGTAGCTTAATTTCTTTTATAATTAAATGCAGTTAAATTCAAATACTTACAGATAGAGTAAGTAGCTCTTTCTGGATCGATGTCATAACCCAACCTCGTTGCAAAATCTTTGCAATACCAGACCATTAACTCTTCGTTTGGCATAATATCTCTGCAAAAATTAAAAAAAAAATCTATTAATCACATGTTTCTTAAAACAAGAGTAATTGTGAGTGTGTGTTGGTGTTGTGAAGTGAGGTTACCTGATCGTGTAGAAGTAGATGTGTTCCTGATGTTGACAAGCCACGAGGTTCATCACGGAGAGAGAGTACGCGGACGCGACGTACCGCATCCAGTTCGCGACGCTCGTGTCGGAACCGTCCAGGTAATAATAGTCACTGTCCTTAAATATCTGTAATAAATTAACAACAATTGTAACACTTGCAAGCAGTACACATGTAAACATAATTGAGTACACTACTGTCAAATAAGTCGCATTAATTTTTTTATTGCTTATAGTTTTAACAACGAGAGTATACTTTGTATGAATTTTTATTTGAACCTAAGTTCCTTTGACTAAACGCTTTGTTAGTTACTCTTGTAAAAATAATTACTTGCTGTTTGTACTCACTTGCTTACAATACTTATAAATTATAGAGCAATGAATTGTTTGTTTGATTATATTATGCATGTTTGAAATCAAACTTATTTAATTGAGCTAAACACATGTTATTAGTGCACGTGACACGTGCAGGATATTTACAGTGCGCGTGCAACTGATAGCGACACGCTTACATTATAGTAGTGTAGTGGGGAGTCAAGGACGAGATGCAATGTCACTCGAGAGGTAATATAGGACGCGGAAGATAACGCGCGTTCAACAATGATTTATGTTTGAACAATATTGTGGGCTCATCTAGCGCTGTGAACGGGGATATCAGCAACATGCATTGTGATACCTTTATGACATTGCCTACTTATTACTAGCTTTATTCAAATATTTGTACTAGTTAGATGAAGCGTGCCGTTAAGCGATCTGTTCCAATCAGTTTCCCTGTCAAACACAGCATCGTGGCATGAAAGATGACGTGTTTGAGATAAAAGTTCAATTTACAGAAAGTAAAATTTTGATCCACCACCATTGGTATCGAATTGAAAGCCCAATCTCACCTTAATATTTCCATAAGTATGATGTCTCACAGTTTCCTGTACCTGGCCCAAAGAGAGAGTTCGGTTAATTGAAGAAGAAAATAATAGTGCATTGTAAACAGATAAATTATACGCCAGAGATATTAGTCTAGTAGTTTGCTTAGTTGAGGATAGTCTGAATTGCGGTAGATAAGGTTGTGCTGCCGAATGTACAGATACAAGCCTCAACCAAAATAAAATAACAAAAGCAAAGCGGGTTGCGATAATGGGATCAATAAATGATTTAATTATGATGGATCTATAGTTACACTTACCCTCCAATAATATCTCCAGGAGACCTTATCATTAGGTTTGTTCGGTGTTCGGGTGCCTTCAAAGGGCCCGAAGCGTGTCCCACGCGGTATTACACCTGTACTCCATACACCCTCAGTCTGGAATTATTGTAAAAGGTTACTATGTGATTCACTCTGATCTGTGGTTTCATGTTGAGTTTGTTCTCAACTTAGTTATAGTATAAATTATTTGGATATGTAACGCACCGGAGTATTTGGAGTGGATAATACTGCAGATGGCCGGAGTGCCAAACTGCGCGGGAGCGTCCGCTCGGCGCGGTTGGCGGTGCCGCGCTCGCACGGCACGTCGGGCACGATGTACACTGTGAGCCTCTCGAACTCCTCCTCGCGCATGCGCGTCACGTCATATGCGCCCGCGCTGGACACACCGCTGGCTACATCTCCGCCGCCGGGACTGCCGGTGCGACCCACCACCGTTGTGCTTGGAACTTCTTCGCTCGTTGACTGTTGACAATACGTTCCAAGTTAAATTAAGTCCCCATTCTTAACACTATATCAAGAATATTCACAACTATTTCACTTTAAAAACATATTCGCGATCAGTAGAAAAAAAGTACGAACAAAACTTTTTTAAATATTGTTTTGAGCACTGTTCGTTCGCGACTCGATCATTTTTAGACCCCAAAAATATGCAAACAACGTCGTAACGAAATGCATTTTCCCTCTTTACAGCCGTGTGCATTTCCCGCCGTGCCACCTAACTTTGAGTGTTATTTCCTCGTGAAAGAGTTTAGTTTCCTAAGAGAGGCGTGAAAAACGACGTTCGATAAAGGGGCGGCGTCACTACTGACCCAGTTTTGTGATAAGTGCGCACTTTCCACTGCGCACCAACACTTCCCCTTTGCCTATTTATATTTTCAACAAAATTTAATTAAATACTTAGACACCGGGTATAGGCTTCAGTGAAATTAACATGCAACTCAATTTGATGGAAAGGTAACTATATCTACAATTTAACTTACCAGTCTCATTTTGATTGATTTCTGTGAGGGTCCTTTAAACCTGTATTGTCATAATTACTTTCTGCGTATTGAAGTAACTCGTACCTGGAACAAAATAAAGCATTTTAATTTTCTAGTAACACGGAGTTATGTCGTCAAATTGAATTTGGAAATTAACCATAATATTATAGGGAGATTTAAAACATCGGTTTAAAAGAGCTGAGATAATAGGATAAACCTCATCTCTGCAAATAATTTTTCGCACACCATCATCCACCCGATAAGTCTGTACAATCACAATTTAACAAAATAGCTTGAGTTAGCTTTAGAAATAATTCATTTTTCAAGAAAATCTCTAATACTTTCTAAGTAATGGTGAAAGTAAATCTATATTGATTACTAAACCACATAATTAAAAATTATTGAAACTGCATGAGTATTCAATGAAAACGGTTAAACATTACTGTTATAATTATTCATTTAACCTGAAGATACCAACTATGTAAAGTAAATGATGATTGTGCTGTTTATGCATTACGATGGCAACTGTAAAACAAATCAGTTTAAATATAGGATGTATATCAAATTGATCGCATTTTGCTCTCTTGACGGTAGATGCATTGAATATTTGCCAAATTGGCACCAATCATGTGGAATACGGAACACTGAATTGGTCACGAAATTGAAATTCTTTGTTATTCTAACAATCATCAAAGGTTTAAAATAAACCTGAATGTATGCTTCATTCATTTCCATTTCCAGATTAAAACAGGTTTTGTGAAAACAGCTATGGATTGTGGTTATGTCTTGCTTAGTTTCATTTAATTGATAATAATTGTATAGATAACATATAAATAAAGCATTTAATTTTTAAAAATAACGAAATTGTTGCGTCAAAGCAATATAAATAACCGTCGCAGTTACATATTTAGTTATGGGCAACTTTCTTAAAAGAATGCATTCCCATGTTGGTGCAGTGAGGCAACATTGAAGTTCAACATTTCATTGCATAATTGCGGAAGCGAAGAGGTTTACGGCCGACGACTCCTCTCGATGAGAACGAAAATTTTGTTTTCCAAACCGGCCCCATTTGACATTCAAATAGTTGCGTAAGCGCCGCCGAGCTCCGTATTGTAAACATTATGCGCTGCATTTGTAATGCTTTTATGTATGAGTTTTGTAACCAATGTAGTGCATCGCTAAGTATTTATTGTACTTTTTTACATAAGTCAATACCTATATTAGCCATTGAATTTAATTACCCCTATATGCAATGCTGCTGGTGCAAGATTATGCAAAGGAAATTATTTAAATTATGCGAGGAAATAATGTTTTTCAAAGTAAGACAACAGTTTTGATAACAAGCTTATCTAAATATTATCACTGTCTGACCTTTTCTGAATAAGAACTAATGTTATGACGATCACTTTTTCTGATTTGGACTAAAATCTGAAATGTATCAGTCAATGGTAATGAAAAATTAATTGATGAATGTGTAATTTTTCTTGCGTAAGGGCTGATGTTTACTCAGTAATATGGTCGGTGGTGGTGGGGGTATCGGTTAAGGAGTGGGAGTCAGGGGGATAGGAGGAGTGGTGGGGGGCGGGGGAGACTGCACGTGACCGTGAGTGCAAGTTGCGCAATGCGTCCGCGCAATGTCACACATCGCGCGCAACCCCGCCTGGCAACCACTACTTAGTGCTTGCACTTTTACTGATAACACCGACCACTTTTATAATAATGTGTAAACATTAAACATTATTTGATTTTATTTGCTTACTCATTTAATTACGTAGGTACGCCATCAGCGAGTGTAAAACGGGCACTTAAACCTATTTTTCTAACGGTTCACTTCGTATATTTGGTTAAAATAAAGTGTAATTCAATTTGAAAATGAAGCATTGTATGTTTGATTTTTATTGTGACATAATTAATTACTGAATTACCAAGTGCACTTCAATGTTTAATGAAAAACTATTTTGTAATTCTTCATAATTAATTTCAAGGAAACTCATTAAACTTTTACGTTTACAAAAATCCATAAAGAGCCATGAATGCCAATCACGATTCTTCACATAATTATGTGTGAAACATTAGTTACGGTTGAAAAACATCGGCCTGAATGCAGCGCACAGTGCATGGCTATCGCACGGTAGCGCACGCCCGTCGCCCACCGCCCGCGGCCGCGGCGCATCGTCGCGCGCGCACCAGGAAGCAACCTTGTGCACGCGCATCATGCGCTCGCTCTTGAACTTGCCCTTTACGCTAGCACGTTGCGACCACGCAGGGCTGTCAAAACTCACTTTTATCTACTAAAATTTTGTGATAAATGCACAACATTTTTTCGGTTATTTTATTTTCAGGTTTTAACGTGGCCGAGTATTTAAATATAATTCAAAATTCTGCAAGATTATCTTGCAACTTATTAGAATTTACTTTCGGCATTGGAGAGTATATTTATCATTTGAATGAGAAAATAACGTAGGACGCGGATGATAAGTCTTTATAAATGCACAATACAGCTTTAAATCTTTCATGAAATATATTTACACGTTAAACTTAATACACCCTTGTTTTCAACGACTTTTTTTTTTTTTTTTTTTTTAGGTGGTAAAATCATCAAATGAGTCCTCCCGCCCTGGGTGGGGCGGAAGGGACTGTCAGACTCTTACTGACTAAAATCCACCCGTGTTCCTTCCTTTGCCCTTTACGTTCCGGGGCCACGGTATCCTGGGTTAAGAAAAAACCCGCGACCCCAGCAGGCATTTGGCGCGAAACACGACGCGCCACCGACCCGGGCTTGGTCCTTGGTCGGACGGCGAGCTACCCATCACTCACCGTCCGCAAGCCCGCTCCGCCGCTGTGCCCTCTGCTGATCAGAGGGACACGCGTAGGAGCATCCACACGACAGGCTATTCGCATACGGGCAAAGAGACCACTTGGGCACACAGTGCCCAAGGAAGAGTTTTTGCCCGCATCCCAGGGTGCACCGGCCCGAAAAACTGGTCTTCCCTCTGGACGTATCCGAGAGGGAACTCCAGTCCACGGGCGCACGTGGGGGTTTCCTGTCATAGCACCCCTGTTTTCAACGACTTAAAATTTAAAAAAAAAAATATTATGAAAACGTTTCGAAAATGATCATAAGGGCTCTATGATTTGCATTTCTAAAGAAGTAACATAATGAAGAGATGAAATAGATACGGAAGAGATACGGTACCTTCTTATACATGATAAATTGATAATATTAAAAATACTTTAAAATTAGGAAAGATAATTAAAGTTGTTGCAATTGGTTGGAAATAACTGAAGCAAGAACATAATGGACAGTAAGAAATTAAGAATATATTTACCATACAATCCGGATACTTGTGATGTTCAAGTATAAATGTTGAGAGTGCGGAACCCTGCCGGCGGCGATGCGCGTTGACGCTGAACGTTATTATTCAGTGATTAATGCGATATGATGAATCGATTGTTTTGATCTATTCGGACTCGGCAAGGTCCCTTTAAGTATCTATATTCTTATATCCCGATCCGATTTGATACGATAACAATTAGAGATACGCACGCGACTGAAGTACTTCATAAATGCGGAAGTTATTAAATAAGTTCTCTTGACGTTATTGAATTGAACACTTATCCCGACAGATTAGATAATTATAAAATTACATAAACCACACATTGTAGGTTTTCGATTTCTATGAAAGAAAACCAAGCCAAGAGCGCAAGGTCGAGTATTGAAAAGTGTCACTAATAAGAGTGATGTTGTAAAATAGCAATGATGACCGCAACACGTATGTTACATAGCCATGCGAGAGTGCAGCGGGAACACTAACCTTGCAGTCTAATAATACATTTAATACGTAGATATTTCCACTACAAATAGACGTGAGTACCTATCGGCTAGATAAAGCATAATACGTTATGTAAATGAGGAATTGAATGCACAATTTGTCAACCAATTTAATTATAAACAGAATTTACGCAAATATTTTTACTATGATCCCTTTTAGCGGCTAGGGATTCGTAGTAGGGCTATCAACAGACGACTGAAAAATCGCCGATGGCGCTTGGTTTGTTAAAATTACTTGTCTCAACTTCGGGCATAATAGTCATCGTAAACATATTCACCACCAACTATTGTTGATTTCACAAAAGTTTTTTAAAGTAACTGCGTTAAACAAGAGGGTTTATAGAAATGGACTAAAATATAGCAATACTTACAATCATAAATATTCATCGTTCATGACATTCTTGAGATATTGTTCATAATTAACGCGTTAAATGTTGGTACTGCCGCGAATAAACAACGAGTATTATCGTCTTTGGAGCATAAATAGTGTGATGATGGGGAGCCTAGGAGGCGGGCGCGAGATGCAACGACTTGAGGTACTCGAGCAGGATCCGCAGCGCCAGCAGAGGGACGAGGGGCCGCAGCCGGCGCGCCGCTCTCATGTCGTGCTGCGGCTGGCAAGCGCGGTCGCCGCCTCTTGCGCCTCGTGCTGCCGTGCGAGCCGGCGGAGCGCACCGCGCATTATGCAACCCGGAGGCCGCTGTGCCGACCTGCCTCACGTCTAGCCGGCGAGCGCCGAGCACTAACCCGACACTCGCGCCGCTATGCCCACCGACCTAGATGCACTTTTACGACGCCGAGAATGCAATCGACACACATATTCGCGTCTCGTTCCGATAAACGCATCGACGACGAAAGCGGCCTGTGACGGAGAATGCGGACGAATTTGACAGCAAATGCAGTGAGTACGTCACGTTCGCGCCTCCTATTCTCTTATTAGAGGAGAGCGGGACGGCACAGCGCATTGCGACCGCGGACTGCATTCAAGTTCATTACTTCCGTAGTGTGGCGGCCGCGGCGCGCGCCGTGACCGTGCTCCCGATCCCACGACGACTGACGATCTGCGAGCGGAGCCGCGGGAAATGCACACTCTATGATACCAACTACCACTCCACTAATATTTCCTTCAACTGAAATCCGCTGAAAAGACGACTATTATATTAAATCAAAGATAATGAAATAAGAAAATAAACGCCTTAATATAAATTACCCTCTTCTGCTGATCTGATAAAGGTTTAGTTAAACACAGAAAACAAATAAATGACATCAGTACTTAAACCTTACGCATCAAATGTCAATACAATAATTAATAAACACAGCTTAAAGAGCACTAATTAGTCCAAGTTGAAAACAACGTGGTCGCGGGTGTCGTGAGAACGGCAGCGAAAGCCATGCAGGGCGGGCGGCGGCCTGCGCGCCTCCCCGGAACACGCTTTCACTCTCACGGGTCGTCGACACAGCCTGCACACGCACCCTTACCTTCGATTCTCGATCGCACCCTTTATAAAACTTTACAGTTCAACCACTTTTTTGATCGAAAAACTTTTGTAGTGCGAACGAGTTCAGATTTTCTTTTAGATTTGTGAGTCGTATTTTCGAGTATAAAGTTCATGGTAAGGGTGCATCTCACTCCACGCCGCACCCTGCCGCCTACCATTATCCAATATTGATTTCACTATTTACAGCCAGTAATCTATTATCAGCTGCAAACTGCTCGGCCGTATAAAGGAGCAGGCGGTTGACTGTCGACATTTAAACACTGCCTTTTCAATTAGATTGAATGAATGGCGTTGCATTTTGTATATTTTTACTCAGTTTATTCTTGCTTTTACTTAAAGAGCCACACTTCTCACACTGGTGAGCGCCTGAAAATATGGGTACGTAGGTTACATCCATATGTTTATGTTCGTTGTATGATCGGGAAAATTCGGCTTTATTTCTAAAAGTTTACTGTTTTTTGATGTCTTTAGCGGTGCCTAGATAATTTACTAAATCATCTAAGGTGTACATGTTTAATTCAAAATAAACGAGACATAGCCATGTCTTCGCAAATCGATTTTCGTCCATTGAAGGAATTTGAAAGCACCCTTTATTACGTGTTTGCACTGGCACGCCTCCAGTAGCTGTATTTACGTGTATTTGCACCCTTTACAACCGCGACCTACGATAACGTCTGGCAATTTCCGATCATTCGTGATCTACCCCAAAGCATAACGTTTTTCAGGCTCATTGGTTCATTGCACGTCTGCGTCTGAACCCTACACGCACTCGTCACAATCTCTATCGATTTAGACATATTAGCGCCCGGATGTAGAGAAATAAATGTAGGATTTGAAGTTAGTGTTACCTCCTTCGTTATTTAATTCATTCAATAAAAACATAAGTAACAGATACAGACCAGAAAAAATTAAAAGTTAATTCATCATTCATCGTAGTTGAAGTAATTAATTCGATAGTAAAATATGGTTCCTTTCATTTAATTTGTAAAACTTAGGTTAAAATAAATGAATGCCCAACTTAGTATTAATACGTTACTTATTACGTAAGACCAGTAAATTTTGAAAAATAAAAAAAAACATTTTCTTCTCTTTTTACTAAACTGAATATTAAATAAAGTACATGAATTAACATTTTTTTGAAGTCAAAAACTCTTTCGAATAAATTGTTAAAAAACTTATTAAAAATGTATTATTTGTAACACCTAATCTTATAAGAGACAAATCGTTCATTTTAAAAACGAAATTATCCGATTGTCGGTCAATTAGAGCGTGAAAAGCGAAGCGCATCAAAGAAAATGCAGTTTTCCAGCGGCGGCGGAGGCTTGAGCGGTATCAAAACACTGAATCTTCCGGGGTGAACGGCCGCGGCGCCTCGTCCCACTCCGAGCGGCCCGCCAGCGCCACCCGCGCGAGCGAGACGCCGCGCGCCTGCCGCCGCACCGCCGCGCGAATAAATCGCACGCTGCGCTCGTGTGCGCCGGGAAATGCGTTTTCTGTACAAGTATTGGGCACACGGTCGTTGACATCACAAATTTTCTTTCGGCTTGTAATATAAACTTTAACGGCTTTTTATTACGTAACTCCGTATAAGGTTATTGATATAAGGAAACACTTTGATTGCTTTCATATTATCTAATTGGTATTCTCGTAATTGCAACTTTAGTACTTAATTTTGAAAAGACACTTGGCGTAACGATTTATCACACTTCGCCTCATCCATTGATTGTGTATGACCAAATAAAATATGTAATAAAACCGCTTTTATAAAAAAAGAATTAGCGATAGCAACTGTTTCTTTTTTTGCTAATTGGATTTATTCTTACCACTTAACTTTTATCATTCAAATAAGTATGTAGTTAGAATCATTGTTCGAGACTAATAGCAATATAAAAAAAACAGATTATGCATGTTCATTCACGTTTGTCTAATTGGTAAATTGTTCTGTGTTTGTGCATAGGGTAGAAGTACGAGCATGACATGTTTCCTCTAAGTTATGTGATTAACGAGACGATGTATCCTGAACTGTTGCGTTTGATTGTTATGACTTTGTGTAGGTTTAGCATGTTCAATATTATTGTGTTTGTGTTACTTTTGTTGACTTATTGAAACCTGATTTTATACGTGAGTAATTTCATTAAAAAAAAACAGTTTTATCCAATAAGTTTAACGTCTTCACCTACTACGAAGATAAAATGTGTCGTTAGTTTCATAGTTGGGTTAAAAGTTTGGATGGTAAAGCACTATTGATCCTATTTAGTATAATGTATAGGGCTCGTCTATATCTGTGCAAGTGCTGGTGCCCGCAGTGCAAACTCGATTTCCCCCTTCTTGGGGTAGGCTTCAATACTCATTCATGCGTTTTTCCCGCTCTGGCTGGGAGCGGGCGCATAGCGCGCTCCCGCTCGCCGAGCTTCCGCGTTGGTACCGCTACATACGCGCATGCACTAGACCTAGCCCAATGCAGCGAATTTTGCGTAGGGTCGTTGTCCTCTCGTACATCTCTATCACCATAGCTATGTAACTAAATGTCCCGATAAGTCTGGCTAAATTTCTAATCCACCACCACCATCCAGTACCCACTGCTGCCTCCCTTCTTTATGAAGTTTTTACAATTTGAATACTTTTCACTTTTTGCACAAACTGTGCAATTTCTTTTGTCGGTCTTTTTTTTGCAATAGTTCAATACAGTAACAAAGGACGTTGAGATAGGAAAGGTATTTAAGAAACAACGACCCGCCGTATTTTATGACCAATTACGTCAGTAATATAATAGGACGCACTAAAAATGCCATTTGCACAAATTGCATTTCTGGCTTTTAGCAAATTGAATAGTGTGTTTTTTAAGGAAACACAAAACGTCAACAACAATGGACCTGTACAGTTAAAAAAAACGCAAGTCCTGGAAGGACGAGGAACGGTGGTTGAAACCAACCATTTTTAATAAATGAAGCTGTGTTTTTATTTACATATTTAATGTTTTGACGAATGGTTATTCCAAGGTTAGTTTGATGGTTTAATTTTACCTACAATTACTTGCTGTCTACAATAGCACATTTTTAATTGTTTTTCGGTTTCGTCTCTGTAACATTATTTTAATGTTTTAACAACTTATTTTATACAAGTTACGAGTTTAACAGTAACACAGGTTTTTAATTGGATATCTAGGGATTCTTTAATGTTCCGCTGTAGTCAATTACATTTTTCTAAAAACGCGCAGGTTAATAGTGAGGTAGGCAGTAGATGAATCGGTGCACAGAGGTGTTGAAGTACTAGACTAGAATGTGGCTAGGGTCAAAAGCCGCGCAGTATGTCAGCGTTTAGTATTCCGTGAGCCCGAGCTCGGGCCAGCTAACGGGACTGCTCGACCGTCTACTCAGGCCTTTACTTTCATCGATCGAACAAACCACATCGACGGTTTACTTTCCTTTGTTAGTTTTGGGTTCCGCAGACTATCAAATTCACATACTTAATTTTATGTCATGTAAATCGTTACGTAGACCCTCTTAAACGTAATATTTTTTATCATGTTAAGACAAAAAAAAAAGTAATTTATAAAAACGTAATTTTTAATAAGGACAGGTTATAAAGAGATTATCTATGGTAGCTACCTTCGAGAAAAAAACGAAAGGGACGTTAAGTATACGGTTAAATAGCAGGTAGGTCCCGCATCCGGAAAAAAATAAGACGGGACTGTTGAGCTTTTGTATAGGAGAGTACCGTTAGATCTGCTCGGGACGACTATCAACAGAATATGAAATATGATCATCTATTTATTGTTGCTCCGTGTTCAGTTCACCTGCAGAATTGTTTGCTAAAATATTAGAGAGGTCCTGTTACTTCAACTAAGTTTACGACTACAGTGATTCATAGTTTGTGAATCAACACGCATAGGAATATACCGCTAAGCAAAAACGATGTGGTGACCAACAGGACTCGGATTACAGAACTGCATATGTATGCAGTTGTGTTATCCTAGTTTCTTAGAATATAGAAGTAAATGTATGAAGTGGTCGATAAAGTGGGAGGAAAACTTGTGTTGGTCATAACCATAGGTTAGAATTTGGTAGAGTTATTTATGTACATACTTACACTTATTTAATACAGCAAAAGAATAAAGTACATATGCCCCAAATCCCGTTGAATTACTTTTAAAAAGCAGAAAAATCCTGTGATTTTTTAAGTAAAAGTTATTTATTTTTACACAATCTATTCGTCTAATCTATCTGTGATCTTTTAATTATTATTATTTATTTGTTATACTATTTTGCTCACGAGATTGTGTATTAGAAATTCCGGGAAGATTATTAATATCAACATTTCGATGCATGTACTTAGATAACTCTACCTAAATCCGACCTCTGGTAATAACCATGTAGGTAACTGATATGGGAAAGGAAAAAATATGAACCCTGTATAAACGCTAAATGTTTTCTTTTGTAATGGAAAAAGCAAAATAGGGAAAGGAATATTTTATTGTAATGGAGTCATGCGATGGCCTGTATTCTATTAATCTTGCATACTTTACCTTGTTGATAACAGTTGGAACTTTCTATTACAATATTAGAGTCCGGCTTTATACATAAAATGCGTAAATACTCTCATACTTCGATAAACATGTAATATGCAGTGGCAATCCGTCACAGTGTAAGGTTTAAGGTGGACGCACACTCATCCGAACCGAACGCGTCGAAGGAATCGAACAAAACGAATTTTAGAATTCTGTTTATGAAATCTCGTGACATCTCGCACATTTATCCGCGCCAAGTTGTCCGAATCGAACGAAAGGATTTTTAGATTCTTATACAGAATTCTATAATTCGTTTCGTTCGACGCGTTCGGCTCGCATAAGTGTGCGTTCACCTTTAACGTATGTTTTTATTCATACGGCACCTACTGCATCCCACTACCGTTAGGTCGCGGTGGTAAAAAATAAAAAAGGAGGGTGAAATCAGAGGCTGCTGGGAGGCATCCTTGCCTGCAGGCTTGTTCCCAGGAGGTGGGAAGAAAAACAATCTCTCATGAAAATATTTACTGAGTTGTTCAATTTTCATTTCAGATTCGATGCTAAGTAATAAATTGTTTTTTGTACAGCTTTTTCTCATTATCATAAATGGTTTAAGATACTGGCCAAGTATTTCTACTTAGATATTTTGTTTGTACTGAAAAGTCTTGCCTTTAGAAAATATCTCCAGGGAAATCTATCAAAGTGTAAATCGATCCCTGTAATACGTTTCTGAAAAGCCTTTGGTATAACATGTGTGTACAGTCGTAGCTTACAGCTGAAATGTCAGCCAGTCCTATTATTATCAATACCTGTTACTGAAGGCTCTTATTCATTTTTAATGCGAGGTTAAGAAGGGAAAAGGAAATTGATAGGAAAGTGTTTTTTACTAGGACACTACACTCATGCCTCAAACCAATGACAATAGAATGACAGTGTATAGCGTACTCATCATCATCATCATCATCATCAGCCTGTATTCGTCCACTGCTGGACATAGGCCTCTCCCAATGTGCGCCACTGAGCCCTGTCTTGAGCTTTCCTCATCCAGTCTCTGCCGGCCGCCTTTCGTAGGTCGAGGTAGCGTACTATGTAAGTCTATTTGCTATGAATTTGCTGCGAATTATGGTGTGGTAACCGTTGGTCGGCTGCCACCGGAAGGCTCCTGGCATACATATTATAGCTACTCATATGCATGTGGGACACACTGTCATCGATATTTTTATAAACACGTGCTGCAGCACTTCCTGCAACTTTACTTTCATAACTTATACAGAATAATAAATAGTTTATTACGTTAAGCTCCTGGGAACTCTTGCAGTGCAGTAGAGTTTAAGTAAATGCAAGCCTTGCCTGTTTTGCATGTACATTTGTACGTTGATATCTCTTTTTCTCGGTAGTCTAAGTTGTTCGTTTCTATTAGCTTACTTTGAAGCTAGGAACAAGTGATTCATCTAGTATTCAGGCGTTTAACAGCGCATTTTATTCGAACGAGAGTTTGCTAAGCACTTAAGTGATACTGTTTAATTAAATTATATAGATAGACGGATTACTTGAAAACATTGTATATCTGAGTCACAACAGATAAAACTTATGTAATACGTATTTGGAATTCAAAGTTAAAGTTCTCAAAACAAAGAACTTAACAACATACATCGTGTGTACTGTGTACACGTAATCGGGTTCCCCTATGCTTAATAAAAACAAACAAATCGCTATTGAAAGTTAAGGTCACATGTTGAAGGGACGAGTCAGTCAAGCGAGAAAAAGGTTATTACTTATTACATAATGGGTGCGTGTGCGCCCGGGGCTCGATATGGAGGTACCGTTGTTCGAACAGGTTCCACGCATTACAGCGCCCTCCACCTCCCCCTCCCCCCGGGCCGACCTCCCGGCGCCCGCGCATTCCCCGCCAGCCACGCGCGTGTGCCTGTACTCAACATTTACTTTCTACCCATCAAGGACCTTCCCAGCTCATCCATGTCAACACCAACTAAATCGAAATGATGTCGGTAACCTCAGGTGCTGAGATTTCTGTTTGTTCCTTGCCCTTGCCCTACCTATGGCTCTTAAACTATTTTAGCCTTTTCATAATAAAGTGGCACTGAAATCAGCGTCGCCTACTTTATATCAGGTGCTTTTCAACATTAAAATAAAGTTAGCATAAATAAAGAGATCAAGAACAAAACATTTATGCTATCCTCAAAATCCAGAAAGTTAAACATTCTGTTTTTCAGGAGTAGACAAACGTCATTGGTTTTGTAAAATGTGTCATCAATGCCTGTGAAGATATTTGTCAAAGCCCTCATCGTTTATGTAATAAGGTTCGATTCCTATAAATCATACAAACAAAATCTTAACATATTATAACAACTTCCGTCACGAATTTTCAGTCCAAATCTTAACTGTATCTTAATATCTTTAAGTTACTGTCAACTAAAAACTAACTTTATGTTCAGCAGCGTAAACATAAAAATCGCATGAGCGAAAGCGTCGAGAAGTGGGGCTGAGTCGCAAGCGCGCGGTTCAATGACCGAGTTTTCACGGGTTTGACAGCCTTCTGTTATATCATCGGTCGTTGTCATTGTCATTGCCGAAACCGCGGCGGCTGGCGCGCATGCTAATTTGTATCTTTTGCGCTTGCGATTCGGACCACTTTTGCTTGTCGTCATGCTTATTTAAATTATATTTTTTTCGCTTCCATCTACATTAGTGTGCGTGTTCAATGTAATACTTATTTATATACATGGCGGCAATAATTTGTTCAATCATTCAATACTAAAAATAAAATAAGTTCGATGCAGTCTTGTTTCGTAGGTCAAAAGTGAGATGGTCATGATTTAATAATGATGACATACCTAAGTAATTGAATGCGATTGAAAGCTTTCATAATAACAATATGTGTTTAGGTGTTTAACTTAATTAAATATGTATCGTGAATAATTATTTGGTACTTACATAGCAAAATAGTGTTCGTAAAAATAAACTTCAGAAAACAAGTGTGTAATAAAAGTTTGAAAGAAATTGTAGAGTGTCATAAAGAAAAATATTTTGATATTAAACTGGACTTTGATAGGTAGCTAAACCAGATTACTACTAAGATGTCGAACCGAGACTAATACTAAGATGTCGAACCGAGTATATAAATACAGGTAATAAACAAATAAATCAATGCAGTCCATTACATAAAACGTTGCAAGGATTACGTAATTTCGGCGTAGGAGTTGGATCACGTGACGTGTTCAAATGTTCGCCTTGAGTTTGAACCTGGCAAGTTCAAGGCTTTGTTTTTGCGCACCCAACAACGACGCAACAACAATAACGCGCATGTGTGCGTGATACCCGCGCATCTTATGATTTCTGTAATTGCCGCCCAAAAAACATGGAGTCAAAAAGTCTCTTCAAAATTGACGCAGACATCATGGATTTATTTATCGTTGTGTAATGATTGCTAGATCATAATAGTGGTAACAATGACTTCAGGAATAAATTGTGTTAGGTTGATGTTAGTTTGTTTATTTCGCGCCATAACCAATTAATTAATCAAAGTTTACGTTGAGGTCATTAGAAAAGTGCTCATTAATGAAGGTTAATTCAGCCATGTAAATTAAAATTCAGTTAGTATTTTAGTAGAATATGTAAAAAATTAAATTATAAAATCAAACAAGAAAGAGTTATGTTTTATTGATTGGATCGATGTGGTTATAATTACAATTTTTGATTATTATTTTTGTTATTTGTTTTTGTTAAATATTTTTCATAAGCTCTATTTCAATATGTCAGTGAGTATATGAGTGTACCAGGTCAAAATAATAAACCACTAATTATATTTACAAAAGCCTTCAAAATGTTAATTTGTTATTGTAAGTTGTTACTAAGACGCGCGTTGATGTCTTTTGATAGCGCGAAGAAATTCGTAAGTAACTTGATTAGTAAAGACTACAAAACTTAAGTCTATGTTATTTCTTAACTTATAATGAATTAATGAATACTAACCATTAGGCTTACAGTCCTGATGTGATGAAGAATTAGAAGAAAATCCAAATCGTAAAATCCTAATGGGAAATGTTTGTTTATGTTTTCACTAACACTTAAAAATAAATCCACACCTCACATAAAACCGTCACTTAAAAATAAAGAAATTTATAAAAATAAGTCTTATCTTGAGATCTATGTTGCTTTCAGTCTAGTTATAAATGCAAAACGTCACTGAGTATCGTAATATTAGAGGGTCATGTTGGAGCGTACTGCGACGCGGCGTGGCGCACCGACACCTCCGGATAACTGATAAAATATAGCTCGGTTCATGGTCGGAGACGTCCTTCCTGCGCGACTACCCGTGTACAGCCGCCCGCCTCGGTACCTGCGCCCGCGCAACGCTGCTCTTCCGCACTCGCCGCGCGCGCGGGTGAATGAACTGCTGCGCCAGAGTGAGACGGAACACCATGCCGCACTTCCTCCCGCACTCTTCACTACCACCCCGCATACTCCAATGCCATGGTCGAAGCTGACAGTGAATCTTACTCCTCTATCGACAAGATAATCTAGTACAAGTGTCAAAATAGAGTTTTTGCCTTATTCGCACTTAGATTTCGCTGAAGCTGAAATCAGTTCAGAGTACTCTCAAACATGGTCAATTGGTCACCGCAAGGTGCTAAATGAATTCTGTTCTCATATGACCTGAAATCAGTTTGCTAGCTTGATCATAAACTGTTCTAGTTTAACGTTAACTACATATCTTCTTTAACCCCACCATCGTATAAAAGCGTCATATAGAGTCTATCAATAGAAACCCAAAGTTAATAAAGGAGACGCAGATTAGACGATGACACAATCGGAATTTTCTTTGACTATTTGCTCACGACATACAATAACTATGCATAACGTTTAATTGAAGTGTAACAAACATTCAGCATCACATTATTTAAACATTCAGGCAGAAGAAAACAGGTATACAATCTAGATTTAAGAAGTAAAACACAACAGGTTCCATCACATCATACAGGTTTACGTAACGCAAGCTGATCTAGTGTCAACGACAGGAAACACAGGATACCTCCGAGGATGTGTAGTGTGACGTGTGGGTGTGACAGTCAACTTGCCAATGCTTATAAGTACTGTAATGACAAGATGACTGTATGGACGATTTGAGTGTGCATGACAACATGTGTCATGTCACACTCAAATCGTCCATCCAGTTAACCAAAAAAAAAATGACAGCTGGAATATATAACTTGGAGTTTTCTTCAAATCCTTGGAGTTTTCGGTCTGTCCGTCCCCTTATTATCTTTAACCACTCTTCACAATATATGATTGTTCTATATTATTCAGATCCAGCCTGTTCCTTGCTGTCCTGTCCCAGTGACGCTCTAAGCCAAGGTTCGTGGAGAGGCCCACGGCAATGGACGGCGCAGGACGATTTCCGGCCATCTTAGGCGCGGACGACGAATAATGGGCGACTCGCTGTCCTATCATGGACCATGCCCGGATCGACGTCGCGTTGTGTTCCACGCAAGCCTCAAAGAGCTTCCAGCAAAATGACGGGGCCCCTTTAGAGAGGCCTGAGGAGCCTGCTGGCTCGTACAAAAAAAACCGAGGTTCGTACCCCACGGGGGTACCCTTACCGTGTGGTCACTTAGCTTTTAATTTAGCTTGTAAGTCCGTTTCTGGAGGAATTTTAATAGATTCATCATAGACATCTCCAGCATGATCGGTGAAGCAGCTCAAAACTTCCTCTAGGTTGACGTGATAGGAGTAATTGAAATAAAAAACATTTCAATGCACTGATTATGATGGCTATCTCAATCAAAAATATATCTAACAAAACTTCTCTCTGTAGAGGTTTCTTTCTTGTCCTAACTAACAATAGTGTTTGAGGTTATATTAGATAAATACCCGAACGCTAGCACCTGTTGACTGATGACATCATAATGCCAACATTTAGCTCCACGCCAAATATGGTCCCATTGCTTTTATTTTATTGATGAGAGCTCTTTTTGTAGTTAGAATAAATAATATTATGTGAAACAAACTATTATATTGAGGATATGGCTAATGTTGGATTTGACCCTGAATTAAAGTAAATAAACTACGCTCTGTATACATGTATTGTTGTAGTATGCACAAACTTCTGCCTGCGGCTTAGTTCGCGCGGAGTCTGGTATATCACTCGTTTTTTTTTGTAAAACGTCTCGACGCTATTTTTAAATAGCGTCGACGTCGACATTTTATATATATGTGTTATTTTTGTTTTCTTTTTTTTAATTACAAAAAAAATGTAAATTAAGTAAATTTAATTAAAAATAAAAAAAACAAAAATAACATTTTTTAAAATAAAATCGTCTGTAAAATCCGGCCAAATGCGAGTCGGAATCGCACACGAAGGGTACTGTATCTATAAAATCGACAACACGTTACTTAAAATGTATATCGCCTTTGCATACTTGTTTAATGTTAATTTATTATTAACTTTAATAAGATAATTAAATATCTGAGTGATAAAATTATAATAATATACCATATGCCATATGCCACAGATCAATTTAATTTAATTGTCAGTCTAAACATAACGTATCGATATTGACAAACTCTCATCTCTGATTTTACCACTTTAGGGACAGATCATCTAAAAATCAATCCGAAGCTGATGCTTTTATTATTTTAACTGCTTTGCCTGCAGCCGTTTGCCAAATTTCAGCAAAATCCCTTCAGAGGTTTCCGCTGTGCGTTAATAGAGACAGTCAGTTTTCCATTTAATATCTTTTCATGTACTACGTATTACAAAAAGCTGGGAATATAAAAAAAAAATCGGCATTTAATCATATTAAACTGATTTGTAGTGGAATGAAAATGGGCGTTTTTTGACATTATTTTCATCATCTTATTCACCGTTCAATCTGTGTAAGCAGTTTTCCAAAAATTTCATTGGTAGACCAGAGGCGCTAGCACCAGTTAGTGACAAAAACGTGAAGTAAACAATACACCGTTTTATAAATCGAGAATATAAATATCCTTTATCATTTTGTTTGCGAAAAGTTTAGTAATCATCCTACATTTAAATAAATTCAAAACAATATTACACGTGACACAAAAATATATGTTTTAAAATGTAAGTTTTTACTTTCCTTGTACGATGCATACTCGTGTACGCGCCTCAGTAGTCCATTGCTGCTGATAATATTTTTCGACCTTAATTATTACACAATACGTGTCGTTTATTTTTATATATATTTTTTAATTTAAAGATGTTTTCGCGTTTGACCACTATCTCGCCTGATGGTTAGCGAAGATGTGGACGACGATTAAGCACGCTTGTCTAAAAGTAATCTTGTTTATGATTATTTAAGGCTTTTCAGGAATTTTGGAGGCCCAGTGGTATCGGTCCCGACTTACGAGTTGTATTCGAACCCCGCCAGGTGCATTACTTTGTGTAATTAATTTCATCACCACTGCTCTCAAAATGGTGAAGGAAAACATCGTGAGGAAACCGGCATGTACTAGAACCAAAAAATCGAAGACATGTGACATCCACAAATCCGCACTGAGCCCGCGTGGTGAATAATGGCCCACTCCCTCTCACAGAGAGGAGGCCTGTGTCCCAGCAGTGGGAACATTATAGGCTGATGATGATGATGATGAGGATTTTTTTTTTTCAAGTCATGATGCTAATACAATGTTACTTAATAACATTATATGGATTTTCACGGCTAACCGTTCGAAGCTGGAGGTAGTCGAGCGGTAAAGAGCAACGATCTCTACACGGATTCTCTAGTTCGCAACAATTTTATAGGTACCTCTTTTTGTAAGTAAAGGGCACGTCTGTCGGAAAATTATATTTCAGGTTCTGTGACCTTATTAGTAAAAATTTTAAAACCACGGTGCAGAAATTGTATCCGTGTTAAATAAATGAGTTTTCAGAGATGAGACTGTCAGACGTGTACTGACTGAAATCCGCGGTGTTCCTTCAATAACCCTTTACGTTACCTTTAGAGTGTGCCGCAACCCATATTCGTTCAACCACACAAAACTTTACTAATATGTATTTCCTGTAGAAAAAACAATCTTGTAAATTCGCGACGCATGCGTTAATGCGTATAAAATTATAAATAAGTATAAAAATTATAATTATTTTATAATTTTATACTATTGTATTTCCCGCAGTTTCATCTGAAAATCAATGAACATCATTATTAATATTAAGTAGCAAACAATTAGGTAGTCAGCCATATCATAGCAGTCACATGTTTTTATAGGCTGATCTTGAATCTAACACTGATAAATTCGAATCAATGTAACCAGTCGCCATATTACTAAAGCATGAATTCAGGAAAATGGCGACTTTTGTCCAAGTTACAAACCGCTAAAGGTATTTCATGCCTTAAAGGATAAAGCACTTACAAGTGGTGAGTTGGTAAAAGCCGGTCGTTTATTTCCCTTTACTGAGCAAAGCTGTTAGCAGCACCGCCCGCCTGGCAGGGCTCCAAGCCACGTGTACCAGTTACTGCTAGGATAAAGATTAGAATAGTATACGCAGCCTAGTTGAGAACATGGCCAATCTTCCACGACCTCCAAACAATGTGGGACGTTTCTGGTCTTTTCTATGACTTTTCTTTGATTTCGTTATGACGAGATGGTCCAAATACATTAATGATTAGTTTATCAATGATAAATTAATTAGGTTCTATCGTAAGTTCTTTTTTTTTTTAACTGAGCAGACTTGTCAGATCTAGCTTATTACAGAAAAATTGTCATGTTGCCAGTTTGACGGCTGGTAGATATTGTAGCGTGATAAT
Organism: Agrotis segetum; assembly: GCA_036375495.1. Classification (NCBI taxonomy): domain Eukaryota; kingdom Metazoa; phylum Arthropoda; class Insecta; order Lepidoptera; family Noctuidae; genus Agrotis; species Agrotis segetum. The sequence goes on from JAQSVV010000122.1 coordinate 195,442, forward strand.
CGACTATAATATGTTTATCCTCTTTACAATTTCCAAAGTCAAAACAAAATACAGTATCGTACATGTGCATCTACAATAAAATGTTGCACATGCCTTCCGCCGCACTGCTATCAGGCGCAATCAAAGAAACGACAAAGAGGTGAATGTTTGAATTTATGAAATGGGAATTTACAGTTACGTAAGGCCCATTACAGAAATTTGGAACATCTGAACAATAAAAAATCTACATTACATATGCTCAATCGCAGCGTTAATCGCAGGCTTCGATCAAAAGATTTGCTCTACCTGCCGAACCCTTAAGTTTTTTTAAAAGGGTGGCCGTTATAATGACGTAGTCAAAAAAATCTAACGGTCCCTTTCCACCCAAACACACATTGCAATGACAAAAACACAATGACATAGAAACTTTTATGTTTCCTGCGACAAAAATAGTTGCAATTTGAGAAAAGTAAAAAATGTGTTTCGTATTCATCTTGTTTTACTTAAAAAAGTATGGAACGGCTTATTTGTTTGTTTGAAGACTTTTTGAAAGTGATTGATTACAGTGTCCTTCGTTTTTCATTTGCAAAAAATCTGTGAAGGCTGGTTAGTAATAATACTTGTCATACTTGCGGCTCTATACAACAACCTTTTCATTATTTAAATAGCTTAAAGTTAGTAATAAACTCTGCGGCCGCTGTTCGGTTTAGTTTTGACGGCTTTTTGCCGGGTTAGATTAAATTAAGCTCTCTTTAGAAAAAGGATTAAACGTGGAATTAAAAGTAGTCATTTTGTACCCGCATCTTCACTTGTCGAGTTTTAATGAAAAAAAAAAACAAGAAAAAGTTAAGAAAGAGTTTTATTACGCAGTAGCCGATTGTAAAAGAAAGGGGTGCGCCCTCGATTCGTGTCATTGTTTGGCTACTGACCACCCTGAGGGCGGAGAATGTAGTTGTACATTGTTAGATGACTTTCTCATTGATTTATTATGCTTCGACAGTAGCCGTTTAACACAAAAGTCCTTCGTCTTCTAATGTTACTAATTGTTACAGTTTTTGTGTTGAAATCTGTAAAGAGAAGTCATTCACACAATAGATCTTGTATAAAACTCGAATAAAATTAGCATTTCTATTCTTTGTTCTGAACAAGAACTCGATAAACATCTAGGAACATAATTAAAATTCCGAATCGCAGTAACTTCAACGAACACCGAACTATACGATTCCTTGTGTGTTATGTAAAAACCTGACCAAAGTACCTAACATAGTGTATAATAGACGGTATTAGGAAAAAAAGAAGTGAACGCCCAAACTAGCCAGTTGGAGGCTCCCCTCCACCGGCCGGCAGGACGCGATCAGCGATTTGGGAGCAATGTCCTCGACCTTGAAAATAGATGAACTTATGTAACCGCCGCCGCCCGAGGGCACAGAGCCTCCTCCACCAAATATTCCTTGAGTTTTTGCACGTCCCGCCGGATTATAACAACCTACGTATAAAAACTTTACAATCCTAATAATTATGATGTCTCACTCCCAGACTTGTTGCTGGTATTTCTCGTCTTTGGAGATTAATTCAGGACGATAACATTGGATTTCATGAAAATTTTCTTTTATATTTTTGTCATTTTCATTTCAAATAGCAAAATTCCATATCCTTTCACCGAATGTTCAATGATTGTGATAGAACTAAGAGCCACGTGGTGTTGCCGCGTGAGCCATCGGGCTAATCGGAAGCGGGTATAAATCTGTGATCGTTTACAATGTATTATTATTTAAAATAAATTCACCATATTTATAGTTAACATCTCAGATAATAAAAAAATGCAGCGTAGTAAAAGATTCTTAGCCGTATCTAGTTTTAAGTAACAAATGTGTACTTTGCATATCTTTTTTATGATTAATATTGCAACTTGGTTTCAATCAAAACCAATTACTTTGAACCAGAAAGATACGAGTTTTGTATCATATTTGTTTAATTTATTTTACAGGAAACTAAATAATGTAATACAATGTTGTCTCAACTTGCATGTTTTCATTTGGTTGCTATGGCACATGGCGTAATCTTTCCCCATTATTCTTAGGTTCGTACATAAAACATAAATGGATGAGGCACTCAGCTTAGATTTTAAATAAATTGCACAAGTTATCTGCTAAGTATAAAATAAGAAATTAAAGATATTTTTTTTCTTAATTTTTTAGGTCGCGTAGGCAGGTAAAGAAGTGTTATTTAAAAATATCAGAATACTACATTAAAAAAAAAAAAACTTAATAAAAACGCATTTTTTTAGCCTACTAGCTAGTTAACAAAACTTTATGTTAATTGAATACTCAAAGCAAGAGCTAGCAAAAACTGACTGACTGAGCCATTAAAATAGAAGAATTTATATTTATGTTATCAATCACGTTCCTAAAATAATTAGATTGGTTTGGTGTTTCATGCTTAAATAAGTAAACTTTATTGACTACGGAAAAAGTTATAGAGTTTCTACAAAAACAACTTTTAGACTAATAATTACGGGTTCTCCTCTCAAAGATATGAATTAGTGCCAACATTATGTCTGCAGTAATTAACAGTCGTTCTTTGTAATTGTGTAGCCAAGGATAAACAAGCGCAATGAGTAATAAAATAATAAATGTTTGTGAACCACTGTTATTTTTTTATGTGTCGATGATATTCTTCGACTATTCACCAGAGCTTAGTTTTAAGTTGAGCTTCTTTTACTTTTCCAAATACAAGATTTTTATCTTGCTCTGAATTGTGTATGAATCAGTTTATTTGAACAGAGTCCTCCTTCAATTAAACTTATCTTTCTTCAGGAAAAAGTAATAAGTGATAATCATTACATGGACTAGAAAATAGATTTCCCAATTTAAAGGAAAAGTAATATATCGACGAGACAAAGTAAGAAAATACAAATGACATAATCAGTGCCGTGTAACATTCATTATTTTACAGAGTCTTGTACAATACCTAGGATCTAGGTATATTACAAAACTTTAAAAGTGATCACGATCTATCGAATAACACTATTTTTAATCGACTTCTTAAAGAAGGAGGTTCTAAATTAGGATGTTCGACGACTTTTCCAATGTAAAGCTGTATTAACAAACACATTACATATAACACATACGCATAGTTGGTACCTAAAGTAGCGTCAAGTTGCTAGTCAGGGTGATGTCATAACCAAAAGCAAGAATGCACAAAAAAGCCATTGTGTAAAGAGTCGTGAGACTAGCTAGCTCAAGTCTACGAGCGTTGAACTCTTTTGAGTGCCGAACAGAGTCAATGCCTGCTATTAGCCAATTTATATGACGAACTAACGACGTTTGAATTGCTTTTACAAACTCCACATAACAACCTACAGCGAATGTGAGCGAATATTTTTGACAACGTGGAATAAACCTTCAAAGGGATCACAAAGACTTCGAGTTATTTTCCACGTTTTGTAGCCAATTTGTTATGTATTGTTTCATGATAACGTTCATGTAACCCGCATAAGTAGAGGTTTTTGACTCTCGCGACAAAGACCGTGAAAATAATGGCATGTTAAGTACAAATAACATATATTTTTCTAACTGCGTAAAACATTATTGATTTTCCAACAAGAACAGTCGCTATATACACTTGTGTAAATATGTGAGTGTCTACTAAAACCAACTACTTTTGAACTCTATGTTCCGCGACGCAATCTCGTTTAGAATTATTTGATTACGAATTCAATAATGTATCATCATAAATACATAAACATTTGTCTTTCAATATCATACAAACTGTTATGACATAACAATACATAATAATTTAGGGAACAATCCCTTTTAAAATTTTAATAGGGACTGTTCCCTAAAATATATCTAAGTGGAGTAGTAGTGGTCTCGTCGGGACTCACGAATTACCATGAGTCCGTGACCCCGGTAAGTAACATAAAGGGATATTCTAGGACACCGTGGATTTTAAGTCAGTACGAGTCTGGTAGTCCCTCCAACCCTGCCCTGGGTGGGAGGACGCATTTGATGATTGTGCCACGATAAAAAAAATAGAGTAGTAGTAGTATTTTAAGAAAAGGACCTTTTTCCTGAAGGAACTTCACTAGGCGGTCAGTGAATGAAAAAAGTGAATGAAATGAATGATAAATGTCAGTTGCACATCTGACAAAGTATTCCTTGAATATTTGAAATAAATTCCGCGTACACACGGTTACACGTCAAGCTATACGAAACCAGTATACGCTGATCGTTGTATGCGCGGAATGATCATACAAAGCGAGAAAACGATAAATTGGATTTGTATAGCTTGATGTGTAGCCGTGTGTACGAAGATTTTTATGACGGTATGAAAACGGTATATTATATGCGTTTGGGGTGCGAGTTTGTCTGTGTAACCAATGTTGATACTTATCTCCAAAACTACTGGTCCGATTTCGATTCGGATTTCAGTGATAGGTTCAGGTATAATTGGTGCATGTACTTGAATATGTTTTAAGGTTACAACTCAGTAAACATTTGTTTATGCAAAACCAAAATTACTAGTCCGATTCGGTTGCGGTTTTCCAAGTTTAAGTGGTGCATGCTCTATGTGTTGCAGTGGCAACTCAAATATGTGTTAAGGTTACATCTCACCTAAAGGCGCTGCAAAAGTTATTTTATTTTAAAGCTACTACATTTTAAAACTATTTACTAACTACTATTAACTATTACATTTTTGTATATTGTACTTACACCCTTGAATCACTATATGTTTGATATTTAAAAGAAAAACTTAATCATTGAAAAAACCACGATGGTTACGTAATTTTCAATATAATTGACCAAAAAACCAACAGAATTTTTGAGGATACGAGAGATAATAAACCTAAAAAGTTTTTTAAAGTACATTTTGATCTCTCATAGAGTCGGACAAATGAGCAACAGACTATTAGTTTTCACATAACATTCCTACTTTGTTATACAATTTTGGTCCTCGAAGGTGTGGATGTGGCAATAACATTTCAACTTCTTATGAACTTTAATAAAAAACCCAACAAAATCAACCGGGGATTGCCATCATTTTTTAATTTTCAGTTATTTCCATGCTTATTTATTAAATTTAAAATACTACCCGACGGATTAGGTTAAATATAATTCGGTCAAAAGATAAAAATAAAAGATATTAACAGAGAGAGTACTTCATTTTATCAATATTTGTATAAGCGCGTGTGATGGTTGAATTAACCATCAAATGGTAGCAATAGTACCAACTCTTGCCGGGTTCGGATTTTGGATGAGACACTTGTCCAGGCCTATCTTTGGATAGGTCCCCATCAGAAGTCAAGTTTTTCAGAGGTCTGTCTGAAAAAAAAGCCATAGTCGAAGTCAAAATTGCATGACTCCTAGTGTTAATTCAATAAAGCACAGACGCCAGTAGGTCAAACTACCCGAATTTGCCAGATTTTACCAATCCAATATTGACCTTCCACTATTGTGATAAGGTTGAGAATTCATTAAAGATATTTGACAGATTGAGGTAGTTTTATGATGATAATTATTTACGTAAAAACAATTTTGAAATAATACATAATCTTTTAAAGATACATGATGTCAGATGTTGTATATCATATGCGACTATATGCTCAGGTGGGGCAGAACCCTATTCCCCAACTTTTCTTCTGGGCGGTTCCCAATTCAGTAATGATGACACTATCATGAAAATGCAAAATGCATTAGCAGTGGTATTGTAGACATGAGATATGTATTTGAAACATGTATAAAAAGGGCTATTGTTACTCCAATAATAATATACTAAAATATATACCTACTAGAAGGTATATTATACTTTAAGCACAGACTCAGCTAGAGCTTTGTGCGTGACTACGTTATTGTCTCAAAAGTCTAGAAAATTCGATAAGTCTTTTTTGCAGTCCGTTTTGCGTGTATCTAACTGACTTTACACTTCGTCAATGCTTGTTTGGCCCACATATAGATATGTTAATAACAAAGTTAACAAGACTGTACTAAGTGGATTGAAGATTACAGTTTGAAAAATATGACACTGTATTAATCTGGTTTCAAAGTAAACTTATATAAAATACTATTTAAAACATACATAAGTAAATTACGAGTGCAAAGATAATTCACACGATACCAATAACAGTTGAATTAATCAATAAAATAATGTAACAATAGCATCTTTATGGAAGACTTATGTTTAAGCTTTGACTCCATCAATCTCAGTCTGTATGAAAAACTACGTCAGTTGTATCACACAAAAATGGAATTAAAATAATAACTTACTAATATTCTTTGTTTTCTCTTATGTATAAAATTTCTGGCTACAAACCCAACGAAATCAGAAATATTATATTAAATTATAAATATAAAAAAAATCTTTAACTTTAAAATGAACACTCGATTCAAAAATTACATTATTATACCTACTTATTGCTGTCAGGTCTATTTTATATATGAGTGATTTTATTTAATTTATTTAATCAACTTAAAGGATTCTATCTGATGGTGTTGTTTATAAAGAAGAAAGTATTATTATGTGACTAGTGGCGATGTATTGCGAGCGCACGTAGAAGCTTGAGGTCAACGCTTTTCGACTCAAGATTAATGTTTTGATAAGAAGTAAGTGGATCAAACAGCGCTACGTAATTGTCTTATTATGATGTTGCATTTGCAAAATTATATTGTTGAGGATGTTTGCGTTAGAATTTTAAACCTCTTTATTTTGTTACAGATTTGATCTTGAGCAAACTGCGCCATATTATGAGCTGCCCATGTAGCCGCGTAGCTTTTGTTTTTCTTTGCTTTTAAACATGTACAAAGAATGACATGCTGTCACGTTATTTCGTCACGTGCACGTCGCTTGCTTTTGGAATTGTGGATGCTATCAGCTGATGGTCCACAGCTTTAAAAATAAAACTTTTAATTAAGGTGAGGTCCTTGGAGTTAAAGAGCAGAAAGATTTTTTTAGCCTAAATATTCGAAGTGAATATTAGACGAGAATGAAGGCTATTCGCAATACAAAGTAGATCTGATGTCATAAATCGTTCTCGGTAATCTGGTCAAATCAAATAGACAATACAGCACTGGTCGTACGATTCGCGCATACAATTAGGCTCCGACCCTCTTTGTATATGTTTCAATAAAAAATGTGGAGTGTGTCGAATCATCGAGTGCATGCGACTATTGACGGATAAGATATGCAGTAATGATGATTAATATATAGTGAAATGAGGAAAGTAATTGTATTAGTTACTTTTGACAATAATTCCGGTCATGTTATGAATGGCTTATTTTTTTGCATCTCAATGATTTTAATATTCTATTTTAACCTGTTGTTGAAAATGAGATTTGTGCTTGTTAGAGCCTTCAACACTTTCAGGAATTGAAAAGAAACATAGAAATTTAAACTGTACGATCTTTATCTTTTCAAACGTAAATACTTCTATTATTTTTCTGTCAGTCTTTGTCCTCCATCCCACCACTGGGCAAAGGCCTAAGTACATATAAGGCCCATTATGTAAGTTAAAATATATTTATTTAATTAGCATAGAGATGCAGCTGTCTGTCAAAAATTGTACGTAAGATGGACGCAACGACAGTTGTAATAAAATAATTGCAAGAAAATGTCGAGCGAGGTATTGCCTAGTTTTCTATGCGTCGAAGTTGAACGCACGGCGGTGCCAGCGGTGGTGGCGGCAGCGGCGGTGTGCGTCGAGTCAAGGTAAGTGTGCCGACGGCCGGGGATGACCTAGTGCGGCTCCCCCACCCTGCTCAGTTCTGCACTCGCGAAAGTTCAACGAACCTCCAGCAGAATTCTTACAGGCATACGCGACGGTTACATTACCGGAAAGCAGTTGCAATCACCTACATGCCCGCAGAATCGGTCGCTCCACACAATAGGGTTTGACTTGTTTGTCTTGAGGCTAACCAAATCGCGGCCAACTTTTCGCTGGGCGTAGTTAGCTAATGCGGATTCTGGTTTGTCTGCATATAATGAATATAATTAACTTATTAAATAATATTGTGGCTACAAATATTTGTATTCGATAATATTTATTTAAGACTTTTAATTCAATATAAGTTGGATATTTAAATTTTGATAAAAATGTTTGATCTAAATGACCTCATAATTATGATTACATGCACTATAGAAATATTCTGTTAAAGCGAGTTATGATTGTTTTTAACACAAACTACGTTTTGGTAACTGAGAAAATGTAACATTTTTTTTAAGTTGTAAAGTTCATTACTTCACGTATCAAAATCATTATAGCGCGATTGTCTATTGCCTACACAATGAGCGTACAATATTATTGACCTTTGCTAAGAGCTTGCACTTGGCAAATAGAACAGTGCTAGAACAAGTTTCCTTAAGTTAGATAAAGCAATGACTCGCGCGGTAAACAGTATGAGTAAGAGTGAAGGAAAGGCTTTAGCAGAAATTCGCAGCAGAAATATGTTAATTTGGCGTCTTATGTCACCGAGCGGGCAAGTTTCGTGAATCATGCGCTCACGCACGACACGTATTATACATACACCGTTATTACTTTCTACGAAGCTGATGAATTTTCCTAATTTCCTGTTTCATGCTCGAGTTATTGCAAACAGTTCTCATATTTAAATTATTCAGTAATACTTATTTGATATATCTTCCGATTCATAATGTCACAAACGTTCCTGAATTATTGAGGCAAGTTTTGTTTGTTTTCCAGAGAATTAGACTGAACATTTTGAAGTGCAGTTTACTTCAAAATGAAAATGTAGGAAGGAAAAGTTTTATCTATAAATGCAATAAGTGTGTGTCTTGATGTATATTTTTATATTATGAGGCTTGGTGTGGAGAGTGTCGTGGTCGGTCCGGCAGCCGCAGCGCCGCGCTGTAACGGCGCGATCGGGGCCGATGAACGCCACTGGCCTTATTCCGGCAAACTATCGCAAGCGAGAAACGCGACGTGTACTTTCATTGTCACCTCGCTGTACGCACACCACCGCTCAACACTTCAACCAGCCTCTATCAGTCAAGGTTGCATTGATAAAAAGATAAGCTTAAAACTAAATAGACTTAATTTGCGTCACGTAAAAATTTACGTGACGGCATCGGCAGTCTAGACAAGCTAGGTTTTTTGACGAATTAGTAAATAATAGGGAAGTAAATGACATTTTCTCATCTAGCTGCAAAGAAAGATAACTTTCTTACAGTACTCTGGTAAACCCCTGATGCATCTTTGGTGTGATTTGAGTCATTGGCAGTATAAATAGTAGGTATATGCGAATACAGTCATGTTATCGGAGCAGGAGATCTGTCTGGAGAGGTCAGCTACGGTATACGATTGTACGATTCGGCGCGAGGCGGCGGCGCGCGGCGGCGGTAACAATGGCGCAACAGTCGCGCGGCTACGTCACTCAGTGTCAAGTGCATCGAGCTCAGATAATAGCTTTGATCTTGAATATGATTTTATTGAAATTGTATGTATTTTCCACGTGAATATATTATACACTAGTTTTAGACAATTAATAACATGACGATTTCTTTTCGTGACAGATATATTGACAAAATTACAGGCAGCATCATTCGCTACCTTTGATCATTTCATTCCCATTTCCTATTGGAATTTGGTACTTCATGATCTAATGCGATATATGTATATCTTATTTTCAAATCTAGTATACACTAGTCTGACTATATGTTGCCAGTTTTGTGTAAATCCTAAGAAGTGCCTTTGGCTGTGCATGCTGGTTTTTTTTTCATGATAGGTTCGCGTTTGACCACTGTATCGCCTGATAATAAGCGAAGATGTGGTCGACGGAAAAACAAGCTTGTCTAGAAGTAACCTGTTCACTCTTGACTTAAAGACCCGAAGGTTATAACTGTCGGGAAATATAGATGAATAGAATTTCAGTCTTTAGCATGATAAAAGTATTGGCAAAACGTTTTGTGCGTACCGGAGGGATGTCCACCATATATCGATGGCGCATTACCGTACGTCTCTAGTCCGATGATGGAAAGGGCTAGGTGGAAACAAGTTGTGCAGTCCATCGCACACTCTCCGATATGTAGCCGATAAAAAACCGACAGGCTGGCAACTCGGCGTCTATGTTCAAGGCTTTGGAGCTTAGAATCAACCAGACAATCGTTACTCTTGGCCCGTTTATCTATAGATTCAAGTGCATCTAGTTGGTATTCGGTGGATCCATACCAGCGGTGAGAGCAGTACTCTATCTACGCATGATTTGGTCATGCGTAGAGTACTGCTCTACGTGGTGGATTATGGCCCACTCCTCACAGAGAGGAGGCCTGTGTCCCAGCAGTGGGAACATTATAGGCTGATGATGATGATGAGAGTACTGCTCTTCTCTTGGTGGTAGTGGTGGTTTAGTAATTTTACCTTTTTTGGTGGGCACAGGCGTAATAAATTATGTTGTGTCATTGCGTAAACAATATATATGATAGTAGATATAAATAAGATAATAGAAATCGTTGATAATTTGCTATCACTTACTTATTCCGTCATCAGATTCTAACCTAATAATAACCATTGGACCATCTGTGAAACACATCAAACAAACAAAAAACTCAAATCTGTCAGGGGGTATCGAAAATTCAGAACCTCCTCCTTTTTTCGAAGTCGTTTAAAGAACCTAATAATATGATAAACTATACAGGGTAAACCTACAAAATGTTCCAAATATCTGCACTAGTGCTGCGGTCGCCACTGTATTGGATTTACGCTGATAATGACCTGCTCTACATTACTGAGTATCGATGTCAGTGTTGATGTTTACATTTCAGTGACGATTATCGTTTTCAGAGGCTTCGGCTTTTTTAGGCTATAACGTTGATGACTAGGCTAAAAAGGCCTTTTTACGGAATGTAATTGAAACGTTATTCACCGTTTTTCTTTTGTTTAACAATATCATTATTCATCTGCTTAGCCTTTTCCCAACTATACTGGGGTCGGCTTCTAGTCGAACCAGATTCAGCTGGATATCAGTATTTTACATGGAGCGACTGCCTATCGGACCTCCACAACCCAGTAACTGGGAAATACGATACCCCATGGTAAGACTGGGTGTCAGACTTATAAGCTTCTGACTAATAGTAACGACTGTTAAAGATCTACAAGTGACAGCCAGGACCAGAGAGCAGCATCGATTCACCAAGAAAGCATTCTGAAATCACATAATTTGCACCAGATTTTAATGTAAAAGAAAAATTGCCGAATTACTTCAAACCTATGTAAAACATTCATTACATTGATATTAGTTAATTAAGCTTTAAATTAATTAATTACCTCATTATATTTAACAGTAACTAATCCATCTTATCTTTATCTTACTTAATTTTATTTATTTTACACTCATCTAATATAAAAGGATGAGAGACGAACAGAACCATGAGATATGGCAAAAAATGGGAGGCCCATAAATAGGCCTCCCACTATTCTAATCAGCCCGGAATCACTCACTACTGGGTAAACCCAGTGATGGTGTGTAGTGATTCCGGGCTGATTATGATGATGATGAAACTGAAGGCTGGCCTTACGATGGATTATTGCAATGTCAATCGGAAAGAGAAGAGTTTTTGTATCTGTAGTACGCAGTAATCTGACGATTTCACTGATGATTTTTTTTTCGTAGACCTCGGGAAAGCCGGGGTCGCGGGACTTATTCCATTATCATGACCCTGGAACGTAAATGGCTAATGAAGGACAACGTAGATTTTAGTCAGCACACAAGTCTGATAGTCCGTCCCGCCCAGTCCTGGGTGGGAGGACTCATTTGATGATTTTACCAAGCTAAAATAAGAAAAGATCTCAGGAAAGGTGTTAAATTTCATACTAAGTTTTTAATTGTATTTAATAATAAGATTTATGAGTCTTTGGTCCACACGATCCATTCAAAATGGACCGCGGGGTCAATTTTTCCGATCAACTGGACCCACTAACAAATTTTATTATAAGTACAGTTACGGGCATTTATTGAAAATAAACTTAATTTTGATGCGTTTTCTTTTTGCTTTTTCAATTTTGCTCTCGACTGTATTCACTAATAGCTACAAATAATAAATAAAGTATTTGGTTACAGTTTATAACAGAAAATATATAAATTAAATTCTGTGATCAAGTGAACCGTGAGTCCAGACCAGAGCGGTTCCAGTTGACCAGACTCATATTTATTTGATCCAGCCAGTGTTATGGGCATTCATAGTGAAGGATTATATGCTTCTTCATCATCATCATCGTTAGCCTATTAATGTTCCCACTGCTGGGACACAGGCCTCCTCTCTGTGAGAGGGAGTGGGCCATAATCCACCACGCGGGCCCAGTCCGGATTGGTGGATGTCACATGTCTTCGAATTTTTGGTTCTAGGACATGCCGGTTTCCTCACGATGTTTTCCTTCACCGTTTTGAGAGCAGTGGTGATGAAATATAGTACACAATATGCTTCTTAGTCTTATCGATATAGTAGAAAACATATTATACTCGCACCGTGCAAGTGTGCCTTAAGTGTTGCATTTTCCCCGAAAGTATGCCACTTTCTCAATATTTTTCAGTTTCTATCTTGAACTGGGAAGAAAAAACGTTGTTTATCGATTGTGGGAAATGGGTTGTTGTAGTTTTCTTAGGTTCATTGTACTGATGATTATTGTAACAGGCATTCTTTCTCATTATTCACGTGTAAAACATACTTGTTAAGTGAGTCTTAGAGCCGTGCTAATTCGCCTTAGCGTTGATACTAAAGGCACTGTTTGTGATAATGTGAGGTAGGTACAGTACTAACTATTACTTAGTGTTGTTACTCAGGGATAAGGTAAGATATAACGTTGTTAAGCAAATGTTTCTATAGTGAGTAAAGTCAAGTTCTTCGGAACATTTTTCTTGGTCGTGAAAATATTTAGCATTTTCTTCGATGACTGTGTCAGCTTCGTCAAAAGAATGTATATCGTCATTAATAAACGTCCCTCTCACAGAGAGGAGGCCTGTGTCCCAGCAGTGGGAACAATATAGGCTGATGATGATTTATTTTTAATGCAACAACTCATATCAGTGTTTATTTTGTAGGTAATACAAGCCTTAGCTATCTTCTTATAACCTGGCCTTGTTTCTCACAAGACTATATAAAATTAACACGTTTTTCCATTTCTCTCTAAGTTCGTGTTGGTGAGTGAAAACCACATGGCCGCGCGGACGTCATTCCACTTTTCCGAGGCGTCGTCGGTGATTTATAAGGCAACCGGTGTTATTTGAGCTCCGTCATTGAAGCGGGTTTTCCTTTTGTTATGTGACGGTGAGGGAGCGCGAGGGGCTGGGGGAGTTCTAATGATGCTGGTTAGTGTAGACGTATCCGCAGAAGCGACGACGCGCCGCCAATGCATTTCGCCGCTGCAGCGTGCAGTAGGTAAGTGTGTCAATGCACTCTAATCCCCCCCATCCTTCTCTCTGCAATCACTCATGACAAGTTCAACTCGTCTAGTCTCGCCGAGCCCTATGTGGAACAAGCTTACCTACCTCGCAAAAACTCTGCTTCTCACTGGTAATAATAATAAGCACCAATGAATGATAATAGACATTTTTGAGCGTAAAATTCACAATAAGGAAATAAGTAAAAGCCTCAAAGAAAATGAAAAAAAACATGTCTTTACATTTAAAGATCCTTAAGATATTGCAAGAATACGTAAGTCATAGAAAATGCGACACTTCCGAAAACACTTGTAATTGTAAGTTATTCATTTTCCAGCCCCGCAACTATTGTGAAAATGATAAAAAATGAAACTTAGTACCTTTTTGCCAAATTCCTTGTCCAACAGAAATCAGTTTGTTTTGCTAAAAATCTTGAAACTTTATCAAGTGTTTCGAAGAAAGTTGGAAAACTAAGTAGTTATCTGAAACACGTTTTCTGTTTATTATTTACTATAATCATGAGTTATAACAATAGAGAAAATTAATGACGAAGTGTTGCAAATAAAGTAGTGAAGTGTTAGGCGCCAGACATTGGGAGATGCAATAAACGGGTTCGTTAGCCTGTCTCGTTTTCATTAGCGTGTGCGTTCGCGCCTCCGCGCACAGACGCTGGTTACGACTGAAAAACTTTCATGTTACATCGCATACGTCTTTATCAGCCATTTATCCAATGCATACTTGGAACGTGATCAATACTTTAGAAATTCCTGGAAGGATACTACTATTTGCTGAATTTTATGGCTTTATTAAATAATACTTACGACAGGTAAGACTCTCTAAATTACTTTATAAAATGAAAATTACAGTCTGAAATCATCTAATATGTCTTCTAATTCACTAAACTATGTACTTGTATTTTACAATGCATTGCTTTAGTCGTAATTGGACAGAACCCACTTTATGCTGAATGCTCGATAAAGTTTCAGAGTAGCATAAACATTACATTAAATTTTAACAAGGCTTATGTATTTCTTTGTGTCCGCAGTGTGTTGTAAATCATGGTGTTGAGGGTTACACGGACAGGTGGGTGCGAGCGCAGTGCGCCGAGTTTCCTATCCGTATCTAGGCGAGTGACAGTAGCGGCTTGCGAAAGTGCACATAATTGGATCGGCGCTTTAGAAAGGGGGTTATGAGTTTGTAAGTGCAACGAACTCGCGTGCATTTCATCGGGAAGATGCAGTTCAGTCAGCGTGCGTGGAAAGCGCGCGTTTCCAGGAATCGACGGCTCGTCGACACATCGTCGCGCGCTCGTCTCGCGTTCTCGCCCCGTGCTCTATAAGGCGAAAAGTGAAAATAATTATACTAAACACCAACATCAGAGCAACAACAACTGAACGTTTATTACTATCTCATTATTTGGTTTTATATATAAGCACACAAATGTATTATCAAAATATGTTAACGTTATCTATGACTATGCCAAATAAATAGAACACATTGTAGACCTTGTGTAAAAAACCCATCACCTGGCGCACATTGTTGTTCTTTAGTAACGTTAAAAAAACGTCAGCTATTATAATGATTATGCAACTGTTAAACAAACGCGGTATAACGGGGCCAAAGGGTTACGCGACCATATGGCCTGGTGCCGGATATGGGTTAAGTAATCACAGGCGTTTTTTAGCATCCTCTCTATTAAACCCCTTTCTTTTGTTAATGCCATAACAGTACAGTTTATACAAAAAAGTCGGCGTTTGCACGTATGGGCGGTATGTTAATTGAATCGGATAGAATCGATGCCATCTCAGTTTGGACCGTGCTAATGTCATTTTTTGCTCATCACAGATCAACAGATGCTTTTTTCGTTAATTATATATTTACTCTTCCCAGGAACGGATATACACAAGTATTTGCATCTGTTGGTACTTTCATAGTACTGATTTATTTGAGGTAAAAATAAATTAAAAATTATTCTAGGTAATCTCCATGCTTACATTGTATTGTATAACTATTGTATATTTTTTGTGGTATTGTTTATTTATTTAGAGTTGCCAACATTTATTTACACCATTATAATAAAAAAAGTACGAACATAAGTCTCACAAACAATTATAGGCAACCACAACGGCAACGTTTACAAATACAACTATTGAAAAAGAGCTAAATTGCTATCTTATATAAATACATGGCCTCTGAAGGATGTCCATAAATGATGATGATAAAGAGGTATGTGTATACTTCTTTTATTATAATTATGTATGCATACTTATAGAGCAGTGGTGGCCCAGTGGTATCGGCCCCGACTTACGAGTTGTAGGTCGTGGGTTCGAATCCCGGCAGGTGCATTACTTTGTGTAATTTATTTCATCACCACTGCTCTCAAAACGGTGAAGGAAAACATCGTGAGGAAACCGGCATGTCCTAGAACCAAAAATTCGAAGACATGTGACATCCACCAATCCGCACTGGGCCCGCGTGGTGGATTATGGCCCACCCCCTCTCACAGAGAGGAGGCCTGTGTCCCAGCAGTGGGAACATTAATAGGCTGATGATGATGATGATGATGCATACTTACATTACTAAGCAACTGAGATCTATAGAAAACTGTATGGTAGTACAAATAAAATTGAGAATGGATATTTGTATTAAACTTTGTACATAGTTTATAACCTAGATTGACACATAGGATAGTTTTCATCCCGATTTCCTGCGGGAAAACTTCAGAGTTGAAGCGGGCGAGGCCACTGGCAACATTTAGTAAATTCGAAAACATAAAACATAAAATTAAAACCCACAATTTATGTTCATAGTAGATTAGCTGATAGATGTTTCTGCTGTTTTGTTCTGTGTTAATTCTGTACATCTTTTATTGTCAATTAAACATAAAAAAGGAAACTTATAATTGGCTTTCTTCTTAAACTTTTTACACAAATGTAGGTATTAGCTGTAAGTTACTTAATATAATCAAAATGATAATCAAGCGTTTGATTCAGAAAGCAGTTATCTTGGACACGGCGCGTATTGTTAGCCCCTTCGTACACTAGGCGACGCAAGTCTTCGATACCTTACGACTTCGGTATCCAAGCGACTATCGGAACACAAAGCCTTAGAGGTTCGTTCACAGGCACGTGTCAATGGATACCGAAGTCGTAAGGTATCGGAGACTTGAGTCGCCTAGTGTACGAAGGGGCTGAGGATGTTCCTCTCTCAGGACCCCTAAGCCCTGACCACCGGTAGCCCCCACTGTTCTCGGTGCTGGTGGACTGCTTTATTTATATTTTTAACAGTTTTTTTATATTAAAATGAAATGATTTTTTTTTACAAAAGAATATTTCTTTTTTGTAAAAATACAAAATGTAACAAATAAGTGAAAAGATGAATAAATAATTAAAATATAAAACAGAATAAATAGAGATAAACTGTCGTTAAAAGAAAACCCGAATTCACCTGAGTTGAAAAAACAGGCAAGTCGAAAAACATGCTTAACTTATGGTTATCCACAGGCTTATAAATTACTAATCATGGACCTAATTAACTCGCCAAACTACTATGTACTTTAGTTAGCTGCTGGATTTATTTCAGATACTGAAATCAATATACTGTAGCCGTGAAAAGTTGTTGAAGTAATAAAAATATTGAGCTCATTTAAAATAACTTATTTTTCAATTGTAGGCAGATGCATTTGAAGACCGTAATATTTATCAAAATAGTAAAACGTTATTAAACAGAAAATACCGATACTTTCTTAATTCAACTGTCAGTCACAAAAAAAAGTTAGGTACAAGTAAAAACTTTTAACTTTTCATTAACTGACATTTGTTTAAGCATAAATAATTGTCAGGAAAAACCACAACGGTAAAATTTTTGTCTATTAAAAATTATAAACAATACTTTATATCTCTTTAACCACAAATACTACCTGAGTGTCAAACATAAACAAAAAGTGTACGTGGTCCAAAGATAATAATATGGTATTTAAACCTCAAATTGGTCACAGACCGGAGAAAAAATGAGCGGTCATATATCTTCCTAATCTTTTGTACTTAAGGGTCCGTTGGTTCTGAGAAACAGCTATTACTATAGATCCCGGTTCACAAGAGGAACTGTTACTTTGTAGCGGGCACTGCATGACGGCAAAAGTGCATTTTTGTTGAAAATGCAGACGTCTGACGTCACAGACAGTACGTCACACGCAGCGCGGGGTGCAGGGTGCGAGGCTGGCTCCCGTTACTCGCACAAAGGGCTCGTAAACAAAGGACCTCTAGTTTGACCACAAAGTAGCTGCTCACTGCACATTGTTTTGAGCGTAAAGCTATAAATCAATCGGTAACGGGAAATCTTGTTTGTTTGTGAACATGCATATGTAACAGACTGGTTTGTTTTACTGTTAATATAAGTAAAGTCGTACTTACATGGTACAAGTTATATCACATTAATTGTTAGTTGATTGAATTAATAAACAATAAAGAATGAATGAGTGTTATGTGCATGAACTCATAATATAGGATATAGGTATTATCCTCATTTAAAACGACAAACATTTTTGGCACTGTATTGTACTATTATGTATGTGGTACCCCCATAAACCCAAACGTTAAGAAAACACTATAACGTTAATCCTGGTACAAAGAATCAAAACAAAATATCATAATTAAAATGAATCGAAAATTGTCAGTGAGGCGTCATTAAAAGTGAACGCATGCCGACGCGATGGTCCGAGGTTGAAAAAAGTAAAAAGAAGGCAGTAGTCCCGTTAGAGGCCGGTATCCCGAGGCATGCGGCAGTGCATGCACCGATAGATAGGTCGGAGGCTCGGGTTTATTACCTGATGGCTAGCCTTACCTTCTATTACGTAATGAAATATACAGTAACATCGTCGACGCGTGCTCAGATTCTGTAGATAGTATACATTATGTGAGCTTGAAGCAGTGAGAAGATGCATTTAGGTTTTTTTAATGTCGAGTTTGTTTCTTCATGTCACGAAAGTTTCTAAAGTAAGGAAAAAGGTTTTCTTTCTTTACTAAGGTGCATTTACAGTCGCAAATGTCATAACACTGACATCCGTTATATTATTCTTAACACAATTCTGGGTTAAGCTCGCCTTTGTACATAACTTACCCTTATGTGAAGTGTTATTTTAATTACTAGCTGTTGCCAGCGGCTTCACCCGCTACAACTCGAAAATTATCCCACGGGAACATAAAATCGGGATAAAAACTATCCTATGTGTTAATCCAGGTTATAAACTATCTGTGTACCAAATTTTAGCCAAATCCGTTCAGTGGTTTTTGCGTGAAAGAGTAACAAACATCCATACATCCATACTTACAAACTTTCGCCTTTATAATAGTAAGTAGGATGTGTGTAGTACAATAAAGAATAAGAATAAAAAGAATTAGTAATGGGATCATTTTGCAGAAACCAGTTAGCTTATGTTTTACGAGTACTTATCGATGGTACTTATCGATTAGTAATACTAATACCATAATTATTTTGCTTAAAATACGGCCGGCGTATTTTGAGTAAAATAACTGACAACTGTCAAAGGATACCCCAATGGGACAAATTGACAAGAATAACAGGCACAAACATTAAATCGTGGCTACAAATCAGATAAAAATATAGTAGCAAAACTTTTTTTTAAGATTGTGCCTTGAATTTAAGGCTTCCAGCCAGGGATAGGAGAAACACCACAAATCATAATGCTATAAACAAATCGTAAGATACTTCGACCCTGATCTAAAGTTTCACATGAGATCTGTACCATTAGCACGAATTTTCAGTATGTGAGACGTAAAGTAAACTGGAACGCAATTTCAGATTGACAATTTTCAAGGAAAAAATTAGTTCTTTCTTCGCACACCAGAGGCGCTGTTCCATTTTTTCATACAAAAACGCTGTAAATGCTGGAAAGACGCTGTAAAGTTAAAGAGTGAAAATTCGTGCTAATGGTTTCACACAGATTTCCTCGTAGCGTAATTCAGCATTATTTTTAATTTGTCCATAAAAGACGAGTCTCATTATACGATATCGGGAACTGTACTCACTTCTCGGCAGAAACAGCGCAACTGTGTCTAGTTATATAGAATCTAAGCATGGAGTTCTATTAGGTTCATAAAAATTAAAAAATAACTCTGAGGTTCACAATAGCCTGAAATAGAGCAAATTGAAGGACGGAATAAGACCCTATGTATTAACATACAAAAAGTGTTTCGAAAAACAGCTTAAAGAATGTCAAAAAGTCGGGTAGGCCGTTGAGAATTGAAGCCAAAAAAAGGAAGAAAACGTTCGATCAATTCATTTCAACATATCCAAGGAAATCATAAAACATGAAATATGAACATTTTATTATATTACATATCAGATATAAATAAACACATTAACTGTGCAGCTCGCTATTCCTGACTCACTGAACCATCTGAAGAGGTAAAATACTGAACCTAGATAGCCTACACTAAAGTGAGCTACCGGACAAAGTATAGTCAATCTCAGTGGTAGATTGAATCTGCAAAACACTGAATCTGCCAACACATCTGCTCAGTCAATCGACTGATTACAAGATGTTAAGAGAACAAAAGAAAAATAAATCGATACGTTTTATGAAAGTAGGTAGCATATTTATTTTACAATAAAATTTGCGTACTGTGATTATTGTTTTATTCAAATAAAAACATTTAAGATTATCTTAATTCAAATTATTGACAAATATTCTTTTTTTATCATGACAACTACAAAAAATTACAATTGTAATCTACAAATGTATTGATCGATATCAAATAACGGTTTTAAAATCGGCAAAAACACTTATCTAACAGTGCGCATTTTTTCATATTTTCAATTATAAAATCAGGGATTCCTACCTATTTATATTCTAGGTTGGGTATTTAACACACATTTTCCAACAGTAATCTGGATTCAAAATTAATGTGTTACTTTTATCTAATTATTGTAAATTACTACTATTATGAATGCAGATAAATGTCATTTCATCCTGGAAGTAGTTACCCCATATGTTAATTGTGTATAAATCTAATATCTTTAAACGAGTAATTCTTTAAATATAATCAGGACAAATTATTTATATATAATCAGGATCTCGGAAACGGCTCCAAAGATTTTCATGAAAGTTACAGATTAGGGGTTTTTCAGCTCAAGGAATCGATTTATCAAGGTCCCAGGTTCGAGAAAAGCTCGGTTCCCAAGATATAGACATTTTAAAAACCGAGCGAAGCTCGGTCAACCTGATATTGAAAATAAATACTCCATTTATAGATACAATCAAACCCATACAATTCATTCGCTGGGTTATCATTACACCTTTATGATTCGAGAAAACATTTAAGAAATGTAATCAGCGTTCCATCCTTACGAATAAATACGTAAATACAAGTCTTACAATTTGAGTTGCATTTAAAGTACCTGCCTAAATGGAATTCTGAAGTATACAGCGTTCATTAAATTCCAATTTGAGTAGAGGGACTAAGTGGTCGGGTGGCAACGGCCTGTTTGTGTGGGATACCACGGACGCGTTTCCTGGACAACCTTCGATTATACTTGAGGAAAACTCGTCGGACCATAAACGGATTAAAGAATTTCAAAAAATTTAAAAAAAGAAAATATTGTCTTAAACGCCAACGGATCAAAGGTTAGGAATATCTTTAATCTGTTGTCTGCTTTCCTAGCTTATGAATTCACATTTATTTAATTACAAAGACGTAGATCAGGCTTAGCGGCTAAGGATGATAAGTGATAAGTGTGGAAATTGCACTGTACACAAGACTAGGGAATCATTTTGAAATTTTCTCTGCTTTTCCTACATCCATTGTATAACTATATGTAACAGCGTGAAAGGCGGTGTAAGATAATAAGTAATGGTGACATAACTACATTCTTAAAAGAAATTCTTGTAAGAGACGATATAAGTATATCAATATATAAAACCCTGAATTACTTAAAAGAAATTCTTGTAAGAGACGATATAAGTACATCACTATATAAAACCCTGAATTACTTAAATGTAAAGGAAAAATAAGTATAATTTCAAGAACAAAAATAACTTAAAAATATTTTTTTTTTTTTTTTTTTTTGATTTTGACTTAAAAATAAGTCAAAATCTGTGACAATGTCTTAGCATTGAGCTTGAATTTGATGTATTTATTCCAAATATAAAAGGTCTAGTTTTTACGCAGCGTGAGGTAACAATTTCTAGGTTACCGGCTCATAGTCTGAATTCTTATAGGTCTAATACGTTTCTATGCTATTGGCTTGACCAAGCAAGCCAGGAAATGGATCAGCATAATGCTGTTACCCACCTGATATTTTCAGAAATTGATAGTGTGCGAAGCAATGTAAAGAAAAGTCATAGCCGTAGTATAAATTAATTATTTTTCTAGAAAAGTGGCGCACAATAATTCTTGTGGGCGGCGTGCGCGACGCGCGGCGCTGGCGTCGTCGCTGCGCGAGCGCATTGCTAGTAGGAAAGTTGTTTATGACGTCGGAAAGTGTCACGTTGAACCATGGTGAACCGCGACCGGTGTCTTCTGCGGTACCTGGCCTACTCACCAAATTGTCATTCTATCAATCCGTCACCATGACTTTATCTTCGCCATCTGAAGGGTACATTTGCACAGCTCCAAGACGTGTCGTGCTCTTACCGTTGAACGATATTGCCCGTCACATTCACCGTAACTCTTCTTTGTCCTAATGAGATTTGGCAAATGTACTGGCACTATTTCGTGTCTTCGTTTTGAGTTAGAAAAGCTTAGTCTTTCTTATGCCACTTCTTACCGCATCGTTTAGATAAGGCTCAATTATTTTAATTAGGAAGCTCACATCAAGGAAGTCAATGTCTATCAGAATTTTATTATAGTGAGCTATTACATATATTATGTGATTCTGCATGCTGTCCTAAATGGGTTCTAGGAAATGGTCTACTAAATGTTTTTTTCTCAAGTGTTTTATTTTTTTGTAGTGTGCTACTTTTATCGAACTAGTAAGGCCATTGCCGTCATGATTAAACTTAGTGCATTTTTATAAGCAAGTATTTAATCAGTTTATGTATACAATCTTTTTTATAAAACATAAAACATTTCTCGATAGAAAATAATAGGTATGATATTTTAATACAGCCTTAATATAATATTATAAAAGTGATGATGGCCGTGAGCCGTGAATCCGTGATGGTTTAGTTGTAAGTGTTGGTTTGGACGCGCTGCCGCGGCAGGCGTGACGCGAATCATCGACCTCTCTCGCCATTTGTAATGTTCGGTGGCGAAATAGAGGTCATTGACAAGGCCTAGCTCGCACCACCATTATACCATTTGAATCAACAATGCTTATTCAACGCTCTGTTCCCACTACATCAGTTTTCTTTCTGGTGAAGAGTAATGAAACATAATACGTGTTAATGAAATCCTTCTTGTGATGTTTTTGCATTACATCCGGCTTTAACAAAACTGACAAGTATACCCATCTATTGTCATCATGTTTGTATTATTCTTTGCAAGAAAAGGATGTAATTTATATCCTGAATTTCATAAATATTTGAATTTATTGATAATGCAGTCTTGATTGACGTTGTTTGAAAAAATATGAGTTTTATCTGACATGTTGTCGAAGCATCGAATTTTTTGTGTCTGTTTGAACAATGACTTGTATAGCTAGTCGTGATCTAAGTTGGCAGAATGGGGGGCTTTGCTCGTGGAGTGGGGTGGGGGGAAGCGGCACGCACACTACGCCAACGAAACGAAAATTTGTGAGGTGAACGAACGCAAGTGGCCGCGCAACCAAACGTCAGGTTGATTCACTTTTCATCTACGTTCACTCTGTTATGGATATTGTAAACTTCTTTATTTTTGATATAATGAAAACTCACTTTTTACATTTTAGATGATTCTTTTTATTTATTTCTTAATGTAGTGCTGCATTTGGCTATGTTTTGTGAGCTTTCCCGTAATGATAAATAGGTACATCATCTTAAAACAATTCAAGATGTAGGTGAATAGGATACATGAATATTACATTTGTTCGGTTTTATGGCACCTTTACGGTATATACTATCACAAGAATGTTTTCCACCAAAAAAAAAGAAGGAATAAGAAGTAAGTAATTCCCCCTTCTGCATAGACCGTACAGTTGCTATGTGCAGCAGCAGACTGTAGGCACAAGCAGTAGATCATTTTCACGTTGTTGCACTAGCAGGGAGATATTTCAAACACCCATACACAGGACGTACTAACAACAAGTAGGATAAAGCAAGGCACCTGAAACTTTTGTAACGTTTTTGTTAAAGGGAAACAGAAAGGCACTGGGTTATATTCCAATCAGTATACGAACATTGTTCATAATTCTTCCTGTAATCTCTTCTCACTGGATGAACATTTATCTTGTAACAGCGCGCAAAGTATGAGTTTTTACTTTTATCGAGCATGTGAGTGGCGGTCATCGACCCCGCGTGTCCGCGTTTGGCGGGAATCTACAGTTCGCGAGCGCGTACTTCTCTGACAAGCCACGTGACGAAGCCTGATGATGACTTTAATCAGGACTACTTGGGTTTTTACTTCTTGTTATTTTTCATGTGTGAGTCATTGTTAAAAACAATGACGCAGGAACTTTTACATTTCACCGAAAAATAATAAGGACTGTTTAATGTGTATATTCCACAAAATACATCTAACGTGTGGTTAAGTTTTATTGTTTACCAATTAAATAAATTCAATTTAGATTTACTGTTTGTGACGGACGATGAAGTAGCGATTATCTCAACGTTCATTATAATCCATATATTATGCAAATCTTATTTTACTGTTTATAAAATATGGTAGAAGCTAAGATGCAACAATTGACAATAAAATATTCCCAGCGTGTGAAAAGTGCTAAGAAGAAAATACCAGTAAATACGAGTTGATGTCAATGACTGAAGAATCATAGAACGTGCAGGGAAGTGGCTTATATTAATTTTCTTATTAATTGTATGATTGATAGCAACATTATGCTGTTAGGGCAATAAGGCGCGCTGCTCAGGCGCAGGGCGGTGTGCTGCGCGCACGTTGATGTCGTTTGTTCTAGCGATTGCTTCGCGCTTCTCGTGGGACTTGCAGATTTGACAAGAACTATTTTTCATGTTACTTAATTTGTTGTAACTGCAGATTTATTTACATTATGTTGTAGTGTCTAAAAACCTTGTTTAGTGATTGATTCAATTTCTAAAAAGTCACGGAATCAATTGGGTTCATTATAGATGAATATTGAAGAGGAATTAATCATATAACGTAGTCGAATCGAAACTGTACCCTTAGCACGAATTTTTCTCTTTTACTTTAAAGGGTCTTCCAGTATTTACAGCGTTTCTTGTATGAAAAAATGGAACAGCGCCTTTGGTGTGCTAAGAAGGAACTAATTTTTTCCTTGAAAATTTTCATTTTGAAATTGTCAAAGTTCCAGTTTACTTTACGTCTCAAATACTAAAAATTCGAGCTAAGGGTACTGTAAGCCTACAAGTACATAATGTGTAGGTATAGGTATACCTTATATAGAAACAACCACACCATAAACTAGTAAGTAATTATTACCGACAGTAAGAGCTTATCAGTAAGCTTACTGGTTATAATACCGTTTATAATTACTGTGCTAAGATGAATCCATCCTCTTGGAGACATTATCATCATAGTGTGGGATGAAACTATAAATATCATGAATCCACTGGTGACTATGTAAGATTTATAGGTTCATCCATAACAGATATTAATTCACTTCACTTAGTAGAGTGAGCTAGATTTTAAAATAGGAACTAATAATAAGAATTACGTTTGCCGTATGATTAGATAAGATATATGTATTTATTTTGTAAAACATGATCAGGTATATTTTTTTCATTGATGGCGTAAATAATAACTCGCAGTAGACATTCAATACAAAAAAATTAATGCGATAGTTAATTATAACTTTGATTTATTAGAACAATGTCAAAATTTTAATTCAATCCAAAATTACGCTGTAAAGTTTAAATTTAATATGAGAAAAGATAGATAGATAAAAAAAATACGAATATGCACTTTAGTCAAATGAAAAACATCATTTAAGAATTCATCTACGCTGCAACTCCTGAACTTCTCTAGTAATTTCAAACCATCAAATGATTCCTCCGGCCATGGGTGGTAAAAGTAAGTATCTACTTACTTACAGTTAATTAATGGTTTGCATATAACTGCAAAGAAAGATTTTTCAGTGGACGATTAGCTACATAACTTTGAAGAGCTCGTGGCTAAGTAATGACAGCCGCACAGGCCGATCTTGCGGGTTAAGCCGCGCTTGCCGAGGTTGGTCTGTGGATGGGTGACCATCTGTCATAGCGAGTTTCCTCCGTGCCTCGGAAAGCACGTAAAGCCGTTGGTCCCGGCTGACATTTGTAGATCTTTGACAGTCGTTACTGTTAGTCAGAAGCTCTACAGTCTGACAATCAGTCTCATCATGTGATATTGTATTACCCAGTTATCGGGTTGTGGAGATCCGATAGGTAGTCGCTCCATGTAAAGTACTGATATTCAGCTGTATCCGGTTTGACTAAAAGCCGACCCCAACGTAGTTGAGAAAAGGCTAGGCAGATGATGATAAGCTACTTGACTTTCTTCTATATGCTATGAAAGACGGTTTTATCGTATTTTTTTATAAATACGAAAAGCTGTAGCTGCACATTCAATTTTAATTTATCGTGATAATAATAGAATAAACAAACGTCTTCTGACTACCTAGAAGTCTTTGTCAATGGGGGAATTAACCTGTAACGGTTCCTTTTCCGAGAAAACTTTCTTCACGAATAACAAACGCATTTCAAAGTTCAGATTCTTGCTAAACTACAAAAGTTTCAGTATTGGTTTAGTCAAGTGTGCAATTTTGGTAAGATAGCTGGGAAACTGCATTTTCATTTGTGAACTCTAAGGTCTGCATTAAGTCAATTTTCCTGAAAATGTTCTACGTTGTAATAAAGTGATTAGTAAATGCAAGTTGACGTTAGATAGTTTTTAAATTAATTGTTGTGATGTGTGGCTGTGGCGCTGTGTGCCTGCACCGGCAGCAAAAAGCGGAGTTTCCGCATTGCGCGCGCAGATCGGCGCCCGCGCAGCGTTGCAGCCTGCAGCGAACATTTCCGCGGCCGTTGTTAAGCCGCCTGCAACACGAGCGGAGGGAAACCTCAACATTTT
Source organism: Agrotis segetum (assembly GCA_036375495.1). Taxonomy (NCBI): domain Eukaryota; kingdom Metazoa; phylum Arthropoda; class Insecta; order Lepidoptera; family Noctuidae; genus Agrotis; species Agrotis segetum. Next base: position 222,005 of record JAQSVV010000122.1, read on the forward strand.
TTTGTTATGAACATAGCAAGTATAATCATGTTGTATTTATTTTGTTATTCATTTATAACATAAATAAAACATGTATATTTTGTTATTTATTTTCTATTTTCAACTCCTTGTCTTGTTCATGTGTCGCCCCCCTGCAAAGCAAACATATACAGTATGTTCAAATATTTGGTATTCAATTTGAAGAGACATACTGGCTGACTTTATGAACATCCTGGGATACAGATTACATTTTGCTGTTTCATTATATTTTGTAACAAAAATGGTGTTGTCCCTTCCCCTACGTTAAAATCAACTGAGCATAAATTGTAGTATGTATATTATGTAATTTATATTAAGCTTGATCTAGTATATGATACTCTTATTACTTATTTCTATTATTTTCAATATAATGCTGACCGTGATTTACATATGTCTGCACAAGTTTAATAGTAATAAGATTATTAGATTAATTATTAGTACGGTCGTACGATTGGTACGTTGAACAAATTGATGAATTTCGTATGTAATATGAGTAATTTATTTTCTTTTGTTACTTATTCCCTTAACACGAATTTTATGTGCATCTGGACTGAGAGCCCGTTTTTTTTTTATTGTTGGATCAACTTGAAACTTACAGGGGTTTTAGTTAAAAATAGTAAAAATTCGATGCCGCAAAGCATAAATTTCTTAAACGTGAAACAAAGCTGTTATAGGCAAATATCTATGGCCCTCAGTTCAGACGCTCGCTAAAAACGGCTTAACATAAATCTCAGAAAGTACTACCTCTGTGATAATAATTTTTATTTTATATTTTACTAAAGAATTTCTTAAAGATTTTAAGAAATTTTCAAATTCCTAGAATATGGCATTACTGATTTATAGCAGTTTTACTTAGGGCTCTCAGTCCAGACGTTTATGAACTGAGAGCCCCACTGAAACATAGCTTTAAATGAAGAAATACATACATTTGCTTATTTTACCATAAAGTTAAACACCCCAATGAATTTCTTAAAAAGAAATAACGACATAGGAAGTAACTGTTGAAAGGTAAATTGCAATTGAATTTTCGGATAACGTCTGAACTGAGAGCCCTTATATTTTCGGTTTTATCGGCTATTTGCGGGCTCCGAGTTTGAAATAAATTAGCTGAAAAGTTTTAAGAAATTTTTAAGTAAAACTTAACATACGGTTTTTTCTTCAAAATGCTGTACTTTACGAGAAAAACCATTTTTTAGTTTTTCATGCGAAGAAGTTTTGTAGGGTAACCATGATTCAAAAATCTCAAACGTCAGTTAGTTTCAAAGATGGCAGCACATGTGGGGTTGCGTTCGGAAATTTAATCTTCATAAAATGATGTGTGACGTCTTAGTGCTCAAACAGACTGCGAGCCTAACGGTCAGTTCACACCGAGACGCGACGCGAAGCGACGTGACGCAACGATACTTCAAATTTGTATCTTTTCTTGTAGTAAACAAAGTCAGATTTTGAATTGCATCAAGCGGCGCCGCGCTGCGAAGCGCGTGCAGCGCGTGCTACGTCGCGCTGCGTTGCGAAAGGTGTATCTTTTGTTTTTTATTATAGATTTACATTTTGAATAACTCCATTGAAATGTGCGCGCAGCGTCACGTCTCGGTCTGAGCTGACCCTAAGGCGGTGGCGGCGGCGGGCGCGATAATATTGAATGTATGAAATCGCCGCTCGTGGCCACACTGAAGTGACTAAGGCGGGCCTAGCGCGATGGCTGCAAGCGATTCTGGGGTGCTATGACAGGAAACCTCCACGTGCTCCCGTGGACTGGAGTTCCCTCTCGGATACGTCCGGGGGGAAGACCAGTTTTTCGGGCCGGTGCACCCTGGGATGCGGGCAAAAACTCTTCCTTAGGCACTGTGTGCCTAAGTGGTCTCTTTGCCCGTATGCGAATAGCCTGTCGTGTGGATGCTCCAACGCGTGTCCCTCTGATCAGCAGAGGGCACAGCGGCGGAGCGGGCTTGCGGACGGCGAGTGATGGGTAGCTTGCCGTCCGACCAAGGATCAAGCCCGGGTCGGTGGCGCGTCGTGTTTCGCGCCAAATGCCTGCTGGGGTCGCGGGTTTTTTCTTAACCCAGGTTACCGTGGCCCCGGAACGTAAAGGGCATAGGAAGGAACACGGGTGGATTTTAGTCAGTAAGAGTCTGACAGTCCCTTCCGCCCCACCCAGGGCGGGAGGACTCATTTGATGATTTTACCACCTAAAAAAAAAAAAAAGGCAACAACCGATACAACGGGCGGGTGGCAGGAGCATCAAACCATTTCGGTCTTAGTTAAAATCAAAGACATTTAACTTATACGAGCAGTAGACGGCACATCACGAAGAAATTTGTGATCCAAAATTTTTTACCAATAGGTAAAAAGTCCCTCAGTCTAGTAGACGCGTTGCTATGCAACGCTTAGATAGTGCTACTGACGCACGGCATCAACAATTTTGTATGACAATTTTCCCAATGCCCACTCAACAGGTTCTTTTAAATCTCTTTGGTTAAAATCAATAAATGTATTATTTTTTCAAAGTTTTTACTTATTTTTCAAAGTAGGCTGATAGGTCTTTCAAACTGCCCAATATTCGCCACTTATTTACAGTACAAATAAGTAGTTGCTCTGCTGCTGCGGAGCAAACTTCCCAGGAACACATTAGTCTGTTTTTGGTTAGAAAAACCTGAATTTGTACAGCGCCGTGAATTAGAGCGATCCCTCGCTTCCAGTTTCGAAAATCTTTTAATACAGTTTGCTTTCTATTCAAAAATAAAGGAATGTTTCCTTTGAGTAAAATTTTCTATCTGCAGTATAAAGGGTACTTTCCCTCCAGGTGGCATTACGAAATTCCACCCTGTAGATACATAAGTACCTACATTTATTACACCGGTCCGAAATATAAAATAATAAAAGCCTGCCGGAGTCGCGGGACTGTCTTATCAGGTAACCGTGGACCCGGAACGTAAAGGGCTATTGAAGGACACCGTGGATTTTTGTCAGTACAAGTCTGAAACAGACTTTTGAGATTTTTAAATCATGGTTACCCTACAAAACTTGTTCGCATGAAAAACTAAAAAATGGTTTTTCTCGTAAAGTACAGCATTTTGAAGAAAAAACCGTATGTTAAGTTTTACTTAAAAATTTCTTAAAACTTTTCAGCTAATTTATTTCAAACTCGGAGCCCGCAAATAGCCGATAAAACCGAAAATATAAGGGCTCTCAGTTCAGACGTTAACCGAAAATTCAATTGCAATTTACCTTTCAACAGTTACTTCCTATGTCGTTATTTCTTTTTAAGAAATTCATTGGGGTGTTTAACTTTATGGTAAAATAAGCAAATGTATGTATTTCTTCATTTAAAGCTATGTTTCAGTGGGGCTCTCAGTTCATAAACGTCTGGACTGAGAGCCCTAAGTAAAACTGCTATAAATCAGTAATGCCATATTCTAGGAATTTGAAAATTTCTTAAAATCTTTAAGAAATTCTTTAGTAAAATATAAAATAAAAATTATTATCACAGAGGTAGTACTTTCTGAGATTTATGTTAAGCCGTTTTTAGCGAGCGTCTGAACTGAGGGCCATAGATATTTGCCTATAACAGCTTTGTTTCACGTTTAAGAAATTTATGCTTTGCGGCATCGAATTTTTACTATTTTTAACTAAAACCCCTGTAAGTTTCAAGTTGATCCAACAATAAAAAAAAAACGGGCTCTCAGTCCAGATGCACATCGAATTTTCAGTATTTGAGACGTTAAGTAACCTGGAACTTTGACAATTTCAAATTGACACTTTTCAAGGAAAAAATTAGTTCTTTCTTCGCACATTAGAGGCGCTGTTCCATTTTTTCATACAAGAACTCTGTAAATACTGGAAAGACGCTGTAAAGTAAAAGAGTTAAAATTCGTGCTAAGGGTACTGATCATTCATCATTTAAGTCAACATAGAAATGTTTTGTTTTTGCTGAAAATATATTTCATGCATTACGAATACATTAGAGGCAGTAATGAGATGAAACAGCGATGAAATAACGGTATTGTAAATTGGAAAAAGTACATTTTCAAAACTCGTTTGCGAACCGCAGGAACGTTTCAGTTCTCGGTAGAACTATAAATAGCGTTCGATTTTACGACACGTGTGGTTGACGGAATAACAATAAAGTGCATTGCGTGGTGCCGCAGGTTGACGACGCCTGTTGCCATCGGCGGCTAGCGGTTCGCAAGGTTTAGGTTCACTCGGGTTCATTGCCATAGTTTTGTAACCCTTCTTGTGTAACTCGCTCTCGGCCCTTCTCGCGCACCTCTCACTTGGACTCATTATTGCACTTATTTACTTTTCTCGAAATGCCCATTCTATGTCTCACTGTAACGTGGAGGTCTGTCATTGGACTCCATGCAAGATTGAACCAATCTCAATGTTGAATAATATAATTAGTAGCTCGAGTGAGACATTTGACAGAACAATTCAATCTGTAGGACGACCGCGACGTGGGTGTTTGATTAATCGCGTAGGTTTGGTCACCATTACTTTAATTATAGGAATCCATTTATTAAGAGCTATTATTCATATTTTGCAACATTCATTATATTAATATACAGTTACAGAATACACAGACAAATTGTCTCTGCCACTCACAAGGAAGTGACATCACAATTGTGCGGCTCTTGACCTTATGTTTGGTTAATAATTTCAGATGTTAAAATTTATATAAAATCTACATTACAATAGTGGTACTTATATTTTAAAACAATACTTATGCATATTAAATACATAGGTATTTAACATAATTTCTTGCATTTGTTAGTCAGTCTTTGACTTTTGGTATAAATTACTTTCGTCACATGAAACTGTTACAGTGTCAATAGAAATGTGTGATCAGTGGTGTATTATTATATCAACATGATTGTTTGAACGTGATATTGTTCCATGGTGTGGGTATGGATATAATGTACATGCGGAATGTTTAATTGAGCAGTCGTGTAGGCTGCGGTTCCGCGTCTAGCGGCCGTCGACCCCGCAGCCTTTCGAGAGTATCGAACCGCATGGATTACGTCACCGCGCAAGCCTCCCCCCCATGCCCGGCCTGATCACCGCGCCGCGACGCCTAGTGCCAACTGACGAACGAGCCATGGAATATTCCTACACTTCTCTATTGCCCAAAAAAATGTTCGTTAAACTTTTTGCCCGAAGGACTCATGTTCAAAATCGATGGCTCAAATTCAAGGTTGTTTTTTTAAGCCATAGAGATTTAAAACTATCATGTATTTTTTGCGTTTAGAAATTAATAAGAACCAATATATAAGTTTTATCGGAAGTTTTTTATTGGAGACCACAATTAAGCTCGGATAGACAATGTAATTGCAGCAAAGTAATGAACGTGCTACGCCGTAGTCGTTCAAACTCTGGCAATAAAGCTGTAGCGCTCTCAAAAATTGTGGGCACAAAGTTTGGCGCTGGAACTTTCGTTGGTTACGCTCACTCAGTCGATAAGGTAAACATCATCCAGTCAGCGGCAGTCATCGACCTGAGCCGCTCGCAAGGCCACTCGCTTACACAACTCGCCACTAAATTTTTATTGACTTACTTCTTTTGGACCCCTTTAATTTGTTAAACTTAACCGATCTAATCGACTTTTATGCGCATTGCGTAAGATAGTTGACTTGACGAGTGTTTTAAGCGTCTGATGATAAATTATGCAAATGATGTTGAAACATATAACTGTTTGAGTAACTGAACTTATTAACATTCTCCTTACAGAACCATTTTATTTTGAAAAGCTCTTTGTTTTGAGCGAACTCATACTAAACAACGACGTTGTTCTCAATACAGTGAACTCGAGCGATCGCTCGTGCAAGCGGCGCGGTGGTGCGGTGGCGGCGCGACCAACAAAAGTACTTTCGGCCGAGTAACGGGACCGCGCGGAGAAATGCTCTACGAAATCGAAACACGCGGTCCCGTTAGACGGCCCTCGCCCTAAGAGCCTGCCGGGATAATCTTGGTAAATCACAGCCGACCATCCGCCGTTACCTCGTATTAGTGCTCGTAATTCCCGCTGTACTGGTTTATTAGTGCATAGTTTTCGCAGTTGGTTGTAATTTTGCCATGAACTTACCTAGTTAAAGTCAGTTTTATATTTGTTAAATCTGTTTAATATGAAACTGGGAGATACGGTACACTTGAGGTTACATGATGAAAGTGATGAGGTTTATTCCAAGCGCTCCTATAAAATTTCAGAGACTTTAATTTTACCGTTAACTTTGAAAGTTCGCAAATAACCTGAAATGCGTTGTCATGTAATCGAACATTTCTAACTCCTGTACGAATCTATTAACAGTAATAAAGTTAATGAGATTCTCCTGAAATAATTGGTACACTCAACTTTAATTAAAGCATGTAACAAAAAAGTATTCTGAAAACATAAAAACTTAAACTTTCAATCGTCGGACGACGACAGAGTCGACAGAATTCTCTACGTCGCCATCTAGCGGCGCTTGTTAATACTATTACTCAACTCTCCCTCTCTACATAGTAGAGTGTTTGATATTTACCAATGCTAGAGTTGCTCTACACTGTACGATAGATTAGAAGTTCTTGCGATATACACCAGGTGGCAGTACATTAAAATTATATAGCAAAATAATTGTGAGTTTATTTATGCTAATATACTCGTAAACTTGCAGTTAAGTATAAAATATGACTAATTGTTGCCTACTTAGTATCATTTAGTAAAATAACAAAACAGTTATTCTACTTTCTATCAATATCGATAAGTACAAAACTGATGCAGCTAAAGCAGTTCCTGAAAGTGTCACTATGGAAGTTGACGATGAGAAAAAATGAATTGAATCGCTTAAACGATTCTCATGCGTTTAGTTCCTTTTAATTATTTATTTAGCGTTTTTGAAATATTAACGGGCGGCGTTTATGATATGGAAAATGACGTAAAGTAAATGAGAACTTTGACGTTAATGTGATGGAAAACCAACCAATTAGTTCCTCGTTTGTTTAATTTCAATAAACGTTGTAAGTAATTCAAGTACGTTTTAAGTAAAATACAGAAAACTTGTGCTAAGTTCCTTTATCTCATTTTGAACGAGGTAAGTAAAATGTGGATAATATCTCTCTCTAATTTATCATCCTTTTTGAAACCTGTCTTTTTAATTAAAAATTGTTTAATCTGCATGTTTCTTACTTTTTTGAAGTTTATGGAAATAAGCGGTTCCATTGCATAACATTTTCAGGCTTAATATCATATGAAACACTTTTGTTTATTCTAAAAATAAGTTATGAAGTTCGATGTTTAAAAAGTGTTTCTTTTGTCGTGTATTTTCTAAATGATTAAACGTGATTGATTTAAAACTGCATATTCGTATTGGCAGTCGCGAATATTGGAATTGAATATTCGCATTCGAGAATGTCAAAAATCAAACATTCGTAACATCTCTAGTAGTTACCCAAAATATTAAGTATTACTGCTATTAGGTACACTACACACTAATATTGCTAAAGCGTATTTTTTTATAACCACAATTTCCCTAATCGTTATAATGTTTGCTCATAGTGATATTATATTTAAAGCATTTTTTTTAATAGGTTTATCAAATACATACCTACGCCTAATTAACTCCTGAAGTGTTAATCTGGCTATGCGGCGTCCAAGTTTCCGAGCTCGCTTCGCTCGGTTTTCTATTAAACTACTGTTCACCAATGCCTTGGGGGATGTGTTAAAGACGCTGAACTGGAAAGGTCAGGGCATAAATATAAAGGGCCAGAAGATTTTGCATTTACGATTCGCCGATGACATAGTCCTTATGGCGGAATCGCTGCAGGAGCTGGAACGGATGCTGAACGACCTAACTGATGTTTCTCAACGTATAGGTCTCGGGATGAACATGGAAAAAACAAAAATCATGTATACCCAGATCAATACCCCGGGACTAGTATAACCAAATCAATACCACCGAGACCAATGGTGTAACTCTTGAAGTTGTTCAAGAATCTGTCTACCATGGACAGACACTTAAGTTGGGTAGAAACAACTTTGAGAGGGAAGCCAGCAGAAGGATTCGGTTGGGTTGGGCAGCATTCGGTAAACTTCGTCAGGTCTTCTTATCGTCAATACCATATTAGTGCATAAAGACTAAAGTCTTCAATGCGTACGTCCTACTAGTAATGACCTACGGTGCCGAGTCATGGACACTGGCAGTGAGACTAGTCCACCAATTTAAAGTCGCTCGGCGAGTTATGGAACGAGCTATGCTCAGAGTAACTTTGATGGATAAAATCCGGAACGAAGTAATCCGTCAGAGTACCAAAGTTGCTGACATTTCTTTTTAGCATGTTAGAATCATCAAATGAGTCCTCCCCAGCTCGGTTACGACAGTCGCTCCCTCCATACTGCCCTGAGATCTCACTGGAGCTCTTCCCGCTGCGCCTGGACTTGTCGATGCAGCGGGGATTCGCCCCGGCGCTGCGCCTCCGCGCGCCACTATTGCAGTCTTCGCGCTGGGGGGCAGTCGCCAGAAGAAAGAATTAGTAAGTTAAAGTGTCAGTGGGCTGGCCACATCTCTCGCAGGACAGTTAACCGCTTGGGTAGACGTGTCCTTGAGTAGAGACGGCGACTTGGCAAACGCAGTGTGGGACGCCCGTTGGTCAGGTGGAGTGAAGACCTACTAGAGGCGGCCGGCAGAGACTGGATGAGGAAAGCTCAAGACAGGGCTCAGTGGCGCTCATTGGGAGAGGCCTTGTCCAGCAGTGGACGAATACAGGCTGATGATGATACTGTCATGATAACCAAACCATCTATTTATATAATTAGCTAATAGTCATATATGTAAAAACATTAAACAAAAAATGTATTTCTTATACGTTGCAGACTCGTGAACATTTTTATTATTATTAAAATTCCTGTGTAATCTTGCGAGTACCGTTGTTGGTCGGTTGCACCATGATTCATAGCATGTTTTGGGATCAATTACATTATTTTGTTATGTTGATAACTTGTCCTAAATATTCTATCACTTTTACAGTTCCGTTGAATTTTGTGTAGTGCTTACATATTCTCTATTATAGTCGATATTTGTTTTTTTTTTCTGAAACGTAATAAGCCGTCAAACGGGTGGATTCCTTTAGTCAGTTTTTCGCCAGTCTTTAGGGAGACAGTCCATAAGGCCACTTATTTCTCCGCTAATTTCTTGCATTTTAAAATAAATTTTAATATATCTATATATGTATAATCGTTTATTTTCAATATAGAGCAGGTAAAAACAGATAGTGGTGTACAAAATGCAGTGATAGAGTTTAGTCAAAGGCTGGCGTAATCTAGAGTGTATGCTAAATATATTTCCAAGATCGCTAGTTCTGCTACATTACCGTATTTGTGACTCTCAAAAACATTTGTCAATATAATATTTGAGACACATAATTCCTTAAAAATGGGTGAGATAAAAATCTGTAAGAACTGAAAATTGTTGTAAAAAAATATGAAGTATAAGTTAAGTTAGTAAAGTAATGTACATCTCTTAGTGTTTATACCACCCTATTTTTAGCAACAGTATAAAATCACCACTCAAAAGTTACCTCATGTATACACATAGTAAAAGCGTCAGTACACGTAGCCAACAATCATCAATCACATACATTATATAAGGGTACATACAACGAGTGGTTCGTAAAACGCGAACGTTTTTTATCATTTTTGTGCTTTATTTAAAAAATAAGCGAATTGATTGGCTGCGCGGGTCTCGCGGTGAGTTCGCGCAGCGCGCAGCGTCCCTCTACCAACCGACCAATAGCAGCCAAGGACCTCGCGAGGGTGCTCGCCCTTAATCATTATACAAAAAATAATTTTGTTCTACTATGCCAAATTTTGGCAACGGAACAAATTGACAGAATTAATCAATATTTTCGTTGCAATTTTATACTATTTTGTGTATAGTAAAGCTTACAATGACTGGTTAGTTATCTGTTCTTTAGTGACTGTTCATTTCTAAGAGATTTGGGATTCGTGATACTCGTATTATTCATGACTACTACTATTAATTTTTTTAAGCTTTTCTAATACTCTTGGAAACTACGAAATGGAAGGTTAAAAAAAGACATGAAACGAGGTCTTATGAATCAACTTAAATATTCATGAATGGTCTGAATATAATATAGGGAAGGTAAAGTGGAAAAAGAAGTATGACATCATTTTATAAATTATGACAACAAAATGTTGTATGACTTTATATTATTAGATAAGATAGGTTCACTTATTTTTAGAGTTCCGTACCTAAAAACAAAAAAAAAACTGATCCCTTATAGAATCACTTTGTTTGTTGTCCGTTTGTCCTTCTGTCAAGACCCTTTTCCTCAAGAAAAAGAGGTGTAAAGCTGAAATTAATAAATTAAATACTCAAGTCTACAATTCCTTGGAGCAGACAAAAAATCAAACGCCTAAGTCAACGCAATCAAAAGAAACAGTCGTTTAGCTCTGTTTTGCCGGATTTGTTATGCTCACGGTGTAATCAAAACCTATACTTAGGGCAGTTCCCGTGCACCTAGAATTGTGAAAGCCAGAAGCAATTGAACTCATAGAAATAATAATGGAAATCTTGTAAAAATGTACGCCCTATTATAAGGGTGAGGATCGTGTTTGATCACCATAATATATTAATCCCTTTTTTCTCCATAACGCATGTCTGTCGCTTCAGCATTTAGTTTGGTTCTTTATCAGAAAAAATCGCTAATGACCAATTTTATTTTTATGATAGATCTTGCGTTCCCTGGTTTGGCTTCTTTATATAGAGTTGCTTTTAATAAAAGCGTACATGCTTTTATTAAAAGCAACTAATAATAACATTTAAATATCCCGGGTAAAATGTAATGAGTATTTTAATCTGTGGAACTCTATGTCAAAATGAATGTCATGTAGTCTATGAAGTAAGTCTATGGTTACTGAACTGTCAACAATACAAAGTCACACCACGTTTTACAAGAAGTCTGTTATTTATTTTAAAATATCACGAAAATCCAGCACGATATTTTATAAATCTGAAGTTAGGATATTTTATTACTGGTCAATAACTTTTTTAATGAATTTGTTTTGTCATCAGACTGTTTATAACCTGGATTAACACAGAACAGTTTTATTCCCAATTTTATGTGCCTGTGGAATAACTCCCAAGTTGAAGCGGGCGAAGCCGCTAAAAACAACTAGTTCAACTATAATATTAATTTTGCATATACGATAAATCATTTTCAACTACGGAACCTAAAAATTGGCCAGGTTAAAGAGCCTTTTTATTGTACAAACAAAATCATAGCTTTTAGCTATAAATTCATGCAAGTTTAGCAACTTTATTAGCAAGAATTATCCTTTTCCTATTATAATGGATCCATGCGGACGACATCACAGGATATCCATGGTTGTTGTTATTTAAAACTTTTTACAGAATGTAACAAACACTTTTCTGAAAACCCTATCAAAATTCGTTCAGCCAAACGCAAGATAATCCCGGACATACATACATAAAAACATAGACGCGAACTGAGAAGAAGTTTAAGTCGGTTAAAAACTAAATTAAATTTAACTTGAAAAAATTAGATAGATAATTTTTTTCCTATATTTCAATCATCAGCCACTCAAACGGCTCAATTGAAAACATGAATACACCCTAAGTGTTATCAAATATTAGTGCTAAACCTACCAATAAACAAACTCACCATGACTTAAACATGTCACATTTTGACGTCGTCATTGTTCGCTAGAGTTTGTTTCGCGAATATGTAAACTGTGGAATTGACGATGATGGAGCGAATGAGCTATATTGTGTGTGTGGGCACAGAGTTGTCAGACCGAGGGTGCCAGTGTGCACACCCCCGCAGCCCTCAGGGACAAAGTGCTCGAGTGTGACTCAACGAGACGATGACTTAACAAAATGTCATATAAAAATGTATGTTAAATTGGAAATTATATGCTTGAGGGCATTATTTTCAACACTATGATTTATGAAACTATTTATGATTAATAAACAGGAGAAAATATTATTTTCAACTTGAATTTACTTATTATAAATTTAATTAGTGTCAGCATTAATAAGGCTAATCTTTACATTAGTGAAACAACTTGACTAGTTATGGGTGAATGTGTAGTACCTTCATTCACCCAGTCAAAGAAGTTAAGTTCTTGTACCTAAGCATACACTTAAAGCAATACTATCTGCACTCTTTAGAAGTATTTGTAGTCGAAATCTTATTGATATACTCGCGACTATTTCGCAAGCCAGCTTGACATACTCGTACATAACACGAACAGAGCAAAGATTGCAAGAATAAGATTTTTAATTAAAACTGCCTACAACTATACACTATACTATACTAACATAATAATCGGCGTTAGTCAATCGTTCTGTAGTTGGAATGGCTGTAGGTTTACATAAATAAACCTGAGTGAGGAATTCACGATCTACGAAGCTTTTTTCCAACAGTATATGCTGAGCTAGTGATTACTAGATTATATATGAAGCGACTGGTTATAGTCCAATTAGACACCTTTCGCTAGCATGGTGTACTAGATATACTATGCTACGTTGTTATTCGGGGTCGCGGGACTTACGAATACACGTAGTGAACACGGAACGTAAAGGGCTATAGATTTGACGATTTTAACACGCAAAAAAAATGCTATGTTGTTATGGATGCGCTTGTCAACCGCAACAATATTCAACTATGCTAAGTTTTTATATAGAAACATGCGTGCTGTGTATGGTAGCGACTGATTCAGTAATGTGCAGAATAGCATATAATAGGCGAGCTGCGCATCTTTTTAGAACAGCAACCCTACAGTGGCTTAGTCGCTCCGCAACAAAGCATAGCAATAGTGGAAAGGTCATATAACTTTAGGGCTTACGCTCTTACTATTTTGCAGCTAACCTGCATAGCATATCTCCAGTGGAAAAGCACCCTTACATTATATGTCCGGTGGAAAAACATGCTAAGACTGAATAGCAGACTTGACAAGTGAGAAAATAATTTAGGCTTACGAAGATAGGATTACTGATAAGCATTGCTAGTTACATGATTCTGGACTTTTATGACTATATATACATATTTTTAATATGTAGAGCGAAAAAACTTTTTAACGAATATAATTTTATTTGAAGACTCAGTAAACATCAACACCATATGAAATGCATTATTTTGTTAACCATGCTACAGACTACCATTGCAGAAATATGTTTGAATTTAACAATTAGTGGGATACGATTTTAGAGTTTATAGATATCTTTTTAGATTTGAGAGCTTTGTGGCAAAAGTAAAAGAAGTGATAAACATAAATCAGGGGCGGCTAATTCTAACTTTTCCTAATTTTAAAATATATCTTTTTTTATTGCCACGAGGGGTGGCACGCGACTCAATCCTACAGAATAGTCCTTCCTTTAATGTGAGGGTTTATTCGCAATCCTCAATTCGGTTTTTTGGGACTATTGTGATATTTTTTTCGGCTTTTTTGTATGGTCAATGAGGGGTCAGTTTTTTAGATGGGCCCCTGGCTCGTTGAGATTGATTGACAGGCAACGGTCACTCGCAAATTGCCATCTGCATTTACGTCAAAATAATAAAAATAATTCTCAGTGATATCGACCAAGGGGCTGTTTTTAAATGCAGGAATCGTATTTCAGTAAAGTTAGAATAAAAGCTCTAATCGTGGCAATTTGAGTTATCATTTTCTTACAAGTTTTCCGGTGTTTATACATTGCGTATCTGCACTGATCCAAAACACTCAAAATATGATCTGAAATCTCACCAAAGTGTTTCAGGACTTAATGCATTTCAATCCAAACTTATTCATTTAAAACAAGTTAACCATTTTTTCTCAGAGTCAATGCTTTATACAATAGCAATTTCACATTGAGGTGGTTCGTTTTATCACTTATTTATATTTCTAATTCATTGTATAAGGTCTCATTACCGGGCACAGTGTGTCCATTGTCCATATTGTCACGCGCCTGATCTCTATTTTTTGTTGCATTCACTTTTTCACAGCTAATATTTTTGCATTAATGGATAAAAAACCACCCCTATTTACAAATAACAGGGACCTTTAATCCGAACGCTTATTAAATGTAAATATTTCATGAAATATTACCGTGATGGATATTTATGGCGTTTTTAGTACTTATTGTGATTCAATAATCATTTTTGGGTTATAATCTATTTCACGAAGTTCTACAACGTAGAAATAAAATACTGTATTTGGCTTTAACTTATTTTCTGTTTTTTGGTGCCCTAGAGATTCAAAAGCTTAAGACTTTCAGTAAAGTTTATGGTAGAGGCTACCCTTGCTGCATATCTTGATAAAGACAATGAATGATTTGTGGCAATGATTTGTGGCAATGATTCCCATTGCCTTTTCATTTAAGTATTTTACTTACTTTCTTTTGAAATAATAATTTTATTTCCATCTAGGCTCAATATTAAGAAACGGGATTAAATATAATGACCACCATAAAATGCTTTGATACCCTTAGCTACTACACTTCAAATTGTATTCGAACACCAAATATAGTAAATGATCACCAAATCTTAGCGAGCAAAATAATGTGTAATAAATGGTCACCAAATGTAAAACTCGCTTCAGCAAGATTTCAGTTCGGTTTGGTTAGGTTCCTTTAAACCTTGTACACAGAAATAGAAGCCCCGCGAAGCGGGGCTTCGTCGACCCTGCTTAGGTAGATTTTTTTTATTACACCTCGTTATGCCATATTTTAATGAACATATTTTGTTGCACATTCAGTATATTTGGTGGAACACAGGCAATTTTGGTGATCATTTACTACTTTTGGGTTGACAATGATTTATTTGGAGTCATTTTGATTAAATAGGATAGCAAAATGTTAAAACTTTGGTTATAATTTTACATTAAAATGCGGGTTTCATTTTGGTGATCATTTACTATTTTTATTATTTTTATATGTTACTATATCTGGTGGTAAGTTAAACATAAGCCTTAAGAAATACTCTGAGAAACTTGAAATGTGCAAATAATCGAAATGTGCATATCAAATCGCATAATATTGGCTTTGGCAAACTGATGATAGAAAAAATTGGAGCATTGACGTACGCGCGCCTAGCGTCGCATGGGTCAGGTAATTGTACTATGTCCCAGCTTTTGTAAAATGAGAGACATTCCTGTATTGATCATCTTAGTTGTTTTATCAGAAACTTACTTTAAGATAGAATTATTTATTTATTCATTCTGTAAAAAGAAAGTTTTACAGAAAAACGCCGTTCAATAAAAGAACGCTAGTTTTATTTGGCTTATTCCCAAAACGCTATGTAATTTTGGCGTGAATGAGGTTTATAATCAAAATTTCATAGCGAGTGTTCTGATTTTTTGCACGAATTTTTTCAAGTACAAAAGACTTAAACGCATGCAAAATTTACTCCACTTATTGATTGGAGTATTAGTAGATTTAAGTTATAAATAATTTAAAACATGTCTCTAATTCATGATGATATGGTGAATGTAGTCGGCATTGTGTCCACGAGCTGACCAGCAGATGTGCGGCCGGCTGTTTGTATTCACTCGTCGCTGTGCGCATGCGTACCCTCTGCGAGCTTTCGCAAATATGGCCGCCGACCAACACAATTATTTTATAAATTTTATTTCGTACAGTGGTCATAATAAAAAAAAATAGTTTGGCATCAATCTGTCTGTAATTTGTATAAAAGCTATCTGAAATATCTTTGTAGGTATGAAATGAATTGAAACTAGGGTGAACTCATCTAATTCTGTGACTTGCTTAATTATTAAGATACTATCATATGCATCAGTAATAAAGATCAAATGCGTCTGTAAATTTTGGGGAGACTCGAGTAAGTGATATAATGACAACTAACCGTTAGTTGTTCAGGTATTTCAAGAAACTCATTTCACTCGTATAGCCCCACGATAGTGCTCAAACCAAATATCACCGAACTAGGCGAGTAATATAGTATTAAAAAATTGTAAATCATTAAATATGTTTCGTTTTATACGATAAACACTTTTTTTTTTTAGCGTGGTAAAATCATCAAATGAGTCCTCCAACCCCGGGCAGGGCGGGAGGGACTGTCAGACTTCTACTGACTAAAATCCATAAACACTTGCGAAAAAGATTAATAAGAGCCACGTTGACAGCAAAATATTTTACTGAAGACAGAATTGTGAGTGGTTTAGGCATAAAAAGGTAACAAAAACCAACAAAATAGCTTTCGCATTTATAGCATAAGTTAGAATTAGGATATTTACACATTTACAAATAAGTTATCGTTTTTTAATCTATTACATTTTACTGGGATACGTCAAATGTGAAACTAACACTTCGCTGTATAGTAGGAACTGATAGAGTTTGTCAAAGAAAAAATATAATGGATACTATTCTTATGAGCAAGTAAATCTTAAAAGGAACAAAGTAATGTTTCAATACTATTGTAAAGTACTATTAGTAATACTGTATTTGAATTGAGCATTTAATATTTTACGTCATCGAACATTCTTTTTTTTTAAACATAAATACAAGTCGTTAAAAAGCTTTGTCATAAGAAGAAGTTGTCATAATACAACTATTGAATTATTTTAGGCTGTTAAAGTTTAAATATTATACGAATTAACACGAATTTCAAAGATTTTCGATGGAAACAAAATCATGTGTTGAAGTTTTGTTAGTAGAAGATTTCCCTTTTTCTTCAGCCCATTGCCGTCCACAGCTGGACCTAAGGCTCTCCCAAAGAACGATTAAACTAATAATATAAACGATTAACTGGTGAATAATCAAAAAATAACAGTTCAATAAGAAGTCTGATTTCAAACATGCCAATTAGTTATATCGGCGATCAGTGCTGACATAGATTTAGTTTTTGAGCTAAAGTTCGTTTTTTATTAAACATTTCTTATTTTAAATTGTGAATTCTGGAACAATATATTGACATCATATAAACAACTCTTACTATTGTATTTACTTGTAGTAAATGTTGGCAGCATCCCCCGTCCATGCGCGTCACCCCAAATCAAAACGCACCACGCAGTCTTTCGGTAATCGCCACGCAGTTCGCAGCTCTAGCATGTATACCACTCTCGTTTCACAATTACGACACCATAAAAAACCTTATAAATATTTCTTACAATCAATAAATAGGGTGTAAAGAACATCGGCGTGCAATTTTTTATACTCTTCCCTTTCGGTATTTGCGGCAAGTAACAAGTGTGGTGTTGTTGTGTTTTTTTATTGAATTATGTTTGACAATATAAAAAGGTCATGTATCAATATTTTTAAGTAGCAGTACGTATGTGATACGCTCGTTGGGGTTTCTCTTTAGAGGGGCGGCTCGCGGCGTACATGAAGGGTGAGATACTTGTATATACCTACTTGCTTGAGAATGATCAGTTGATCGAATTTAATGTTATGAATCAAAAATTCAAGCATTCAATTTGTAGTGTTCTCTTTCTGTCTTTGTCATTAGTTATTTAGATAAAAATACGAAAAAAAAACTCAAAATACAGATGCCACAGAAAACCAACATAAATTACTCACTTAAAACAAATGTCCATCCTAATGCAATTATAACAGGATGGACATTCATAGTAACCCGAAAAATGGAAACGTATGTGCTTCATTCCAATAACCTAAGTATGTGGAAAGAGCATACCTCATAATCTAAAAGAGATAAAAAAATGTTAGTTTGGCGCAAAAACCTAAAATGCATTGTATATATACTTTGTTCTCTAAACACATAATTAGATAAATAAGAATACCGTCAGCCGGTTATCTTCTTCGTAAATAAGAATCATATAAAAATTGGAATCAGGCAATTATTCACTAAACAGTATGTTGTTTTATGAAAGAATGAGAATAAAAAGTATCGAGATAAGGCAAGAATACTAAATAGCCATGTAACTGTTTAATAACTTGTTATCAGCTCTGAAAATATATGCAAATCACTTTAATGACAGTATTAATTAGACTCAACAGTGTTTTTGTCTTCATCTTATAGGTACATGAGAATATTTTGATTAGGGTAGGTCGGGAGATCAAGCTCATCCTAACTTTAACCTTTTATTGAGAGACCAAAATAGGTTTATAAAACATTCTAATAACAAATTATAAAAACAGATACATTTTACAATGTAAAAATGGTAGCCCTCTGGTATCTTTCTAGATATTTTTGTTTTTGTTTGTCAGACTTGGTATAGGTAAAAAAAAAAGGTTGCACTCCAGGAGTGCCGGTAGAAGTGAAAACTTTTTTGTTACTATGTTTTATTTTTAATTTGAATGACGTCTTACTCATTTTCGATCAGGGTCACGTGACCCTGACGCGAGTTTTGGTCACGTGACCCTGACGCGAGTTTTAAATTTTTTACCCATTACAGAAAAAGTGTACAACGCCGCTAAAGAAGTTTTCACTTCAAAAACATTGTATAAAAGTTAAGATCTCAATATCTTATTAGAATCGACATGATGCTTTGTTCTCTAATTTTGTATTTAATAAAACATTTTTTTGAGATTTTAAAAACTTTTAAGTTGCTATTATCTTTGTCTGTTTATAATGTATAACCTATTAAAACAAACGACCTGTATATTTTAAAAGATTTTCTTATAAGAATTTTATAACATCACAAGTTCGTCGGAAGGTTAAAATTAGGAGTTAATTGGAATAAGAATCATATAAATCAGTCTATTATAAATTGTTTAAATTGGAAATGGCATCTTTAGTTTCACACAACCTGAAGATTGTCAGTTTTGTGCGCATTTTAATAATCTTGGTCTAGGAGATAAAGTAAATGTTTCTACTACAATCAACATTTTTTTAGGTAAAAAGATTTGGTAGATTAATCAGTATTTAGCTATTATTTTACTCCTGATCTAAGGCCTCTTTCTATTGAGGAATAAAACATAGCCGGGGTCGTGAGACTAACGAATTACCGAGACCCCGAGACCGGAACGTGAATGGCTATTGAAGGACACCGTGGATTTTAATCAGTACAATTCTAACAGAAAGTGTGGGAGGACTCGTTAAATGATTTTACCACGATAAAAAAGGCCTCTTTCCATTAGTATTAATGTACTATAAATAAATCAATGTTCGTTGTATTGCAGAGTGCAGCGTGTGCGCAGCGGCAGCTGCCGCGGCCGCAGCAGCGGCGGCAGCGGCTGCGTCATGGGCAGCCAACCACGCTGCAGAGATCAGCAAACACTCGCCCCCCGTCATCGTCACCAACGGCACTCTCAATGGAACTGCACAGTATAATGGAAACTGTAAGATTATAGTAGTTTATGTAACTGGTACATAATGAGGGGTATTATACACGAGTCATCCACCGAAACACAAACGTCAAAATTCCAACATTCCCTTAGAAAGCGCGCGCAGCCACAGATAAAAAAGTAAAAAGATGTATCTATGATCAGTAATCTGTATCATAATGAAAAAAAATTAAATTATAACATTGTTTTGTTAGACAAACAGTGTTATAATTTAATTTTTTAATTTAATTACGATACTCTATGGTATAAAGTATGTCATTATAAACTCGTTTTGAGTTTTGTATTTCGAAGTTTACGATATGAGAGTAGATAAAAATAATTATTTATCTAATAATGAAAACTGTTACAACCTTTCTTGCGTTTATACATAACATTAATCGGCCCCGGTTTCGCACGGATAGCAGTTTGAGAATGTTTCTCTAATTCTCTGCATCACTCTAAGATAGACTGGAAGAAAATGCTCCAAGAAGAAGTCCACCTTTGAACTGTTGTGTGTTATAGAAATGTGCAAGGCAAATAAATAAAAAAAATTCTCATGTTTCTGCCAATTACAACTGAAGGTACCTAGTTCTTTTTTTTAGAGTTTATCCATTAAAATCAATTATAAATGAAACGTTCCTTTGAAAATTAACAAGAAGAATTTAAAAGCGAAAATCTGTAGAAAATATTATTATTTTTTGTCGATTCTGAAAGTTACATCCGCACCTTTTAATGTTAGTCAATACTAGTCATCTCAATAATCCCTTTGGCTCTAAACCCATTTGGTCATGGTCTTAATCTATTGTATATCACTCAGAACTAAAATTTTATCTTAATCCACATCCCAATCCTTTTTCTATGGCTGCTGCTTCTGATTACGCATCCTTTATTGGATTTGGAGATTATTTAGGCCAAGTTTTGAGTTTATCAAATCAATCAGAATAAACTTCCTATAAAAATTGATTACCCTTTTTCACCAACTTGGGGTGTGATTTTTTTTAATGCTTAATAATAATTATGCTTTTGACAATTTGTTGTCTAATTTACATTAATACTAATTTTCTTTATCAGCCTGCGCGTTATGATAGTTCCATACAAACTTTAATATCGTCGCCTAGATCACGAATGGTTGGTTGTTGTACCGATGAGAAATTAATGATGCCATCTGTGTCTTTTTTACTTAGGTTCGCATTTGTAGCAAGTTTCAGGTTTATCAACCCAAGGAATAAGATTTTAAATACAAACCTTTTCACCAAGTTTCACCTGTTATAGGTGAATTTTCGCAAAACCCTTTTAGATGTTTAAAAGCGACCTTAAATAAATAAAAACAGCTACTTCTGTCCGAAATTCAGGTTTAGCTATTTGAGGCTGCATATTACTACCATACCCTTTTATACATATTTGTCGGAGAAGTAGAGATGATAGATTATTATACAAAAAGTTTATCATTATCTTCTGTATATGGCACAAAACAAGTTGCTTTCCGCCGTCTTTACGCTTAGATCTTTCAAATTTCACAACTTATTTCCATGCGATTTTCTTTAATAGACAGAGTGATTCAAGAGGAATGTTAATAATGTATAATAAATAGGTACATACGCAATAGCACCCGCGCGATTCTATAATTTTAAAGTATGATTTTAAAATGACCCAATATTTATTATGGCTACGGAAGTCGGCAAAAATGTTCTCAAAAATGTTCTTAATAAGATTTACCATATTATTAACCACCTAAATATTTTCAAATCTAAAAATCTACAAATAGTAATAAAACATGTCAAATAGTTTTAGTATACAGACCATATCAGTTTAAAAATCTAATAAGACTTATTGATAAAAATAATGTCAATTATAGTTTATTGAAGCAATTTATTGAACATACTCTTAAAAGTAAATTTAAAAAAGTATATCATTGCATTAGCAAGAACATAGTGATTAGATTGGCAACTTCTTTTCTCTTACTGTATCCGATTTTGCAAGCATTTCTAATATTCATAAAATATTTGCGTGGCGTAGCAGCTTCGTAGCAGCGCCGTAGACTCGGCGTAGCACCTCTACGGATTTTAACACTTTATAAAACTTGAAGGATAGAACAGAAATTACACACCCCATATATTTTAGTGATTTTTTTTTGTATTTGATTGTCTTTATTGTTTAATGTTTGCGATCCGCAGCTGCAACGACACGATTCTATCGTTTGTCGTGTCGTAGCATTGAGTGCAATTCATTTCTTTATTATTTTCAAATGAGCTGCAAGGAACTTGTCACAATAAGTAAAAGGGGTGTATCTTCCTCAATTTAGATGCCGATATTTAGGACTTCGTGAATTTAGAAATTATTAATCGTCGCTCGTACGAGCAGTATCCTAATTTAGGACGCGATTAACCACAAGGATGGCGACTAAATTTCTTATCCAAAATCGGATCCTGAATTATAATATCTTACGTTATATAAACTTAACCATCTATTCAGCAATAAACTAAGATTGGTATGATGATCGCCTTTCGTTTTTCAAATTTTTGGCTGTTACACTGTTGTTAAACAATTTGAGTTACGCGTAAAAGTGTCACACCAACTAAATCGATGTCCAGCGGTCATAATAGTGTTTTTACATACATCAAAGCCAAACTAAAGGGGACCAGATAGTAAAACAGATCCTTTCTTTGAACTACTTAGTTAGCTACCTGACTCGTGATCCTTTTTTGTCATGTCACTGTCTTGATCTACTGTATCTATCATTTACTGCATCGGTACCAAATGACGCAGTAGTGGCAAAACTATTAAAAACTGTATTTGGAAAGATTTTTAATTACTTTTAGTTCTTTCATTTAACATACATATGGTTGCATGGTAGGTTACAACATTCATCTGAAGCATGAAATCAACTCAATTGAATTTATTTAATTAACCAATGACATATAAAACTTACTAAGGTTATTGTAAGACATGTTCAGATAGAGTTCAAACGCAAAAGGACGTACGAAGTGATCCAAAAATACCTATTTTTATATTTGAGGGTGCCAGTAAGCGCCACCCCTCCCAGGGCACGCCTTTAAAGCAAAATTAACATAACACATTGGGGTCGATTGCTGGGCCCTTCGGCTTGGCTCTCGTTTTAAAGTTCCGCAGTACCAACACAGATGGCGGTATGATATTGACGAAACCAATGCCATCTGCAGTTAACTTGCAGAAACAGCCAAATGGGAAGTTCACCACGAAATATAAGAATTTAACACTAGAGGACACTTTTAGGCAAGTTTGTACGATGCCTTATTAATTCTTCACATATTTTATACCTTTTGCCACAGAACTGCTCATCTATGCACTATACAAAAAATCAATCAATACGAGAATTATCTATAATTAATTTAGCTTAATATTCTAGGCACAACTTCGATAATAATACGATAGCCGTTTTGCCCCCTTACGACTGTTAGTACTATTTGAATTATTAATATTTCCTCTGAGTTTATACACTGTATTTGATTGATTTTTGTTGTAGGCAGAACAATCTAGCTGTGTTACTAGATATTTCAAGGTCGTTAATTCTTTAAACCCTTATCTACGAACGTGTTACTCATCTTGTTTTTTTCACATTTTCGATACAATATGAATCACATTTCGAAGAAGGGAAGTCTAACAATCGATTAATCAGCCAGTTTTAATTTGCAAGGAGTCATAGAAATATTAAAAAAAAATACGAAGTAGCCTTTGGTTGGGGTGAAAAGATCAGAGAAAGTGAATACGACAATTGGTCGAGATTCATTATTTCCAAAACGTGTTTTTCTTGTGAAGCGACTATTGTCAAATTTTGTTGATGCATAATCATACGTGGATTAGATAAGTAACAATGGGTCCGGTCGGCCAGGTCGTCAGCATATGACGTGACCGAAGGGGACTCCCTCTAACAGTTGGGGAGGATACGCTAACAATTTCGCCATACCTGATTCTCAACAGAAATACAGAAAAGCAAACGTGAAATTGTCACACTTGTAACAATGGACATCAAACTTGGTAATGAATTTAATAGGAATTCTGAGGGGAACATGGATTTAAATATAATCAAATGAATAGTTATTCTTTGCTCTGTTTATTCCACTTTCTGCCTTTTGTACGAGCCTGGGATCTTTCTTTTTTATTTTCTCCCGTACGAAGCATTTTTTAAAGTGAGTTTGGGCTTTTCCATTAAATTGAGCTTTTACTGCAAATCCTTGGATGCAATTCAACTGAATGAGCTGATAATGCTAAGACATTTCCATAACACAACAATATAAGGCTGTAAATACTAGGAATTGAAGCTTTATTCCTATATGTTTTAAGTTGATAAAAACTTAACTTTGGGAGAAGGTTCACACGCTCCTGTTTATTTTCAGCAATATGTAACGAAACTCAACTTTTGTTACGTTAATTGGATCATTTATGTATCCTGTAATCAGCTTAAACTTATAGTAAAGTGCGCCAAATTGTTGATTTTGTTTTTTTTTTTCTCAAAAATTTCAAAGATATATTAGAGAAACACATGTTAGAGGGCTCATTCAATAAAACTAATTCCGTTTAATCTCAGTTCCGACTGAAACGGGCATCTCGATTTAATGCATGTCATAAACTTGGACGCGAACTCTGCATTCCGATCAAAGTTGTCTCCCAGAAGTTTCGGTGACACACACGTTTTGATACGCGTTTAAATTCTATTCATATTAAAAAGTTTGAGAAATGGAAATACTTTACATATATGTACTAACTTATTGTATAATATCTCAGTACTCAATAATGCGAATCGGCTACTTGCACATCAGGTTCAAAGTCCAAAAATATTCACGAATATTTGTAGGTATATGAATATGATAAAGACAATATGTAAATATAAAATTTAATCTTCTATAATTCATAGCAAAGTATTAGTACTTAAAGCTATTAAGTTCATTCAAAAGATCTGATTTAAAAGGTACAAAGTAAGTATTATACGACTATACATTATACAATAATAGAAAGTAGCAACATAATATAATTTCATGCATTTTCATTTCGTTACTCAAAATGTTTACAGCTACATAATCGGACATATACCAACTATTAATTTTTCAGTATATTATTTATTACTATTTAAGTATAAAATATAGATAGAAAATGTTTACAGTAAGAACATAACGAGTACAAGATATTCAGAAGATGTACATATAACGAAAGCAAAAAGTTAACGATTTATGGATTTAATTTATGTAAAAATCTTCTTTAGAGTATGTATCGTATGCAATTAAATCAATATAATATTTACGAAAAATAAGGACTTTAAAGGTTGTATGGAAATATGTCGTCGCTCTTAATATTTGGTTGTATTGTTCTTATAAAGGTAAACACTTTAACTTCCTCTAAAAGTTTATTTTTGTAAAGAAACCATCAAAAGCTCATTCAGTGGTATTTCAGAGCGATCTTTTTAGAATTTACACAGGAAATCGCAAGCCATACTTTACGTAATACAGTTTATTTAGGTACAATTCTGGAAATAGCATAAAAAAAACATTTATTGTTGCTGGATATTTAAACAAAAAGACTTGTGAAGTTGGTCATTCCCAAAAGATCCCTTTTGCGGTCGGTTGTACGCGGCTTCTATTGAGAATATTTTTTGTGAGGTTTGAAGATGTTGTTTGTAAGCAATATGTGAGGTAGGTAGTAGAAGCCGTTCACCCTGCAGCGTGCTCGTGTCTGTTGGGAACGTTCGTGCTCCACGCCGCGCGCTGTGCCGCCAACAAGTGACACAATTTGGGTTGGGGTAAAGCGGCCGGCGCTTTCGGGCGGTGTACACGTTTCGTTAGCTTCTCTATTTTAAAAACTACTTGCTTGACGATATCCGGGAAGGGACCGACCGCATCACCGCGGCGTCGACTCTACACCACTGTCACTCATTTTCGATGCAGTCGACCTGCGTACGCGTCGTTGGTCGCTTCGCGCGCACGCGCGTCCGCCTTATGCACTTAACAAAATTTGATAGTTAATAAGTTTTTAACGTGCTAAGGTAAATGAACTTATTATAAACAAAGTGCCTTTTTTCAATCAGAGGATGTATGTTACGGAGAGGTGATATTTGTGGTGCCAGTTGATAATTTTTAGTTACCATGAGCGGGAGGGAAGGCGGAAATGCAGTTCCCTCTTCAAGTAAGTAGATACTCAAGATATATTTTTTCTAAGATTTTAAAAATATTTTTGTAGCCTGTTTTCTTTACGCCAATTTTAGATAAAACGAAAAATATAGTGGGAACTTAATCAAGTTTCGTCAAAAAGCTGTTTCATGTGTTGGAACTTGACATGGCCCTTATCGAACGGATGTATTGTACGCAGTGCCCAGGGAGGCAATCACAAACAGTTCATCATTGAAATTATTCAAATTGAGGTTAATAGAGTCTCGTTTTACTGATGTCACACATATGTGTGCCATGTTTACTGGGTATCAAGTTGATCAACAACAAGATATACTAATTATAAATTCGTACTTCCTAATTAGAGAATGTCTTGTATGGCATGACGTCACGATATACGCAATAATTTTTATTTTTTTATGATATTTGTATATATTTTAAGGACTACAGCTTTTAAAAACATAACAGTTACGTCCAAATTTGAAATGAATTTAAAACAAAGTGCGTAAATTCATGAATGGACGTACCAGCAGTCCTTGTATAACATGAGTATCAAGTATTGAATTGGAAACATGTGACGTGAACATTTTATCAAACAAGGTCTACGCATCGAGCAGTTAATTGTTTACTATTCCTACGATACCGTTTTAGTTGCTCGCATGCGTGCTGCCCTGCCTGCGACTTGGCGCCGTTGCTGCGCTGTTTTCGACTCTAACAACACTCTTATAAGTTTTATACTACCAAAATACTTTCTATTTATATTTATCTGTGTGAGTGATAAAAGCTTGAATGTGTTTAGGTAAGCCGACTGCATTTTAGAAGGACCTTAATCTCGCTCCCCACTACTCCTGCACTACGTGTTTTTGTCGTCGACATACCAGAGTTTTAGTGATGAACGCACTATCGATATTTTATGCTGATTAGAATATTGTTTACATTCTTACGCAACAACATTATACGAGCCGAGGTGTTGTAGTACATCCTCAATATGCGTACCTTTGGGCTTGTATCTACTGCGTAGTGCGCCTTAGTAGGTACTTCAAACAAGAAATCATTTTAGGACAGAAACCGTAAGCAAGTTCACTTGATCTGTTAAATTAATTCGTTTGTACAAACCATATACACAAACATGTCGAAAACATTCTTCCAAACAGGAATTGTCATAGAAAGTTATTGAAGTACCATCCGGAATTTTTGAAAGTCGATGTAAAGTGAGGTGACGTCCCTACGGCAGGGTCCGAGTTCGTAACCAGTCAATTAAATCCGAATGGTGGTACACTCTGCTGTCTCTTTCCCTCCTAGTTCAAGATACCCGAGCACAAGCGCCACTTGACGATGATTCACGTTCAAATTCCATACCTACGATTGATAACAGCAAAAAGTGGTGAATGGCACAATGTTTTAGGTCATTTCATTTGCTTGCTGGACATGCGTTCTACAATCATATTGGTATGCGTTTTGTTTACTACACGTGTGACTCGTTCCATTCAAATTATGAATGAACATTTGAACTATAATAAATATGTATGTATTTAGAGCCTCAGTATGTATAACCTGCATCAACTTTGTCTGAATGAGGCAAAACTAAACTATCGTTTAGTTTCTAAATAATATGTTACTATAAACACAAATTAAAAATAACAAAATACATAAATAACTGTAAAGTTTTGTCGATGGATAAATAATTGTTTATCGACATTTTTAATGTAGTGTAGTACCATTATAATCATTAAACATCAGTTTGTTATCGATAGGCCTTAAACCTGCACCTTTGCGAAAACAGTAAGCGTTGTCTAGTTATTTCTATAAGACTATTTGTTTATATTAAGAGACGAGTACATATAGTAAATAGTAATAAATAAAGTTAAGTATCATCTTCGTCCCACGCCCTTCAGCAGGCGCTGCATCTGATCGCCGTCGCTACTCGTGTGAATCATCGCCCGCATCCACGCATACACATTACTACAAAATCATTGAGTACTGGAAAAAAACAAATATTAAATGGCTTTTTAATCATTCAACACTAACCCTCAAACCATCGGTAAATGCTTTAAGCTCCACAGCTGAGTCGTGCGCTTTCAAGCTACGCTTTTAACAGATTTCTGAGAACATTAATTCTTAAAAAATAAGACAGTACGTCCACGTGGAAATACCATTGAAAAATATTATGTGTAACATGCAATCGTCATGGAGACTGAGACAACAGATGCGTCAACACGTGTTCGTTTATTGAGTAAACTTTATTTTCATTCATGGAAGTGATTCTCTACCTCGTGACCATGATATTATGAATGAAGAAGTAGTTGAAATGTGTCATTTTATTACTTAGGCGACTGTACGTTTAAAACAAAACAAGTTATTTAGTTGTCTAAAATAATACCATTTAATTGTGTTAAAATGTAGCGGAAAATAAAATCATCTTTTTTAAAAGTAAATTAAATTAAATTTAAATTACAGCATTAAATTAAATAATAACAACACTGCTGGTAAAACTAAAATGTAGAATAAAATAGAATAGAATAATGTTTCTTGTAAAACATGAGTGTGCATCAAAACAATGTGCAAATGTCATAAAATAACAAATTGATCTGCATGTTTTGCCAATTATAGCGTACAATATTAGCTTAAGTTTAGAGCAAACTAAAATTTTGAATTTGAGTCTATACAAATTTAAAATAACTTAAAGCCAAATAAATAAATTATAATACACAATCGGGGAAATAAAAAAAAATGTAAAAAAGAAGAGAAAAAGAAAAAATATTACCATTCTATTAATTGCCGTCAATTAAAAATTACGATTCGCTATAGTAAATACCTATATTTTGGAAAACTAATAAGCCAGCTCTCTTGTCAAAACTTTGTAAGCACTCAGACCCCCTGGTTCTAATGTATCAACCCCAAACGGCTTAAATACATAGCTGCTGGCTAAGCCAATGTATTTGCGTCGTTTGGTGTTTTCAGCACCTGCAGCAGCAACGCCAGCACAACACACCGAACTAGGAAGATGGGATGGCTTAAGGGTGTCGACACATATTGCATCGCACATTAAAGGCCTCCCCAGCTTCCATGGCGTTATGGTCATACCATCTGGTCTGCTCCCAGCTTCGTGTGCGAAGCCTGTGGGCTCTAAGACGGCTGGCACCTCGGCGGTGACAAGAGCACGACGGATTATGTCATTAAAACTAGCGTGTCTCGTTAACCGCCTACACTCCTGCTGCAGAAAAGGCCATGGTACCCGAGGCAGCCGACTACTTCACCACTACTGGTGCGTGGCATGGAGATACGGCAGAAGCAAGGAGCTTCATGAAAGCTTTTTCCGGGCCTTTCATGGGTCTTATGTAGACGTCTGCTCCGAGCCTGGCTACCATCCGGGGACCTCATTGAAGAAACCGAAGGTTTTGCCTGTGCAATTATTTATTCACAATAAATCTTCGGTAGTTATTCGTCATCATAACGATGACGAATAATACCGAAGATTTATTGTGAAAGATGGCACGGTTGACATAACATCTTGAATGCCACTGTCCGGGCGAATCAATCCGTCTCATTATTTGCGAATGTTCTCATCTTGCTAATGGAGAATATTTTGATAGACACAACCCTGTAGCCAATGATGCATGATCCATCAACAACTTGCTCTAAAATACAGCCTTGTGGAATCGAAAGTGCCGTACTACACCACCAGTCCAGTCCCCAGGACCCAGTTCTTGAAAGCAATATCATACTGTACTGGGATCTATCCATCATCACTGACAGGACTATTGTATCCAATGAACTGATAAAGTGGTTGTGGATCGATCAGAGCGGCGCGCGGCGCGCAAATGATTGTTGACAAAACTGTCCCGCATGACGAGAACCTCGTGAAAGCTGAATAAGATAAGTAAATCAAGTATCTTGATTTGGCTCGTGAGGCTGTCGATATGTGGGACGTGGATTCAGCGATCATTGTGCCGATAGTCGTGTCGGCCCATGGCTTAATTGCCAAGAGCCTCGACCAACATCTAAGTAGGCTCTTGTTAGGCAGCTGGATGGATCAAGGCCCTGATTGAGAAAGCTGTTCTTCTAGACACTGCGCGCATTGTTATGAGCTTCCTTTCTCAGGAGCCCTGACTCCCGATAGCTTGGACTCTGTTCCCTATACCGATGGGCCACTATTTCTTTTATTTTATTCTTCTATTTATACTCGTAAATTCAAAGAGTATTTGTCATTGTACATTTGGGAAGTTTATTAGACAATTTTGAAGCCGAGAGATTCTTTCCTGAAATACTAAATACTGCAGTTTTACTGTGGATCACGTTTATAAAAAATAGGCACAGCTATTCACACCTGCCCCAGGTAAGCATATCTAGCACCGTCTATTCGTAAATGAACGTTACAAGACACAAGGGTGCGTGCGCGCATCAAATGTTCCATTTAAAATATGCGTAGAATTTCCCCTTCCTGCTTTTAAAATACCACGAGCTTAAATTTAAATTCCAGTTTAAAAATAGTACATCTAATCGCTTCAGGAACTGATAATAAACCAGAAACGTCACGATTTCTGACTTTCTGTCTTGTTTTGTTATTATGTGGAGAAGCTAAACATTTTTGTTATATTTAGTAGAACTGGGACATTTTAATCTGCACCACAACAGTTCGTTGCACAACAGTTGTCGTAATTTGATACGAAGTAAAAGAGGCAAAGTAATGGTTAAATATTTGAAGAGGCGCGTCAGTGTTGCATTAGACGAATGCTATGTAATGCATCTGTTGCATAGAAATTCCGGCGCATGTTGAGGTGTAGCGTGGAATGTGCGTAGTTGTGCGGGGGGAAAGAGTGATGGTGCGCGGGCGGGGGCCGGGGGCTCGCGCGCACCATGCTGAGTAAACAAAACTACAAAACAGGCATAGTACAGCAGTCGGATGCGCCGGAGTGCTACCTCACTCTGTACATATACGAATATAAATAACGTGCTGCTTCCGACTAGCGCACTAATACCATGTATTGTAATGAGCGATCACCCCTCCACAATTTAAGCCATCTGAACACTATAACAACGTCAGTGAGTTAACAGGTAGCTTTACAAATAGAAACTTGTATTACTGGCTAAATGAAAGCTTTTTTCAATATCAATCCAACCATCCAAATCTTTGCATTTACGATTTCAATTCGGTTTCTGTTTATAGAGCTTTATGAAAAACTACTGGAACATTAAATAGTTAGTCAAGATATGATTGGTATGATTTTGGACTGCTCTACCGTATTACACGGTACCAATTTAAATAGCCTCTAACATAGCATAGTAATGGGGAATATCACCAGTCACCATTTGTGTTTATTTCCAAAGTAGAGTTAAAAATAATAAAGATTAATTTGTATACTGGTATCAAAACGGAAAATCTTGCCTTAGTCACCTGCCGAGTGAATAACACACGCTTAGTAAAATATAGTACATACTTAACAAACAACTTAATAAATAGAGATGGGCCGACTGGCACATTGGACGATTTCGTCAAGCCGATCAATCTCGACTTTGTCAGTGACGTTTCACAGAACAGCGAAGTTACTTACATTGAGTATATCATAAAATTTGTTTTAATTTGAATTAAGAAACTAAATAAAATTTAAATTATTCAGTACTTAAGTAAGAAGCTGATTCATATAATAAGGTATATAATATACTGTACCGGAGATAACCTACAAGTAAAAAAGTTGACTAGTCGACTATGATATGGCCAAAAGTCACCACAACTCTACTATGTGCCTAAATGTTTGAAAAAACGGAGGTCCATTCTGTATGTAACTTGACTCTGAAGGTTTTTGAAAACTGACAGATAGGAAACCGAGAAAAGTATTAAAAACCTGCAACTGTTCCATTAGCGTTAAATTATTTTTAAGAAATTGAATCAAAGCTGTAGTAGATCACCTGTGAAATGAAAACATATGGATTAATCACGCATGCAATTATGATAATTGATAATTGTATGAATGAAAACACTGTAGCGAACTCTACTTTCACAACTTCTTAGGTATTCAAAAATTATTCAAGTTATAAATGAAAATCCTTAGTTCAGTAACGAATGAATATTGAAGTTAACGCTCAAGCCTTTAAAAATTTACCCGTTTCTTAAACAAACATTGTGTTCACTTTAATAAATATTTAAATACTAAGAAAACAAGTCTCTACAAAGAAAAACATATTTTTGTAACGGCAAACAGTTAAGATACAAGTTGATTTTGGTATACATATTAACTCAGCGTTCGATAGAATTTAGTTAAATGAAACATGTTCAAATGGGTGGCGGGTCTCACGTTATTTAGAAACAAGTCTAAAAGCTTTCTCATTAATATGGGATAGGGAATAATAAATATCGAGTATGGTGAGCGTGGTGAGGTAGTGCGGCGGCGACGAGGCCGGCTAGGTGCAGTGCTACGGCAATGAATGAAAAAGGTACCAGAAACTTAACCTAAATACCGAACATTCTTCCAGTCCCCGCCGCCCGCCGCCGTCGCCACGTGTGCTGCCACCACGCTTTTACCGCTGCCGCCGCCGCCCGAAATAATATGCTTAGCTTACATACCAACACATGGAAATGTATATCGAATTAGCAAACCCACCAATAAATTCTCATATAACTAACATTTGAGTAAGCCTCCGCGATACTAACGTTCGATTGATGAGAGAGCGTCGTGAGAACTTTCAGCTTGCTTTATTTAAATGTTGTTTTGTTATGGTCTAGATTCGACTCATATTATACATATTTATAGTATCCGGCCGTTTATAAAACGGTTTAACTATTTGTTTATTATAATTCTAGACAATAAATTAAATATTTTTAATTCAATTAAAACAAAAATGCAAAGACTTCACATATGAAGTGAAATTATAGCCTTGTTTTAAATAAACAACAAAAAATACGACTTTGGTATTTGGAGATAAGTCATTCAGTACGGGGAAATAAAAAATAGTTGGTGTTAATCAGTATGAGTTTGAGAATCGGTGTTTGTCATGTGAAGTATTTCCGGATTTTTCTAATAAACTTGTTAGTCACTACTTACATTTTTTTCAAGGAAGTAACGTTATACTTTAACATTAGTCATCGCTACTATTGATGTTTTCGATGGCTAATTTACTACTACTATTCAAACGTATACTCTCTTTTAATTTGTTTGAAACTTAATATGCTTAAATGCATGTGGAATTATTAGCTATAGTGTAAAAGGAGTTGTCTTTTATTTAATTCCGTTCCCACGTTATTTGTTGTCTCGTTGCCCGATAAGGGGAACAGTATACCCTTTCTTCGTCCAGTAAACGATTGTAGGCCCTTATTTATTGCTAATAGATTTCTGAACGTTAAAATGTCTATTGCGTGCGTTTGGAAGCAAAGGGACTACGACCCGCTTAATGCAATTTGACTATTAGTGAATTCTTTATGACGTTTCTATTTATTTTAAAATATTCTATTACTGTCCGAAGGACGTACTGTACGAAGGACAGACAAAGGTGTAGCTTTGTCTGTCCTTTGTACTATGTTATTTTAAGTTATAGAAGTGGAAAGACAAATGGGAAGTAAACCATTCGGATGTACATGTTGTTGTTAAACTATTTCCTAAGGTAATTTTGCCGTTTATAATGACCTCCACTTACTTTCTAACCCCAAACAAATATAAGTAGTATAAAACCACGAACTTATGGGTGGATAGCATGCGTTAATTATAACACGTGGCGTCGTTAAACCTACGTACGAGTATGTACCGGAAACAAAGGCTTTTAATTATGTGAACATAATGTGCAATGAATTAAGTTGTAAAAACCTCCAGATTCCATTACAGGAAAGAAAGGGAGAGAGTTGCGCGGGCGCACGGGGTTGTAGAGACAGGCGGGAGCGGGTGAATGAGCGGGCGGCGGGCGCGGCGCTGGTGGCGTGGTACTCACAACTAAACTGTTTATTATTTGCAGGTGCAGCGGGCGCGAGCGGCAGCGCCGTCACAGGGGTGACGCGCCGCGGACGATGTAAGTGGTTCAACGTCGCAAAGGGCTGGGGGTTCATTACCCCTGACGATGGCGGGCAAGATGTTTTTGTGCACCAGGTGATTGTTATCATTTTATTTCTCGAAGCATGCACGCAACGCACACATTTTAAAATTAGATATGACGCAAAATTTTCGAAGCACACCTATGTAGTTCATTAAATCGCTCCGTTCTCTATAATAGTTAAAATAGGAAAATAAATCCATTCAGAAAAAATATTGTGGCGTATCTAGCGGTTGACCCGATAGTGCGCTTATTTGTTTGCTCGGCTTATCAAGGCCGGATGTTTTTTCTATACATTTGCGCCACCATACTTGTACTTCGTTCGGCTGCAGCGACGCTAGCGGTAAAACTCATATTAGGTCAAGACTATGTTACTGGATGCCGATAACGTTGATTTTTTTCTCATAAGCGATAAGTAAATTTATAGCCCATTGAAGGGACCCACAGTCAATAATAATAGTTAGCATGAAGTTGTTATTTTTATACTGAACTAGCGAGCCGCCTCGCAGTACAGCACCGCGCGGTGCCGCGCCGCTGTCGTACGCACTAATATTATTACAAGCTTTTGACTGCTTCATCGATATTATTTACTTTTACAATTCTCAATACTTTTCTGAACTCGGAAATTTAAACTGGAAACCAAATTATGAACTAGGAAAATCAGATATCGCCCGTAATGGATATTGGAAACTGAGGACTATCCGTGTAACGCGCATTTTCATTGGCGGAACTACTTCTAAAGAAACACGATTAGATTAACTGACACATTTGTGTATTTCTTTCCAGAGCGTGATCCAGATGCAGGGATTCCGGTCACTAGGAGACGAGGAGGAGGTGGAGTTCGAGTGCAAGGAGTCAGACAAAGGCTTGGAGGCGACACGTGTCTCCGGGCCCTCGTCTGTGGACTGCCAAGGCTCACACCGGCGCCCGCTCTCCAAGAAACGGTTCAGAAAGATACGGTAATTTTGGCTAAGTAGCGTAGGAGGAAGTATCGTAACGCCTGTTTGTATAGACGATACTTTCTAGCTTGCAGTGTGTCAAATTGCTAAACGTAGAACCCTTCAATAGGAGCTGCTGTATCTAACTAAGACAGGGTATTTTATAATATATCTAATTGGTAACCCTACTGTGAACTACATGTCAAACACATTATAATGAAAAGGCAAACATTCAGTTATCAAACCATTAAACAATTTCATGAAGTAATAGTCAAACGATAACCTATTGAAATTAATATCGAACGATTACGACACTATTTTACTATTTCAATGATATTGTAGGATTGTATTTGCGCTATTCACTTGTTTACAACAGCCATAACAGTTATAATTATGTACCTTAACTTTACGAAGCTGTTGGAAAACCTTAATATTTAAAACGAAGTGAAACTGCAATAACTTCAAACAACGCGTCAACGTACTTCTTGTGCACTTGGTGTCACATTTCATATAAATATGAATATCATATTAGATATATTCTATCTGCTTACTTGTTGCCGAGTCAAACAGTTAATCGGAGGGTTATCGCATTATCTAACCATGGGAAAATATCGAGCCTACAAAGCTGTCGAGCTGTTAACTTTCTTGGAAATACAGTTTAAATCTTTTTTACTACACGGCATAGGCAGATGCTAGATAAAATTCTATTTTGGGCAGTGTTAAATAGATAAGGATTAATCGTAATGTGTTAATTGGTAAAAAAAATGAAATAGAACATGAAATGTGTCTATTATTTACAACACAGTTTGTAAGCTTTTGTAAAAAAGTTGTGAGACATTATGCGATATAGAAAACCTACAAATAGGTATGAAGGAGTGGTACTAACTTCCTGCGTCGGTGACAGTCTAGATTATAAAATAATAATCATATAATAAAGCTTTTGTGATGTTTCAACCAAATAATTTCATAGAATCTTCCAATTCAATTCATAAGAAATTGGTGACTCCTCAAAATATTCAGGCCGCAGTCAGATATCCTGTGCTGTGAGTCAGCAACTCTTCAGCCTTTGAGCAACACAGCCATTTCACAATTTCATTTACTAGTTCCAAGTGTCCAACGTAACTGGCTGTAAAGTAAAATATGAAATCCTCATTAAAAAAGTACTAGTACGTTTCAGGGAATATCACGTACTTTAGTTACGGTTTCTAAATGATGTTTTTCAAAAGTACTTCTAAAAGTAGGTTTTTTAGGTACGGTTTGCTTTGGCTTTCAGTTTTGTAACTGGTTTTTTATTGCACGTAACGTTTAATTTTTGAAAAGTAGAATTGTACATTGCCAACATTTTGGTTTCATCAACGTTACTAACGATTTTTAAACAGATTTATGTTTTTATGTATAAAATTATATTTTTTTGTAAAATATGATGTTTGATTGGTTTCAGTTGCTACAACTGCGGTGAGTTCGCCAACCA
Source organism: Agrotis segetum (assembly GCA_036375495.1). Lineage (NCBI taxonomy): Eukaryota > Metazoa > Arthropoda > Insecta > Lepidoptera > Noctuidae > Agrotis > Agrotis segetum. The sequence continues at coordinate 257,814 of JAQSVV010000122.1, forward strand.
CATAGCGGCTAAGTGCAGCATCGGCCCACAACCAAAGAGATGTCACAACTGCAAGAGTGAGGACCACCTCATTGCTGATTGCCCAATTAAGGTAAGATCCTCACTTCTATATTAGTATACCTACAATACGCCAGTTATGTTTAGTACCATTGTGAGGAGGATTGAGGATTTCCATCAGAAATCTTAGAAATCCCAACTCCGTTGCTGCTACTGAGACATACCCAATGAAAGAGCCCAAAAACAATTTGTTTCACCTGGGAATCGATCCCGGGACCTCATGTTCAGCAGTCGCGCTTGCTACCAGAAGGCCAAAGAGGTAGAAGTAGGGGACTTCTATATTTTCTTCAATTTACTCACATTCTATGTTTTTAGGCTAACTTATAAACTATTTTCATACTCTCCTGCAAGTAGATAAACTTTGAGACAGCTAACTTAATCCGGGAGTATTTAAAATTTGACAAATATATTCCTTGTTTTATAACAAGATTCCACTCACTATAATATGACACAATAAGTACTTGTATTTGACTTGATAGAATATGTTATCAGTCTCTAGTAAAAAAGTGGAAAATTTCCATGATTGTTCGTGGTTTGGCTGCTAACTTCCTAGTCAAGAGTCTATTCGTAGAATGCGTTTAGGCAGGTCTATAAAAGTTACTACTATTAAGCAAACGTATTGAGAATTGCCATTTTATTAACTGCTTTTAAAAAAGATGTTGTTGCTTAAGCGAACACCCATTCAAAGTAAACACAAAATAAGATAAATTAGCTGAAAGCTGGCTGCAGAAGTTTAGAGTTTACTTTATATTTTCTAGAAAGGTTGAAGGAGTTTTTAATATGTGCCTTATAGTAGCCATACACCATCCTGCCTATCGACGATCGATTTGACGCTTGCAATTGTTTTGTTGTATTTGATGGCATGACATGCCGATTTGATAGATCATAAAATCGATTTGACACAACGTCAAATCGGCAGCAGTGATGCATTTGGCTATTATTTGGTGACGACAGCTACAATTTTATAAATTTGTAGCTATCGGTCACCGAATAATAGCTAGATCTAGCTATAAAGTTGCTAAGTTGGCATCGCTGCTGCAGATTTGAAGTTGTGTCAAATCGATCGTACGATAGGCAGTATGGTGTATAGTGTATATGGACGAACTGCCAATTTGAAACAATTGCAAGCGTCATACGATAGGCAGGATGGTGTATGGCTACCATTAATTGAAGTCAATACCAAACCAAACATTTTGATGAGATCTTCATCAAAAGCTGTCTGAGGCAGCCTGATTGGTGACCGACATATTCATTTACATGTTTGCAGAGCTTAGAATCATTAAACAACTAACTAATCAATTGTTACACGCAGAGAAATGTCGGGCTACCTAAACGTGAACTTCTGGTTGCATCCGTGACAGCAAGACTCACTAGTTGACTTTACAACATTTCTAGTAATAAATACTAAGTAAGTAGTAGAGATAACAAGGATTTAGTATTTATTACTAGAAATGTTGTAAAGTCAACTAGTGGAGTCTTGTTGTCACGGGTGCTACAAGAAGTTCTCGTATATGTGTACATTTCTCTGTGTGTATGAAAAATTGTGTAACCAAATATTTAAATTATAGGTGGAGAAGAAAAAAGACGATGCAAGTAAGAGTAGTTCTAGCAGCTCACAGGGGGGCCAGCAGGAGAGTCCACCACACTCGTAACTCCATCAACACAACATACTGTATTCCAAAACCCGACGAAACTTGTAGACTTTCTAACGGCATTTCTTCACCCTTACTTTAACTATGTTATAACGTTTTGTAAGTTTAAACAAAGCTTTTTTCGACTAGATACTCCATTCCAAATTGAAACGACTTCATTGAATTAACAGATTTTACTTCAAGAAATACATATTGTACCCACGATTATCATCAATAAATTACATTGTGAGAACGCATCTACCTCAATATAGTTACAGATAAACTATACAAATGTACAAGACTGATCGGTACAAATCCATAATTCTAGTACAAACTATACAATATATACTTTTACATTATAATTTTAATGATAGTAATATTACAACCTAAGTTTGCAAACGTAACGTAAGTACAAATTTTATGTGTTCGAGTGACCTTAATTATTTTACGTATATTGGTGTTTATCCAAAGTGTGTGTTTATATTATTATTATTTTGTTGCTATATTATATGACAAACTTTATGTTAATTTTAGCAATTTTAGCTCATAATAAACGACAAGTTAGAAGTATTATAACTGGCTATGAGACGAAATGAAAATTGAGAGTGTCACAATATACGCTTACACAAAACGTGAAGAAAAGTAAAGTGAAAAGATCAAAACAAAATTAATAATATGTAATAACGATATCGTAACATAAAGTTCAAAACCTTTAAGGTAAGAATAGCTCCTGCACGAACGTTGCTAAAATAGAAGTAAATGTAAGCCCCTAATATTTAATTAGACGGTTAACGTAGGAAAGAAAATAATATCAATTTGTTTGTATATTTTTTCAGATGCTTAATGCAATGTAAACGTTAAAGTTAATGTGCCAAAGTCAAATTAACATTGTTGCAATAATTGTAAAAATATTTTAATTAAGTGTAGATTCAGTACGAATTATATTTCTATTACTTGCCGTAGCATACTAATGTGCTGTACTTTATACAGATAACAGTCAGTACAGATATAATATTTCTACGAGTATTTAATTGAACTTTGCCATGTATGTATAATATTTGCGACTTATGTTTGCTCAAAAGCCTAATCATAATTAAGTAGAACAAGCCGTGAGTGTAGTGGGGGTACTTAATCCTGTAATTATCAGAGTTTGCCATTTTTCCCTTTTTTTTAATTGTAATTCGAATTTGATGAAATAAATATTATTTTTAAACCAATCTTAAAACCGGAGCAGTGTGATTTTCAAGCTAAAAAATACAAACTGTTACTTATACCTCAGAAGAAACTAAAAACATAATCAGCTGCACGTAGCTATTTAATTTTTGGTGTCAATGAGACATAAAGACCCATTGGTTGATTGATTGAAGAATGATCAAAACTACGAATTGTGAAGAACGGCACACAAGTGTACCTACTACATTGGATTAAAATACGTATCGTTTTAAAAGGTATCTGGCTATTAGAGTGCTACAACTATGTTCCAACGGTATATTATTACTAAGTGCAGTTATGAGAATGTGTTTTAAATTCTTTTAATATTATAATAATGATTGCTAATGTAGAATGTTCACCACCTACCCATCGATGTTAATTTAAGACTTTGATTTTTACACACAAAATCTATTAAGGTAGTTTAGATACAAATAATACGGAGTAATAATCTACCTCAATATTAATGTATATGACTTAGTTAAGATATTTTACTGTATTTGTTTTTAGGTTATAAAACTGACTGTCGGAATGCCAACAGGAACATTACACAGGCCCACTGAAACTGTCTTTAAACTTCTTTTTTATTGGAAGCTATATATTTGCGCAATTCTATGATTATATATGTTAAGACAACAAATAGCCAAACGCCACAAACACAAGGTAATGTACGATTGATCTAGTTAAGAAATAATTAATGTATAACGTCCGCCTGCGTTAGATACCAATGAATTTAAGATTTTGTTTTAAGAATATAAATCTGCATAAAACAACGTTGTATAGAGAACATTAAGAATTGTTTTAATGATTACTATTAAAGTTTTGTTAAATCATAATAAAGCAGGGAATGGCTCAGTTCACAGTGGTGCCCACACATTTAATATTCAAATAAAAATGATTCGATATTGGTACCTAATCAGTTAGTAATATTCTTCTTTCAAATTTTTGGTTTCAATATTAAATATTGTGTTATTGAAACATTTAATAATCATTTCATTGGATATCACTAGTTTTATATGCATTTCAACTACAGTTAACATCAAGAGATTAACATTGATGATCTAATAACATTGATTATTTATCAAAACAACGGGAAAAAAACAAGGTTTCAGTCACTAAAATTTTTATAAAGTTTCTGTCATTAACATTTGATGTTGGCTGTACATTATGAAATGTAATAAAACTGAAGGTTATCAAATTCTCCGGGGAGTTTGAACACTCGCATGCGTGTTAAACTTGACCCAGTATTGTCAATAACATCAGAAATATTTTCAATTCTATCCTGACTTGTAATATTACAAGTTAATATCATAATATTACGTAGTAAGTTTAGTCATGTGACATCACGGTAGAGACAGTTCGGTTTAGCGATATTATAAACTACGGGTCTTTTTGCATTTCATTTTTTATAGCAGTTATAGTTGTGATGTAGTTTTAATTTATAAGATTTTAATGAAAGACTATTTGCAAACATCTACCTCATAATTTAATTACGTTAAATAGAGTTTATTGATAAGTTAATTAACATTTATAAATTCTAGCAATTATTTTTTTCCATAATTATATCTTTGCTGAATGCCGAATTTCTTTCTTAGAGTTTAAATTTTGTTTTTTATTATTATTCAAAGAAAAATAAATCATAAAAATATGCTGTTGTTTTATCGTATACATCCTTAATTTCTAAGAGATATCAAGTTTCACTGCTATTTAAGATTAAGTATAGTCTAAGATCCCACTTAAATATCACGCTCAAACGATTTTAACGTAACGTAGTAAAGCATTGTTTCACAACAATTATGAAAAGATTTCATTGAAATGTTCTTTCCAATGGTATCTTATTTCTATTGGTTACTTAGAAAATCTTAATAGAGAGTTTTACATAAAATAAAACTTACCTATTATTTTTTCATCAATATCCGGAATCCATCTTGAGTCAAGCACCTGTCTTTCAGCCTGTTGACAGCGACTTCCGCTACCTCTCCGTTGGCAGCGCCCTCTATACTTACCGTTGGTACTAAGTATTTCTAGCGCGCCTCAGGTGATCGCCCGATTTATCGTCATTATGGAACTCATGATGCACCAGGTAGACCTTACATGGATTCCGGATATTGATGAAAAAATAATAGGTAAGTTTTATTTTATGTAAAACTCTCTATTATTTGTTTTGTATCAATATCCGGAATCCATCTTGAGTGATGTGTTTGTTATCACCTGGTGCGCTAGACCCAAAGACGCTATAATGTGTTTAAGGGTGTTAAATTATTGGATTAATAAAATACAATATCAAAATTATGTAAATGTATTACAATAATAAATTCTGGTGTGACATACTATTATTAGTCATATAACCAAATAAATGATTTCGATAAATTAATGAGTACATACTTTTAATCAACAGGATCAAAATAATTAGACAAAGATGTAGAAATATTGGGAACACTCGAATCATTGTGATTTAAAAGTTCTCTTTGATAATAATTCTGGAAGGTGTGAATCGTTTTCCAGTTACCGGTTGCAAGAATTTGATCAATAGGAAAATTCTCTACGAAATTGAGAGAAGCAACTGCGGATCTTACCGATCCTGGAGTTGCATCAATACCAGCAGCTTTTAAAAGTGATCTCACCCATCCCCCAATAACAGTTCTAGACGCAGGCTTAATATTCCCTTTAACTGTTATAAATAAATGCTTTATATTTCCTCGACAGTTGGATGTAATACATATTAATTGCCTTAACCAAAAAATCAGATTTAATTTCTTATTAGGGTGTTCTCTAAGCCTCCATCCAGACTGTCTGTGGTTATGGTTGTCTGTTTTAGAACCAAAAGCAGGCCACAATACAATAGAAGAATCTTCATCGACAAAGCTATTGCTATCAATTCGCAATAGAGTAAGGTCGTGAACCCTTCGACCTGATGCTAACAACAAAAGAGTAGCCACATGTCTTGATACTTGAAATATATTATTTTCATCAAAATTATAAGCAGTCATGTGTTGCAATAAATCCTTAGGGTTCCAAATTGGTGGTTTCGCAGATTTTTCTCTTGCAACGGAAATAGCTTTTAAAATGTGTTTAATAAAAAAATTTGAAGACAAATCAATACTAGAAGTTATGTGCGTGAAAGTTGAGATGACAGATTTGTGAACTAAAATAGTTCTGTATGCAAGACCTATATCACAATGTAAATGTGCTAAATATCGAGCTACCTGCTGAACATTAGGATATTTAAAATTAATCGAATGGGACTCACACCATCGCCTCCATCTGCGCCACACCGGTCTGTAGGTATTGATTGTGGAGCCTCGCCAGCTTGACATAAACAATTTTTGTTCTTGATCTGTCCAGTCCTTCAAAATATCTTGCCACCCGAAATCAGTCATGCTTCCAGGTGTAGGTCTTGCACTTGCGGCGGGTGCATCCCCGTTCTGGTGTCTATTAGAGTGCAGGGTAGATCTGGAATCAGATAAGGGGGATGTCGCGCTCGCCGCTGAACATCCGCCTGCCAAAATACCTTGCTCCACTTCGGGGCAATCAATATATAGTCTCCGCTGGCTTGGTTCAGGTGTTGGAGAACTCGGGGTATCAAATTCGGTGGTGGAAACAGCCAACCTAGGTTGTAATGCCACCGATGACAGAATGCGTTGTGATGTTGCGCTTTCTGATCGGTGACGTCCGGTGACACGTACTTTGGAACTACGTGGGCTGTTTTCGATGCGAAGAGATCTATCTCCGGCGTACCCCACCTTCGAAAAATTGATGTCGTTGCTGTCCTCGTGAGATGCCATTCTGGACAAGCCTTCTGCCGAGAAAGAGCATCTACTTCGGCATTGAACCTGCCCGGAAAATAATGTGCTCTCAGATGAATGTTCTGCTTGTCTAGAACAGCAAGAAGTTGTCGAGTTTGGTAAAGCAGTTTCTTGGATTTTGTGCCGCCCTCCTTGTTTATGTAAGAGACTACTGTCCGATTGTCGGTTTGCAGCAGTACCTGTGCATCCTGGAGTTGCTGCTGGTTCTGACGAATAGCTGCGTAAACGGCAAACATCTCTTTTTTGTTGGCATGCCATGCCTTTTGAGAATCGGTCCAGGTTCCCACAATATTCGTGTCGCCGAGTTGAGCCCCCCATCCGACGTCCGACGCGTCTGTGGTCAAAAGTTGTGACGTCACTGAGCTCAAGTGTATCGGCATCGACGTTCCTATGGCCTGACACCACCACTCCATCTCTGATCGAACTGGTTGAGGGACAGTGATCGACCGATACGGGTGTTTCACCGACAGCTGTCGACTGTAGTATTGCAGAGTACGACAGTGAAGGCGGCCTCTCGGAGTCACGAACGTTGCAAAGTTGAGTCTCCCCATTAGCGTTTGGTACTGTTTGAGGGACCACTTGGCTAACTGAAGCTGTTTGTGAAGTGCTTTGCGTAGCGTTAGGCACTTCGGTTCCGACAGGGACTTTGCGTTGCGTTTTGTGTCCCATGTAATGCCGAGAAACTCGAGGCATTGCGTCGGAACCAATACAGACTTTTCGTAGTTGATTGTCCAGCCTAGTAAATGGAGTATCTTTACCGTGAAAGCGATGTCGTCTTCCAGCTGCGATTTTGACTGGTTTGCCAAAAGAAAATCGTCCAAATAAATTACACACCTGATTTTGTGACTCCTCAGGAATTCTGCTACCCAATTGGTTATTGAAGCAAAAGTTCTGGGTGCTGATGAAAGGCCGAATGGTAAACACGTCATCTGGAGCAGCTGATGTTGATGTAGATCTTGGTGATAATTCAGCCTCAGAAACCTGCGATGCTGCTGTGCGATGGACACGTGGAAATATGCTTGGCTCAGATCTAGTTTGGCCAACCAATCTTGCTGTTGTAAAAAACTTGGAACACGGAAGTGACTGAATAGTTGAAATGGCTTGGCTACTACAAACTGGTTTAGTTTTTTCAAATTGAAAATAGGACGGAAGGTCTGATCTGACTTGGGTACCAAAAAGTATGTGGAGAGGTAACTGGGCGTCAGTTCTGCAGGTTCCAGTACCCCGACTCGAGCATCTTTTGGATCTCTATTGCCATACTGGGAGAGGTTTTGGTTCTGTAGCATTTCAAAACTGTGGGACTCGGAAATATTAGCGGCGGCTTGATTATGAAGGGGATGCGTGCTCCGTTCAACAATCGGCATATTTTGGCTGGCGCACCCAGATTGCTCCAAGCATATTGAAATTGCTTTAGACAGCCGCCTTGAAATGTCCGACAGTCATTCGCGACGCTTGTTTTTAGGGGTAACCTGCGATTGTGATTTCTTACCCTTTGGTTTGTATCGGTGGTTGCTTGTTTGGTTTTTGTTCTGGTGTGAAGCGGCCTGTTTTTGTTTTTTATGATAGGTATCTCGACGAAAAAACCTGTCGTCAGCTTGTTTACTAGTCGATGGTTTTTGATTTTTATAAAAGTTTTCTTTAGAATAAGTTTGGGGTATTGATTTAGTTGATAAAGTAAGTTTATCCACCCCCCCAATTTTTTGGAGGTAGGTTTGTACTGCCTCATCATCAAAAATATATTCTGCACTAGGAGGTATTTTATGTAAGACATCGCGATGAAAACTTTCGGGAATTTGGCGCAACATAGCCTCTCGACGGACGTTTATTAAATCGGCTCTTCGGCCACACACTATTTGTAATAAATCATCAGTAACAGTACTATACGCGGATTCTTTCGAAAATAACGATTCCACTTTTTCGAATAAAGAGTTGGGTGTCAAAGATTCCTTAGATTCATTTGACCAATCCACTAATGATTGTAACGATTTTTGCAATTCTTCTTTTTGAACAAGTAAAGCATTCGTTAATCCAGCAAAAGACCTTTCCAACAAATATGAGCGCGAATCTTCTTTTAACATGTCGGATTCAAAACGCTTTAATTCGTCGTTAATATTTAACTCTACAAAACCGGGGGTACTTAAATATTTCTTTTGTGCATCTGAAAATCGAATGGCATTCCAATCATCACGCTTGAAACGCTGTAGTTCCATTATTTTTTTAAGGTACGTTTCGTTTGCCTTAGGGTAAATCGGATCCTTTACTGTTGTACCGACTTCCGATAAAATCTGTAGTTTGTTATTCTTGGACAAATTTTCAGGTCTTCGTAAATTTAAATCGTGTGTAGGTACGGAAATGGGATTAATTGAATTAATTGCACTTGAAGTTGAATTATTTTCCGTAACGGCATTTTTCGTAATAATATTTGTTAAATAAGCCACTTGTTGCGACAAAAACTCGAAGTGTGCATAACTCACGGTTTGGGAGTCCCTCCTTACTTTGCGTTTCTCAGGGCTGGGTCCACTGCTTTCCGAAGAACTGCTATCACTATCTCTTGCATTTGGCGTCGGCGAACGAAGACGTTTACGCGATAGTGAACGGTCAGTATCACATTCTGGCTCTAAATTATTATTAGGGTTTTCCATAATAACAACGGAGAGGTAAAATTCACGAATTTAAACTATAATAATTTTACCAAACTTAATTTGAAATAAGTGGGTAACTTTTTCGCGAAGTTTAAAATAACGCTATCAACCGAACGGCGCGAAAAACGACGCTATAATGACGATAAATCGGGCGATCACCTGAGGCGCGCTAGAAATACTTAGTACCAACGGTAAGTATAGAGGGCGCTGCCAACGGAGAGGTAGCGGAAGTCGCTGTCAACAGGCTGAAAGACAGGTGCTTGACTCAAGATGGATTCCGGATATTGATACAAAACAAATAATAGCATGATTAAATTGCAAATGCTTCTTAGACCGTCAGAAAAATGGACGCGTTTTTATACAATATTTATTAAATCAATGTATTTAAACAAAAATAAAACGCATTAAAACTCGAGAGTCCGTTCTGTGACGTCAGAAGAAAGTTAAAATTGTTCTTGTTCATGACCATTTTTGAAAGTGTCATAATTATCTATTTATTTTGGTTTTAGTACGAGTAACATAAGAAAAAAATAGAGTTCACATTTTTTTTTATTATCGGTCCTTTATTGATTGACTGAATTAGATTTTGTCAGTCGAATACCCTATTCCTTTAATTTCAACCTATAGTATTCAACCTATTTAAGTCAATTATTACTCAATTAAAAGTTGTGTTAGGTAGCAAAACTTTTCATTAAAAAGCTCTTTTCAATAATGTATTTCTTATTATCATTGGTTGCCCAAAGTACTTTAACTTTGGTGCCCAATTTACCTATGAATTTAGGTAAATCACTTGAATGGATTTCGAAATATCAGAAGTCGTGTGAGGAGCAAAATATGTTCTCCATAAAGAGCTCTTTCCAATGGTATGTATTTTGTATAATGGACCTTTTATATATTAGCAAGAGAGACTGTATGACTTGTACTGGCTAAAATCCATGGTGTCTAACAATAGCCCTTAACGTTCCGGCGCATAGTAGCTCGTTAGTGCCGTGGCCCGGTAGGCTTTGCCCTCTAAAGAGGCCCCATCAATTTGCTGCCAGGTGTTTGAGGCGCGCGTGGTATACAACGCGCTGTCGACAGAGAGTCTCCCATTACTCGCCTACGGTGGCCGGATATCGTCCCGTGACATCCGTTACCGTGGAGCCTCCCAAGGCGGCTGGGTCGTATGGTGGACGCTGTCTTGACGCTCACGCGTCCAGCCTCCTCCTTCGCTAGCTTGATCGATCGCCTCGGTGAGGACACGGTGGTGCACTGCCCAAGTGGGGCAGTCCTGCACCGTATGCTCGGCCAGGCGTTTCTTTCCTCCTTATTAGACACGTACCTCCCGAAACTTTCATGTCCGGTGAGAACCTGCGTCATGCGGTAGGTCAGGACGCCGTGACGCCTATCCCGTCACTCCTGAAAGAGGAGTCTTACCGCTGCGATTGAGGCGTGGGGCTTTTTCTGGGGGACCTTGGGGCAAATTTCTCTACAAGGAGGTTTCTTTCCTTTTAATTGTTGCTAGCCATGTTTTATAGACAAACTTCGGATCCTTGTGAGTTAATTATTTAGTAATAAGTAGTAATTGTTTCTGAAGCGTTTCTCTTTCTAAAGCGTATAATCAGAAATCATGCCATAGGTTCTATGTACGAGAAAATCTTCTGACAGGTTATGTTTTAAAAATATTTGCTCAAACTTTCTTGTCTATGTTAACTTTTTCCTGAGCTCACCATCGTATATTTAAAAATTCATGCCTCATTATAAGTAAATAAACTAATGTAATGGGAACCATACCCGTAATTGCATCTACGTAATGAGTTTCTACACAAAATGACCACGAGTGAGTGATGGTAAGGTCCTTGGAGAGAGATGGAAAGGCGAGGGAGCGAAGGGACGCGGGGTGCGCGGGGAGCGGTCGACGCGGAGCAGAGATGTCACGTTTTTCAGCGAAGCGGGGCGAAGATGGGCGCCCGGAGGATGCAGTAGTGCGGGGCTCCCCTCACCGCGCTCCCGCTCCCCGCCGCGGCCCCGCGCTGACGTAACGCTGGCGTGTCCGCCGCCCGCCCTAGTGTGTGCCGCGCCGCGCTCCGACCGGGCCATCACGCACGCCGCGCCCAAACGACATCAGTGCTAATCACTTGACGTTTCCCGTTTTTGCGCTCTGGTTCTGAGCTTTAAAAGTGAATGAGGTGCATGACGAGGTTGTGCATATTGCTTATGTACGTCTCCTAGCTTTTACCATAATTTGTAATTGCCGTAAACACTTGACACCGCCCTTAAAGGCCGGATGCATCGGTGTCATTCTCAAATGAGTTATCGCGTTGCAAAATCTCGGCTCTTTAATTTTTCTAAGGCGTTGGTAGTTCAGGTTAGCGTAAATTGGGCCCTAATTTAAATCATTATTTATTTTCACTGTGTTTTAAAATATATAAGGTGGTTCAAATAGTTTCAATAGAACCGTAGTAGGGAAACGAAATGCAGAGGAATATTGATGATATTTTTCCTTAAGAGATTCCGTTCGTGATTGAATTAAACATTTGAGTTATTGTAGAAATACAGAAACGTATTATTGTTTACGAGAAACTAAGTATCAAATTTGTAAAATATCAGTTCAATTTCGGACTTTTAGAAGCAAAAAAGATAACTCCACGACATTTCCTTCTAGGTCTCATGATATCCGAAGTTGTGTAACATTAAACAACTAAGCGGATAATAATATCTGATCGACTGTGTTGTCAGCAGCGATGTGTATCACATAGCCCAGCAGTCAGCTCACACACAGTATTGATAGTTGGATAATAGTTCCCATTGATATGATCTTACGGTAAGTTAGATGTGATCGATCCTGACAAGCGTATGTAGTGTAAACATTAAGCTTTTTAGTGATTAGAAGCATCATTTACTGCATTTTATATCTTCGAGCTTCCCAGAACGAGTCCTCTGGTGACTGCCTCGTGCATACCATCATCCATCTTCATGTAGTTTTATTTATTCCAGCAGCATCGATGGCCTTGAATTTAGATGAATGTATTCGTTATTCTTACAATTGTAATGCAGCAGTAACTCAACCACTCGATCTGTTACTTCAAGTGGAATACGTTGTTATATAGATACAGCTACAACGACATTTGGAGTTGTAATGCAGTGGTGAATACATTGAGAGCATCGAGATTGCTAACGTACTATCGATCTGTATATAATTAAAACCAACTATCTATTTAGTGGTCAGAGGGGAATAGGAACATCGTTTGTGGTAGCTACTAATGGTTTTGTAGAACATCACGACTTGTTGCACTGACTACTGTCATTTCACGTTCATTGAGGTAATTGATTACTGGTTCATCAGCTTTAATCTTTTTAGAGATTTTCGACAAGAAATAAGACAAGAGACATTAGCCCATTCGTAGGGTTAATTACTTCAATGTTTTACCTAAACGTGCTAACTTGTTTTGTCTAAACTTTTTCTTTTTAATTCACCTTTTCGGTTTAATTACTATAACATCAAACTCTCCTAATATATCATAACTATTACTTCAGTACCAATTACATTTACGACACTAAAACATCGAGGAACAGAAACTACATTGCAGTTAAACTTATATTCCATTTAAGGAATTGGTTGGCAAAGGTGGATCTTCTCAGGGCTTTGACTGCATTTCACTTTTGATAATTAGACTGAAATGCGCTCTGTGGCGCAATGAAATGTAATAACTTACACTGAAGGACGAAACTCATTTCGCTCAACAAAAGTTTCAGTTTTACTTGAATCATTAATAGTCTAGGATACATTGAAGAAATATATACCCTCATCTGTTATTTGAAAATGGCATATAATACACGCTAGATACTCTAAACGACAATATTTTGGTGATAGGTTGTCGGCCTGAATCGCGTACCGTCTATGTTAATTCATAAATTTTGTCTTCAAAAATTTTCGTTCCACTTCCCTCATCTGTTATTTAGAAAACTCAAGCATAACCTGATAGAATATACCTCAAAGAATCTAAAAAATATAGGTTGTCGGTGTCTAACCCTGTCCTTCTAATTAGTTGTCGGGTTTAAACAGGTGAGTTACCGTAGATAATATACCCTCATCTGTTATTTAATCGAATCAGATATCAAATGATAGATTATTTTATTCTGAATCCAACAGTATTTAGTTGTCGAAGCAAAACTGTGGCTGAATTACGGTTGTCTAAATTTTAATTGTATAATTTGTTCCATAAGAGTTGAAGAACAAAAGCCAAGATAGTGATGCAGGTATGCAGTTCTGCGCCCAGACAGTTCGAAAAGTGTTTGGAAGACTAGTTTCACTTCTTGCTAAGGTCGCGGCAATAGTGTGAAGTGTTGTACGCAAAACTGTATGCGGCAGACAAAGATGAAATCAATTCGTTTTAAATAATTTTCCGACTAAGTAAGCACGTGCCATTGACCAAACACTGGATTCAACTCAAATTAGATTAATAATAATGAACATGTTCATTAATTATCGGCAAGTAATTTAACTACATTTTATTAAGAAACCGGATGGTTTCCTTACTATTTCTGGCTGATTTTAAGAAAATAACCACGAATAGGATAGCGGGGTCTGAAAGACCCCGCCATTCTCTTCCTAACTAAATTGTCCGAGTCGGGACCAGCAAGTCCCGAGGCTGCACCTAGTTCTAACAGATAAAATATCATCATCATCAGCCGGAAGACGTCCACTGCTGAACATAGGCCTCCCCCTTAGACCGCCACGCCGAACGACAATTGGCCACTTGCATCCATCGGCTGCACGTTGTCGTTGGACCACCCAGTGGGAGGCCTACCTACGCTGCGTTTTCCGGTCCGTGGTAGCCACTCGAGAACTTTTCTTTCCCATCGGTTGTCAGTTCTACGAGCGATGTGGCCTGCCCATTGACACTTCAACTTGAAAATTTTATGAGCTATGTCGGTGACTGGTTCTTCGCCGAATATCCATGTTCCGGATTTTATCCCGCAAAGAAACTCCGAGCATAGCTCTTTCCATTGCTCGTTGAGTGAGTGACTCTTAGTCTCTCTAAAAGGCCCGCAGTCAAGGAACAGATAAAATATATGACTTTAAAAATAAGGTTATGTTGAGAAAATATAGGAAAACAAATAAAAGTATAATAGATGTGTTTGCTACTGATATTATGAAGTTGAATGCTTCGGAATAGGAACATAAGAGACAGGCTAGTTAGAAAATGTGATTGATAGGATGAAAAATGTTACGAAGAACATTTTCGGGTTTCCAATTATCAGAGTTTAATTATTTTAGGTGAACTTTGGCGCGCCCCTTCCAAACACTTTTCAACCTGTTTGTACAGTTTCGCGTACAACACTTCACACTATTGCCGCGACCTTAGCAAGAAGTGAAACTAGTCTTCCAAACACTTTTCGAACTGTCTGGGTGCAGAACTGCATACCTGCATCACTATCTTGGCTTTTGTTCTTCAACTCTTATGGAACAAATTTTACAATTAAAATTTAGACAACCATAATTCAGCCACAGTTTTGCTTCGACAACTAAATACTGTTGGATTCAGAATAAAATAATCTATCATTTGATATCTGATTCGATTAAATAACAGATGAGGGTATATTATCTACGGTAACTCACCTGTTTAAACCCGACAACTAATTAGAAGGACAGGGTTAGACACCGACAACCTATATTTTTTAGATTCCTTGAGGTATATTCTATCAGGTTATGCTTGATTTTTCTAAATAACAGATGAGGGAAGTGGAACGAAAATTTTTGAAGACAATTTTTATGAATTAACATAGACGGTACGCGATTCAGGCCGACAACCTATCACCAAAATATTGTCGTTTAGGGTATCTAGCGTGTATTATATGCCATTTTCAAATAACAGATGAGGGTATATATTTCTTCTACCGGATCTCGTACTATAACATTCTTTAGTTGGCTTTTCAGTTTCGTTCCTGAAAGTAACTACACTATTTTAAAGCGCCATCTGCCTGTGAATGATGAAACTAATGTCAGTTTGTTCATGTTTTCTGAGGTAGATGTCGCTACAAGCAACATGAGAAGACTGTTTTCATAGCTCGCTCAATTGTTTTCGTTTTGATAAGCTATACTTTTCACACTTTTCCAATTCGCCATACAGTAATTAATAATATGAATAACTAGCTGTTGCCAGCGGCTTCACCCGCTACAACTCGAAAACTATCCCACGGGAACATAAAATCGGGATAAAAACTATCCTATGTGTTAATTCAGGTTATAAACTATCTGTGTACCAAATTTTAGCCGAATCGGTTTAGTGGTTTTTGCGTGAAAGAGTAACAAACATCCATACATCCATACTTACAAACTTTCGCCTTTATAATAGTAGTAGGATTTGACAGTATTATAAATACCTATTACATTATTTTATCTAACAACAGAATAATGACATTAGGATTTATTTTGTATTTTGCATTTTGATGCCAGTATAACATATTGAAGGAAAGCAGTTCATCTGGACACGGTGCGCATTGCTAGGAGGTTTCTTCCTCTGGAGCACTGAAATTCCCTCTAATACGCAGCTGGATCTCATTGTCCGAAAACATGCTTGTAGAAGATCCCAAGAAAAAAAATTTGTTATCTAATCCAGAACGTTCCACTTCCAATAAAATGACACAGAATTAAAAGAGAAGCGAAAACTCTTTGGAACATTGAAGACGTTTTTTTCTTGTTGTTTTTTTTTTTTTAATTTATGAAACTTAATTGGTACCTACATTTCTGCAATTCCTTACTTTTCATTCAATTCGTTTATTTTAACAATTTATTAGAACACAAACTTTTTTTTGTGTATTTCTACCTAAAATAATAAGATTTAGTCATTCCAACTAATAATATTTAAATATTAGTTAATAAACCGATAAAAATCAAGTGATCTTTATTTTGTTTTGAGTAGGTAGTATATGTATAGGGTGATTTGTAATTCAATGCGGTCCTTGAAAGGGGGTGATATAAGATCATATTTGTAACAATTTTAACCCGACAACATGGGGTCTAAACTGACTGTTTTTGAAGATTTCTCATTAAGTGCTTTTTGTTAGATATTAACAATGGATGGATCTTAGAATTCTTATTATTATTTACTTATATGATATATATTATATGAACAACTGAATCTAGTGAATACTAGTTTGTTATAAAACTAATCATATCTTGGGAAATTAAGTGTCATCAAGTTTCTGTAGTAAGCTTTCTGAAAACAACCTTGTCTTTCAAAGCATATTTCTCAAAATACATGTAAATCACTTGGTCGGCTAATTGCAGAAAGAACTTTTTGAAGTGAAAACTTCTTTAGCGGCGTTGTACACTTTTTCTGTAATGGGTAAAAAATTTAAAACTCGCGTCAGGGTCACGTGACCAAAACTCGCGTCAGGGTCACGTGACCCTGATCGAAAATGAGTAAGACGTCATTCAAATTAAAAATAAAACATAGTAACAAAAAAGTTTTCACTTCTACCGGCACTCCTGGAGTGCAACCTTTTTTTTTTTTTGTCTCATTACCTTTCCAAAATGGTGCCACAATACCTACTATTAGTTTGTATCTGAGGTACCAGAAAATTAGGGTTGTTATATACAAGCTATTTATCTTTTGTTATTATTGCTCGTGGCTGGAGTTTCCTTCATGCTTCGGAAATAAATATCCACTTTGATCACAATAAAAAGGAACATAGGAAAATAGGTATAAAGGTTTAACATTTGTTACGTTGCCACACACATAGCAATTTCCTGTATCGTGGGTGAGTTTTAAAATATTTTTTACATACCTACATACCAACTTTCACCCAGATCGGGAACAACTACTGCAGTCAATCGCCAGTCATTGCACAAACCGTGCATACCTACTTGTATTGTAAAAAAGGGATCGTTACCTTTTGGTTTCATTAGCCCAGAGGGGTTTGGCAATAGGTGATAATAATGATACGAGTATAAAAGGTACCAAATATGTAGGCTTTTCAAAGTTAAAATATGGGAAAGCTATCGTTGATGACATAACAACTGACCAATGGCCACATAACCGAATGAAGGCAGCAATGAGCAAGGCATCATTATTTTTTTTAGCGTGGTAAATTCATCAAATGAGTCCTCCCACCCCGGGAAGGGCGGGAGGGACTGTCAGACTTGTACTGACTAAAATCCACGGTGTCCTTCAATAGCCCTTTATGTTCCGAGGTCACGGTGATGGAATAAGTCCCGCGACCCCGGCAGGCTTTGGCCCTCTGAGAGGGGGCCCCGTCAGTATACTGACGCTCTTTGAGGCGCGCGTGGGACACAACCCGGTGGTCAACCCGGGCATGGTCCATGGTCAGGCAGCGAGTTGCCCTTTACTCGCCGCCCGCATGCCCATCTTAGTACCCTAAAAGTCGTATGTACCTCTTAAGAGGAAACAGCACGGCCGTTTTTCCATACAAACGTAGTCCCCTGTTTTCTCCCTGGATAATGCCAGTAGAGCAATATTTTTTTTTTCAAAAAATCTATGACCACTATTGGCATGTCTCTATGTTTTCCTTTTTCCCATAAATTAATTATGAAAAGAGATATGAACATTCAATATCCTAAAAAAATGGCCAGATTTTCCGCTGTGTTCAAATAATCAGTAAACAAATTTGGCGAAATTATATAAAAAAAGGAAAACATAGGAACACGGCCAATGCCTTTCTTTATTTTTTAAAGGAAAAAGTAGTGAAATCGGTTAAGTTTTGGAGGAGTAATCAGGGGACTACGAATCGTTGATTTTGTGCCATTTTTTTAGGTATTTTCGTTCCAAGCTGCAGTTGTCTCCTTCGCGCTCTGTAACTCTGTTGTGGGCACTGTGCGACAGCAATAGATTTTACAAATACCTATTTTTCAATTCTCCAGCCCTTGCTGTTTCCTCTTAAGTTAGATAGAAGAAATAACCAGAACTAATCAGTCTTCATCAAATACAGACTTGCACTTCGTTGAAGTAACTAAAGTGAGATTGAAGATCGCAAGTTATTGATGAATCTCAATTTTAAAAGCGAAGTCTGTTCCCTGGATTTTAAATGTTCTTTTGATTGCCAACTGATAGCATATGGATTACATTCAGAATCTTTCATTATATTTTTTAAATTAATAACATAACGATTTATCAAATAGCAGGGTAAAATTATCATTAATAGATTTGTGTATTTCTAAAAGAATTATGTAGTTTAATAGCCTTTCCTCGTTACATAAAAAAAGTCCAAGCAAATCTATACTATATTACGAGTATTACAAAGCTGAATAGTTTATTTGGTTGAACATGCTAATCTCAGAAACTGCTGCATAGACTAACATCTAAGGCCAAAAGGAGCCGAGCAGCAGGAACACGATAACACATGAAATCGCGGGGAACAGCTAGTTCTTAGATAAAACTTTCGTATGTCAACCCAGTAAGTACTTGTGTAGTCAATCTTGATCGTGATTTGTGCACAAAATCAAGTATCGCAATTCAGATTCAGAATTCTAGGTACCCTATACTAGCAATCTGAATCGTGGACATTGATCGCAAATGAGATTAACTTTGATCAACCCTCTATTTATTTATGTTGACGATTAACGATACGTTGACGATACGGATTTTAGTACATAATATTCTTAGATATTATAGTGCTAGTAGTCGTAGTATTAATTATTATATTGCGAACTACGTCTTCCATGCAGTAACTCAATTCGTAATTGGAACCAAGTACCTAATTACGAAACCAATGCGGAGAGAGAGAGTGCCCTAGAAAACGTTGCAGTAGGTACCTAGTGAAATTTTAGATGAGCACATGAGAGAAATGATAGGGACATTTGGGCTTAGCCTTACGGAAATCGATACTACTAGCCAGACCTGCAACTCACACATATTTATATCTACTCGTATGAGCGAAGAAATTTGAAAGGCTGCCTCGTAAAATGTATCCACCTCTGTCTACGTAGGTATTCATAATATTCGGCCATATTTTGCAGTATTGCCAATAAAATGAAGTAGTCGTATTTTCAATAAGTATTCATAGGTATGACATTATTCCTAATGCCTACTGATTTTAGATATTTTTTTATTTTTTAAGTCATTAACATTGTTTACTCAGTTTCAGTATAAAATTGACTCTATTTATTTACACGACAGTTTGAAGTTAGTTAAAAGCTAAAAACATTAAATTAAGTTTCAGTACTAGCAGATTTGGATAGCGTACCTTCTATCGATATCGCACTGAGAGGAAGCCTGTGTCCCAGCAGTGGGATCATTATAGGCTGATGCTGATAACTAATACATATGAGATAGAAAAAATAATTATTGTCCTGTGTTAAGTCATGCAAAGCTGCAATTGCTCGTCAGGCTAGGGTTTTATTGAATCGCGCTCTAATACGTGTGTTTCAAATATTAAGAATTTTTTGACTTTTTTTTTTACCAAGTACCTCATAATTAGGTTGGTATATTGTTATCTTAAATATAGTTCACCTACGCGAAATGCAACAGAATTTATTAGGATCTGATGGGGCAAATAAAGTTTAGATATACTGAATGGACTGATGATAAAGACGCTTTTCAATTGTTATTTGGTTTGTAATAACATTTTTCCTTGTGTGGTACAACCCACCACTAAATACGGAAGAAAATGTTGTTTGTAGCTTCACATAAGAAGGGCTAATCCAATTCATGTGACGGCTTCGGTATCCGGTAGCCTAGTGTGTCCAGATTATGATAAGGTATTTTTAAACTCCGTGGGAAACAATACCTCGCTAGGTTAGTTACTAGAAGTAAGCAGTCTCGAAATAACGAGACCTCATTTCAACCAAAATACCGTAGATTTTCTTTAGTGATGTTGTGTTATTATTGATAATAGCCATTATAATGCATGCCATTTTTAGGCAAAAGCTTCCCGTTTCTCATCACGTTGTTTGGTATGGGATTTAAATGTTGTACAGACCTCATCGGCTTGTCAACGTATAGCCCTCTCCATAGCTCGTTGGACTATCTTGAGCTTACTAAGGAGGCCTAAGTAATAGACCATGTTTCGGCGATATACAGGGTGGAATTTTGTAATGCCACCTAGAGGGAAAGTACTCTTAAAAACTGCAAATACTGCAGATAGAAAATTTTACTAAACAGAAACATACCTTTATTTTTGAATAGAAAGCAAAGTGCATTCAAAGATTTTCGAAAATTCTCTTCTCCCACACCCGGGCATCGAACCGGCTAAAATCCGAAAAAATTATACCCTGCACTTTTATTGCTTCAATCGTTAGGGTCAATTATAAGGATGAAATCTCTCTAACAAACATGATAAATTAAATGCCATTTCGAGCAAGTATTTGGTTAGTTTACCATTTTTTGTAAATAATTAGATTATTTGAACATTTCCTGGTTTTCCTTTCATTTATTTTATCATGTGAAGTACTCGTATGACTAGTTTGGATCATTTGTTTGGTCTGAGATTTGAATAAAAATATCATTATTTGTTTCTCTCAAAATGCGTAAAAAGCACCATAAAGTAAAAGGCGTTACAAATATTGATAAATTTTGTTAGGTCGTCTTAGTTCTGATCTGAGTTTTATTGCGTAAATCAATAGTCAAGAAGAGAATAGACAGGTCCTTGTATGTCGATTAAATACTTGATATTAATACAGCTTTCTCGCATGATTTCAAACAACTAAGGCAAAAAGATCATTATCAAGACATATAAGCCACCAGTTAGGAACGAAAGTGATGGTTTATAGTACTTAATATTTTTGTTAATTTCTAAGACTAGCTGACCCGGAAAACTGCGTGCCGCCTCAAAATCACCTTTTAAACCGTCCCTGGACTTCCAAAAATAATTCAAACCAAAAATTAGCCAAATCGGCTCAGATATTTTCGAGTTTTAGCCAGACTAAGAAACAGCTATTGATTTTCACATTATATAATATTATGATCTTACGCCAAATTTTTTTTGTCAAGTTGTTTGTGTAGGTATGTGAGTGTCTATGTTTGTAAACGCACCCATAATGTAGGAGAAATACCTATTTATTTATTTATTTATTGGTTCACCAACAATTGTTCACACTGGTTTATAACAAGGATCATCATGCAATAACTTATTTTTCATTAGTGCAACAATCACTTATAGGTAAACACCTCATGCTTATAGAAGTTGTACAGTGCAAAGGTAATAAAACAAAAATAAACAAAATTTTATTAAATTGAACCATAACTCAAAACTGGGTAGTTTTGAGCCATGAAACAATTGACATAAGGCTTACATCAAAAACCATTTTGACCTATTAAGGGACGTCATGCATTTTTTTTTTAATCAATGGCTGCTGAGTCTTACCCAATTGGTTATTTGATTCTTCAAAATCGTATAACAACATGAAAAACGTTTATTTTGAAAATGCTCTTTTATCGAAGTTTTTAAATACCTCGTAGTTTTACGTCAAATAGAACTTATTTTATTTTCCAAAAATATAAGCATTCTATAAGTCCTTAATTAATAAACAAGAATTTTAGTTGAAGTGAAGCGTAATAATGTACAATTGTGAGACGGTTGAAGTGGCCTCGACGTTCACTTGTAACTTCATTTAACTACATATCATTTGGTTAATTAATAGAGAAGTTGTAAATGAAATTCTGCAGGAAAACGCAACATAATTATCAATCAACAATTTGATAAGATGAAATTTGTGTCACTAGAATTAATAACAAACATAAGTAGGTAGGTAGGTACTACTCATAACTTGATAATGAGTCTAATGAACAATTACATTTTCGTAGTAGCATATAAAATTACATAGAGCCTGACATTAGTTCAAAAGATTAAGTAGGTAAATTTTGTACGGACTGTTATTAGGTATCAAAATAATAACTAAAATGTTATGCAAGTATGAATCGTGGCTCAATAATTACAGCTGCACAGGCCGATCCGATCGTCCGGGTTAACCCTAAAAGTAAAGGCTACAATGAATTTGTATACTGTTAAGACTATTATGGGTGAAAAAACACCCGGTTTTAGTAATTGGAGTATATTAATTAATCCAATCAATTAATCCAATGTATGAGGAGCTCGTGGCTAAATAATCACAGCCGCACAGGCCGATCTTCCGGGTTAAGCCGCGCTTGCCGAGGTTGGTCTGTGGATGGGTGACCATCTGTCATAGCGAGTTTCCTCCGTGCCTCGGAAAGCACGTAAAGCCGTTGGTCCCGGCTGTCATTTGTAGATCTCTGACAGTCGTTACTGTTAGTCAGAAGCTCTAAAGTCTGACAACCAGTTTTACCATGGGGTATCGTATTACCCAGTTACTGGGTTGTGGAGGTCCGACAGGCAGTCGCTCCATGTAAAATACTGATATCCAGCTGAATCTGGTTCGACTGGAAGCCGACCCCAATATAGTTGGGAAAAGGCTAGGCAGATGATGATGAATTAATCCAATGTATGTTTCAGCTTTTTATTATGTATTCTTTAATTATAGATCGTCCACTTTGATATTTTGATTTATAAGTTTATTTAAAAAAAAAGAAAACAATTTAATTTGCGTGTGAAAAAGAGTTCTTCAAAATCATGGTAATGTTTGAAGGGGTATGAAAAAAATTCGAAAAAAGAAAAACTTATTATGCATTTTTATCAGTTTTTATATTTCTTTGTAATCATAGATGAGGCTTTAATTTGGCATGGAAGTTATCTTTATACCTTCAAAAAAACATATGAAATTTTTAAATCATAATGTAGTACTAGCAATCTTTTTCAAAGTTGCTTGTAACCTTACATAATATCAAATTAACATCTTTATAGTAATTATAAACTAAACAATACAGAAAATTAACAATAATTTCTAACTTGTAATAATATTTGGACTCTTCATCCGATGCCAGTACATATTCTTCTATTTCTTGGTCTCTCAGTCGATGCGTAATCTGAAAAAAATAGCGTAAGAAAATAACACAAAAATAATAATAAATACAATGCATATAATGTTAAACACACAAAAATAGTAATCTACACATATTCTAAAAATAAAACATTAAAAGTTCATTACTTACGCTGTAAAGTCAGTAGCCCACTATGACTACAACGGATGTAAAAACACCGGGTTGTGTGTGTACCTCGGGACTGGCGCGTGCGCACAATCTCTCTTCCCGCGTATTCGAGGGCTTCTGTCGACTTATGAGAATACACAAAATCGCAAGGCGCTGCGCTAAAAACGAAAAAAGATACCGACAAAAAATTAAACCACCCGGGTGTAAAAACACCGCAGTAGCCTTTAAGGGTTAAGCTGCGCTTGGAGAGATTGGTCTGTGGATGGGTGACCAACTGTCATAGCAAGTTTCCTCAGTGCCTATGAAAGCATTTTAAGCCGTTGGTTCCGGCTGTTGTTTGCAGATCTTTGACAGTCGTTACTTTTAGTCAGGAAGCTCTAAATGTCTGACAACGAGGTTTTGCCATGGGGTATCATATCACCCAGTTACTGGGTTGTAGAGTTCCGATAGGCACTCGCTACTTGTAAAATACAGATATTCGGCTGCATCTGGTTCGACTGGAAACCGACCCCAATATAGCTGGGAAAAGGCTCGGCAGATGATGATGTTATGCAAGTATAATAAAATTAAATATTCATTTATTGTCACAAGTAAACAATGATATTTCCTATGTTTCATAAAATAAATGTTCATTGACTTTCATAATTAGTACTGCATTGCTGTATTTTACTCTGAGGCACTATAATTGATAAATTGTAATTCATAAATTACAATTTATCAATGTCACAAGGGTCAATCTTAGGACCGATACTCCTACATATAAAAGGACTTTGCTGAATTATGTGGCAAGAACGATTGGATATCTTATTCTTCATAGGAACCAATGAAAACGGCAATATATATTTAAAATTAATTACTTTTTATAATACAATAGTAGTAGTTTATTAGATAGTAAAAATCTACACCAATCGTCGCAATCATATTGTTCGTAGAACCAAAATGTCGACTGAAGGCGGATTCGGTTTCTGGTGATAACCATGACAAAATAAAAGATTTTTTTGACGACAACAGTGACACAAACAATCATTTTTATGTAGATATCATTTATGATGTAAGTTTAATTAATAGTAGGTATAACTGAAAAATTACAAATATCCCGTCATACTGTTGCTACCTCGTTAAAAAAATACTGTCAGTTGCTATAATTAATGTCTACGAACGCGTAGCAGGCGTAGCAAATGTCTACGATTGCTACGATCGGATGACTCACAATTTTTACCACGATTATTGTTACCTATGTCAATGTACAATACCTAGTATTATCGAAAAGCAATGATAGTTCAGTAAGCAGACTTCCTATAAAGCAGAGATGCCCATACTTTTTGCTGTGAAGATCGACTTGAGAAAAAGTTAAGGGTTTAAGATCGACAGCTCTATTTTTATGTAATTTTAGTTACATAGTTTCTGCAGTTTTTCAGCAGTTTTACATAGTTTCTTACTCTTGTAAAGTTTACACACATTTGTAGATCGGAATGCTCAGTAGGTAATTTATAAATTTTGAAAAATAAAATCTTGTAGGTACTAACTTGCTTAACCTCTAAGATCGACCGTGGAACCTCTCGCGATCGACCGGTCGATCGACGGTCGGTCGGTCGACCGTTTGGGCACCACTGCTATAAAGCATACGATGCAGTTAACACAATATTATTATTGTTTCCGTTTTTTTGTGTGGGTGATACAACCGCTGCTACCACAAAATGTCAAAATTTAAATAGATTTTCAAGTTTTTTACAAAAGTCGAAGATTCATGTTCGATTGAGAATATTTTACATCGATGACTAACCTAACCAAACTTCACATTGCGATATTTGGTTTTCTAATAAAGTAATTAAAATATACATTAAAAACTAAAAATTTACAAGTATTTCGAACTAAATATAATTAACAAGATACTAAACTATTTATTAAGAGCAGTGGTGGTCCAGTGGTGTACCCCGCCAGGTGCATTACTTAGTGTAATTTATTTCATCACCACTGCTCTCAAAACGGTGAAGGAATAACATCGTGAGGAAACCGGCATGTCCTAGAACCAAAAATTCGAAGACGTCTGACATCCACCAAACCGCGCTGGGCCCACGTGGTAGATTATGGCCCACTGCCTCTTACAGAGAGGAGGCCTGTGTCCCAGCAGTGGGAACGTTATAGGATGATGATGATGACTAAACTATTTACATGACTGACTATAGATTCGTCAAAGTACAGTAACCGATACAGGTTACTACAATTATATTTATAGTATGTACTTTACTATCACGGTACTATTATCAAATGAGTCCTCTCGCTTTGGGTGGAGTTGAATGGACTGTCAGTCTCGTACTGTTTAAAATACACCTAGTGGTTTGTCAAAAAAGGAATCGTAAAAAACTTATTTCTGTGCAATTACAACTATGTATTTTGATTTGAGTAAAAGTCGTTTCCAGTTTGCAAAAGAAAATTACTACCAAGCTATGGTCTGTTTTTTTTAAACTTTTACATTTTTATTTTTCATTTTGTTTACTTAAAAGCATACATAATAAGCAACCTATTATGTTCTCACTTGACACAGGTCTCTATGAGAGAGAGGCTGTAATCCAACACGCCCAGTGCGGGTGGATACGTCTACGTCTCTTCGAAATAAATTAGAAAAAAAGCTGGATTTCAACATAAAATTATGATATTGCATCTAAAAGCGACAAGAAATACGTTCTTACAGACTAATCAATATATCCGTCTACAAATAAAAAAAAGAATTTTCAGGATTCCGTACTCAAAGGGTAAAACGGGATCCTATTACTAAGACTTCGCTGGCCGTCTGACTGTCTGTCCGCAAGTCCGTTTGTCTGTTGAAATATAGAAATGATTTCTGACGCTACGGCAACAACAAATAATAAAAATCAGAATAAAATAAATATTTAAGGGGGCTGCCATAAAATAGACATGATTTTTTGTTGCTATATTTATAGATAACCCTGCGTGCACAAGTTCGACTCGTACTTTGCCGGTTTTTCAAGAATCTTAAAACATATCAATACTTTTTTACTACAGTATAAATACATGAAAAATCGGATCCATACCTTTTCATTTGCATACAATTTTAATACATAATATAATATGCATACTTAATCGAATACCTGATTACCACCTAACACGGAAGATCGACGGAGCCTCTCCTGACGGGGTTTCTTTTTTTGCATGCAATTTTTAAAGTAACCGAACATGTCTCAGTTGTGGTGCCCCAAGTCCCGAGCTCGCTTCGCTGGCTCCTGCATTCTTAGTCAAATTATTGATTACCACCTTCCTAGGTAGATCAACGGAACCCGCTTCGCGGAGCTTCTATTTCTGCTAACACGAAGGAGATGGCCAAAAGTGTCAATTGCTTCCCGCCGTCAACGTCGACCGTCTTCTTCTCGATCGACGTTATTTTCTCCTTTTCATCATGTGAATTAAATTTTTTGTTCAAAAGACGATTACGTCTAACATAAACTGTACCCTTAGCACGAATTTTCAGTATTTGAGACGTAAAGTAAACTGGAACTTTGACAATTTCAAATGGACAATTTTCAAGGAAAAAATTTGTTCCTGCTTCGCGCACCAGAGGCGCTGTTCCATTTTTTCATACAAGAAACGCTGTAAATACTGTATAGTAAAAGAGTGAAAATTCATGCTAAGGATACTGTATGCCTGAAAACAATTATAGAAAAGTAGGGGGAAAAAGGGAACCCTGAAAAATCTAGTCAAATACAATTTTATTTGTCCTTGACCATTAAGTATGATAACTCAATGTGTTTTGCTGTTTATTCGAGCCCATCTCCATTTCTGGAAACTATACAGTACTCCAGTTACGGGAACCTAGTTATCCTTTGGCAATTCGAATAATTCCCTTACAGCCGTCAGCGTGAATTAGGCTTTCAGTCCATCATCGCTTCGAAATGAAGACTGACACATCTGTGCTGCAAACTTGCATAACATAAACTTTAATATTTTCAATTTTAGCAGCACCGCAGTAGCGCATGTTCGATTTAATAATCTTATTTAGGAACCTTCTAGTATTTTGTGTCAGTTGTAGAGATATTCAGAGAGACAGTCTTGCTAAGCTTCTTTTTACAATATGCACTGACGATGGTTTCCTCAGTGTAATCGATTAAAGTTATAAACATTTTGTTTAACTCGTTATGAAAAAGTAGTGACCGTATTATGTACTATCAGAAATTTTTGTCAGAAAAATTCTGATGCTCGCCGGGAGCCACTTTGCTATATGCATTTTGTATTAGTACCGCACACTGTAAAAAAAAATCTGACGGATTGTCCGCTTTTGACTCGTCGGTAGGTACTCGGTGCATACAATTTGTACTGTATAAGTAACTGGATCAAAATTTCTGATATTATGCGGAGTGCATCCGGGGGCAATATTTTTTTTCTGACAGTAATTTCTTTAAGTATGCGGTCATGTTAATGGGCTTGTAATTGCACGATTTTTAATTTCCAAACCATATTTTTAGCCATCAAAAAATAACAGCACATTACTTTCCGCTGATGGGTTCGTTAGACTGTCTAAAAATGGCATCGCGGTCCTGATATGCAAAAGGCAATCGAAGGAATAGGATTGTTTTCCACCCAGGACGAGAGGTCTCGTTTGATGATTTTCCACTTAATAAAAAATTGTGGTACTTACTGCGGTTGATTCGTGGTAGTGTGACCGTACAGAGAGTATTTTTTTATGCAGTGAGGATATTTTAACCTGTATTCTATTTTAGTCATAGAATACGTCATGTCAATAAAAAATACTCTGTATTACACATAGCCACTCTATGCTAAGTGCGTTAAGCTATTGTTAGTTTTGGCTGTAACAGCCTAAGAGCTACTTGCAATTTTGGAAAAGTGCTTGAGGCGCGCTGATAACTTGTCCAACATTTCTCCAAATGTTCCCCCTTAACAAAAAAATGTTGACCTGGCTGAGGAAAAGTGGGATTTAACCAAGCCAGGCGTATTTAAAGGTGCAATTTTTTATCCCAAAAAGTCCTTGAGGCAATTCGAAACCTTTATACCTAGAAAATTGAATGTTTAAAGATATTTCAGTTAATCGGCTGGCCTGGTTCAATATCCCTGTTTTTCAGCTAGGTCAGCATTTCTGTTTTTACTGATAATTGAAAGGTAGTCGCTCTGTGTGAAATGTTGGTATTTAGTTACACTGGAAACCAACCCAATCATTCATATTCTGTTCGTTAAACATCGTTCGTTCATAAACAGGTCACTATATAAATAATTTGAAAAGCTGCTCGAATATCTAGGTATTGATTTAGATGCAACCAAGGTACTTTTTACAAAGTACTTAGTTAATTTCCAAGGAAAGGGTATTGTAGCAATTTTTCCCCTGGGTCCTCCGGGAATTTTCATAAGAGTGCGGTAGGTTCTGCTCTACAAATTAACGAATTTAATGTTGGGAGACAATTTGAATGCACATTGCATATTGTTGCATACAATTTACGTATCATGCATGTTTAAATGATTTTAATGAACTGAAATAGTTCATTAAAATCATTTAAAACATGCAAAAGAAACTGTTTTGTTGACAAAATTTTAAAAAACTGTCATCATTGAAAATAAAAATTTAATTACTTCTTCTTCTTACTTCCAACACAATTTGTTAACGTCTTGTCCTAGTGTTGCTTTTTCTGTCAGTTAAAAGCAACTTAAAAACTGTTGTTTCGCATGTACTAAATCATTTTTTTCTGCAGTTTAAAAAAAAACATTTAATTGGTCACGAACTCAACATTTAATACAAGCTATAAGTTAGAGACAGAAATTATCTTAAGGCTGCTTTTCCACCAGAGATGCGCTATGCTACGTTGCTAAGGATGCGTTTGATATCCACCAATCATACTCATTATGTGTGTGTGCGTTATGAAAACAAATGAATATGATTGGTGGATATCAAACGCATCCTTAGCAACGTAGCATAGCGCATCTCTGGTGGAAAAGCAGCCTTATACTTGACAGTGCTGTCCGAGACGGCAGCAATGGTAGCAAGGCCTGTCAAATATTATACGAGACAAATGACGTTTATACTGCTCATTTGCTACCCACGAGTTACTTGGCCAAGATAATACAAAGTTGCCTTACTGCTTTCAGTTATCATAGTTAATGTTTGACCTAGTCGCGCGTCTGTGTATGGGGCGAGCGCTTTGACTGCTGCCTCACGATATCATGAAAACAAAGGGGCCTTGTTTTGTGTTCGATTCTGCAACATCTATGTTGTATCGAAGCACTTCTTAACTATTTGCTAGTACGTTCTAAAAAACGTACGTAAAAAACGTACACGTGAAATTATTGTAAAAAGCTGAAAAATACACTGTTAAATTCTTTCATTAAACATCAATTATGTATTATCGTGTTTTACGGCCTTATTAATTTTACTTGTACAACGGAATTGAATGAACACTAAAATGTTACATGTTTCACTAAAATAATATATCAAGTTATAATATACATTAACATTATATTTATTAGGGAAGGCAATATGTGGACAGTTTCCATCAAGACCCAGTTCTTAATATTATAATTGCTTGAAAATAACAGTGAATTTCGAACGTCATTCCATTGACTTTTATTTTTTAATATTTAATTTATTTGGTTGTCAATCCACTACTCAATGCAGCCAGTGTAAAGCTGGCCATTGACGATCAGTCCAAACATAAAACTGCGGCATAAAACTAGGGCGTCACTCCAAATGGTTTTACTCCATTTAGATTTGCCCATTCACTGGCGTCACTCCGGCTCTTCATTTTTCGATCGGCCGCGGGGCAAAGCTGACGAAAAGTGAACTAGGTACTTATATTTGTGTAGAAAATGAATTCTGGTTCTGAAGAAGAAACATTAATTTTAACTGTGGCTACTATTTGTTGCCATATAATAACCGAGAAACGTGAAAGAAAGCAATGGATGAAGGAATGGCTTAGAAAAAGGAATCAATTCACTCACGTCAATTTGTTGAATGGATAGAGCATTTGTAGCTCAAAAAAAGTGCATCAGAGCAATGTGTGGACTCCAACCTGATGACTCATGTCGGCCAATGTTCCAAAAGTTTGGTTTGCTACCGTTACCATCTCTCTATATATACGAAACATTTATATTTGTAGTTAAAAATAAAGATTTATTTAAGACAGCAAACGATTTAAATCCTCGGAATAGACGAGATCCTCATAAACTAGTATTAAATGATTTGCCTAGACTTACGAAATATAATAAAAACTGCTTAGCTATGTGTGTTCATATTTACAATAAGATGCCAAGCCACTTCAAAACATTAAACTGTAGACTATTAAAGGTTAAATTACACAAGTGGTTAAATGAATGTTTTTTAATGATTTGATTTGATTTGATTTGAGTTATCATTAGAACCAAGTGACTGGAGAAACTACTTAAGGATGGACGAAACTACATATTTCAAGCTTTTGAAACTTGTAACTCCATATATTGCTAAACAGGATACTAATATGAGAGAAGCTATTAGCCCTCATGAGAGATTGAAAGCCACTCTTCGTTTTTTAGCTTCAGTTACCACGATCGCAGCGAGCGATTCGAGCGAACTGAAGCCTTGGAATGACGATCGCGCATTGACGGTCAGTTTGGCGCGACGCGCCGCTTGGATTTATGGTAGTCACGGAAAATTTCCGTGGCGAGTCGTCAGTTAAAACTCTGGAGTGACGATTCGCCATTGACGGTCAAATTTTGGAGTGACGCCCTAGTTTTATGCCGCAGTTTTATGTTTGGACTGATCGTCAATGGCCAGCTTAACACTCGGTACACTCATGAATTTATATTGTACTATTTTACCAGCTGTGGTTTCGGTCACTCATTACCACCTTTTGAATTTGGTCCAATAGTTTTTGAGTTGAGTGTACTCTGACTTCGACTTTCCTCTTCATGATATTAGTATGAAATTGGATGTACGGTTTTTTTCGACTTTGTATAGTGCCTTTTAAGGCCAATGTGTTTTTTTTTACATTTCATACAGTAGGTGGTTACATGAAAGCGCATTTTGTCTCAACTCTCATTTTTAAAGGTAAAAAAAAAAATGCGTAGGCTCAATATTCCGGAAGATAAACTTAAAAGATTTTCGTACAGTTCATTCAAATTTATTAAGCCGTCACAAATTCACAATGAAGGATATTATGTACCAATGCCAGAGCGTTACAAAATACGGTGCCATTTCTTTTTACCGACTTCAAAAAAAGGAGGTTATCAATTCGACCCGTATGTATGTAATATTATCAGAACTGCCCAGTTTTCGTATATGTCAGTCTATATCAGCGTCTGAACAAATGTACCAAATTTCATAAGTGTATGTATGTATGTATGTTTTTATGTTTGTGCACGCATATCTCCGGAACTACAAGTCCGATTTAAGTAATTCTTTTTTTGTTGTACTAGGTATTGTACAACTTAGGGTACACTGCAAATTTCATCAAAATCGGTTCAGTAGTTGTAGAGATATGGATTTTTTCGTTGTGACGGATTATAAGTGCACAGTCATCATGTTAGAAAACTTTGTATTTTACAAGAATTTGGGTTGAATATTTAATAAATAAACTAAAAAGAGTAAAATAAAAACTTTTTTTAAAAAAGTACCGACTTCAAAAACAAATACTTACAAAAAAGTTTAAAATAACCTTTCTTTCGGAAGTCGGTGGCAATAGTCAATGAAATAATATAAATCAAAGCCACCGACTTCCGAAAGAAAGGTTATTTTAAACTTTTTTGTAAGTATTTGTTTTTGAAGTCGGTATACTTTAAAAAAAATGTTTTTTCATTCGTGGAATCAACATCAGTAGAGTAAAAAAATTTAAGCTTCAAACTTTGTTATTTTTTTTTATCATGGTGAAGTCATCAAATGAGTCCAGGTCCATCCAGGTTGGGACCGGAGGGACTGTCGTTCCAGGGTCACGGTTGCCTGATAAGACAGCCCCGTGACCCTGGCAGGCTTTGGCCCTCTAAGGCCTTGTCAGACCTCGCAAGACGATCTCCGGCCACCGTAGGCGCGGGCATGCGGGCGGCGAGTAATCGGTGACTCGCCGTCCGACCATGGACCATCGCCGGGTCAAAGTTGTCAGCAATCTAACGGGGCCAAAAAAAGCACCATCAGATATAATTCAAACTTACGGTACTCTTTGAAATCATCATAATGTTAATAGGGCAATTTCGTATTTCTAAGATTGAAAAGTAGTTTTTCTTTTATGGCTTAATTTATTTATTTTTTTGCCTAATTTGTGTGTACTTCCTACTTTTATTTTTTACTGCTCTGGTAGGAATAAAATACTACTGTTACAGAATTTATGATATTTCTAAAATGCCATCCTTTACGTTTTGTAATAATTAACCTGTGATTTACATTTATATCAGATCTTTGATTATTTTCTTTAAATGAACAACATTAAATGTTAAAGAAAGAACTTTTTGACTGGTACCAGCCCTGGCCCAGCACCTAATTAAGTACAAATATGATTGTACGCCTTTGAACCATATCATTTTATAGAGAAGTGAGATACAAAAACCAGGTGAGAATATTTGATATTCTGACGTCAAATTTAATGGAGCGTCTTAACAAAATAACCAGCTGTGCACTAGCCTGACCTAATTTTACAAATTTTTGCCATTCTCGCGACCATCCTCGATTCCTGTATTTGTACCTAACAGCTGATTATCAAAACTGCCGTCTGATTAGTTTGCTACTTGAAATATTGTTATTTTATTGTAGCAATAATTCTACATGTTATTAGATTCCTTATTTTCCCAGTAATGATAATGTAACTTGATATTTTCAGTTTTTACCAGCTTACTACAGCCAGCTAATCAAAATCATGCAAATCATTAGTATACGATGGTTTGATAATCTCTCTAAAAATACGCATTTATTCTTTGGTATAAGGTAATGCCTTCGTAAATAAAACTAACTGCGCATCATGAGCGTCAATATTACATTGACCCCTAAATCATTCATATTGTGAACTTTATATCTGACAATATTGAAATTGTACAGTAAAGCTGATGAACCAGTTGGTGTGATTACTGACTTTATGTAATTTGATGTTAATGTGGCTTGTCGTGAGCTTCAGTGCATACATATTTATCAACAGGGGAATTACTGCTTACTACGTGTTATATGATAGTTGTAATTAAGATTTTAAATGTAATCAGTTGTAATGATTAAATAGTCGTGTACTCGGTCGTAGCCTAGAATGAACTATTAAAGCCTTGGTTGTGCCACAGTGAGCATCCAACAGTCATGGACCAAAATCGAATGTTGTCTCGGGCAGAGTGCGCGCGCAACTCCCGCCCCACGCCGCACCGCTCCGAACGTCCATTGATGATCTTCTTAATCTCGAAACATGTTATTAATACTATTTGTATGCAAACTCGTATAAGGCGTACATCTCCTCATTTTTTCACTAAAGATTGATTTTATTGAGGAAGTGAGCCGAGATATAGGAAAATACGAGGGCGACTTATCTCGCTGAGATGGAGGGCGCTGGCCACCGTATCGTTTGCTAGGTTTGGGCGTCGCTGCGTCTCGGCTGGCGGCGGCGGCGGTGCGCGGCGGTGCGCGGCGGCGGCGCCGTGCGCACACCGCGCCGCCACGCACGCTTGTATCGCGACCCAGTCTGCTCTGACGTGTAGCCGAGCCGCCGGTGTCGCCCTGCCGCACCGTTCGCTAAAACGTATCACCGCACATTATATTCTGCGCACTAAGAGATACCCGGAGATAATCGAAAGTGTTAGGTGTTGCCGGTGCTAGTGAGGTCGCGCGTAGGACAGTAGGGCCGCGGACGGTGCGGCCAGGGGCCAGGGTGCGGGCGAGCTGCCGGCCGCAGGAGCGCGCCGCACAGCAGCTGGCCGTGTTTACACGCGGCGCCTGCATCCGCCGCCAGCGCCAGCGCCCAGCGCCCGAGCGCCCGGCGCCCCGAGCCCTCGGTGGCTCGTGCGCGTTGTGTGCTCTGTGCGCTCTTGCGCTCCGTGAGCTCCGTGCGCTGCTCGCTGCAACATACAACACCCCTCATTTACTATTCAACGCTGTGAATTTTTAACTTTGCGAACGACCGAAGATAGAGGTATTTAAATGCTTATCAAAGCTGACTCTCGCAGAGAGACCGGCCGTAGTGCACATTAGTGTCACGAGCTCAGAGCATTCGCATCGAAACAGAATTGTCATAGTTCATACGAGTGATTTCACAACTTCGTAAATATGGGTGCTAAAGAAAGCGTGGAAGCTGCTAAATTTTCTTCGCAAAATTGGAACAATTTCGAGGTTCGTAAATACCTTTAAATTGATTTGCACATGGAGTGTTTGTATTCCCCTACCTCCTTCGTGAATGTCTGTATTATGGGGCGTTTTGCCGTTAAAATGATGATAAATTAACGTTATGTGAAATCATAATTAAAATTTCATGCACACTTTGTATCGAGCAATCAATTTATTGCATGTTCACACATTATGTTTAAAATTTGTCTAATAAAAATGATAACAAGCTAAGCCTATTTAAATTAAGTAAGTAGGTATACCTTAATATTGTATTGTGTGTATAAGTTTATGTTTCAATTACGTTTTCGCTATATAATATTATGTAGTTTATTATTTCCATTGTATAAGTATGCTAGAGGATTCTAAATATTTAATTAACGTGTAACACGTAATCTATACGCTGACGGCAATGGAGCGCACCTATATGCCAGCTGGGGTCACGCAGATGAATCTGGACATCGTGTGTACCATTACCCTAACGTTTATTACCTCAGATAATATTTTACGCGAGCAGATAGAGTTAATTGTATCATATTACATAGTGAGATCTAATTGACACCGTCACAGTAGTACAGTGCTAACGCCTTCAAGCTATTTGATCTTCGCATATCTTTTACTTAGATACGCTGCTGTAGCTAGACCATTAATGCCCACTTAGCAATAAAACCTGACATTTCATAGAACTTACGGCAAGATTCTTACAGCCGTCCATTATTATTGAATGTTGACGATGACTTATCACTTATGAAGGTGAATAACTAATCAGTCAACAAACACATGACCTTACACTAACAATAGTCAGTCAGTTGACAAAATGTTCAATGAATACGAACAAGTTATCGACGAGTAAGTGTTATATAGCCAGTTTTAAATAAGAAGCCAAACCAAGCTGACCCACATACAGTCGGTCTAATCTAACATGATTGAAGGCACTGCCGTGGAGATTGAAATGCGGTGTTAGAATTTTAATTACCATTCGATAGGATAGAGTTGGATTTGCACGTATCGATAACCTAGATACCAGATTAAAAAGTACCTTCTTGATTCAACTATTTTGTATTAAAATAACTTCATCGAAAGTATCTTTGTAATTGTAGGATGCGATGATAATGATTACAAATTCGAATAAATAGATGATTGCTTTGAAAATAATCTGTGAGGACTGACAATTTGTTATAATCTTCCAGCTGAAAGATGCACTCTCCTGAAGCTAATTGTAAAAAGTCAGTCTTAGTAGTTTTCGCGCATATTATTATGTCTATATAAAACCTACTTAATTCTTGAAATGTTGCTTCCATAACAGCTGCTCTGTCAAGATATTTTCAAAATCAACACACAGTCTTGAAATAGGCAACTGTCAAGATACTTTGTTTTTATAAAAGATTTTTTTTCAATATTAACCCAACTTATATTGACAAAAAAGATTCAGGAATCCCCCAATTGGAATTTTGGAGTCTTCGCAATACCACTTGATCCGGATCTAATGAAACTTGGTTCAGGAAACTTGCATCTTATTGAAAAGAGAGTGGTGATCTATAGATTCCTATAGGGACGTCGGTAGTCGAGAAGTTTTTGCATTGAAATAGAAAAATAATGATTAGAAATGTTCATGTTTTACAATAAAAATTACTATATTCTTATCTAATGGAAATCTTAATGAAGAACCTGATGGACGCAATATTAATAAAATGACATAACATAAGATGATGCTATCAACTTGAATTGTATTTAGCTAATTGTTCAAGGTGTGTTAGCTTAGGTGACTTAATATTATGTATGACTCACATGTCCATGTACAACTTGGATAGAACTCACGACACGCGCTGTGTTGATTCAATGATACTTCGATTACTACATCTTGCGAAAAACTGAGCAACTAACGTGTTTTAGAAATAGTGGCTAATGCAGTGAAGTTAACTGCTTACGGGCAGGTGAAGCCTTAGAGTAAGTCAATTTTCACACTTTGTAAATCCCAGTGTGTACAAATATAAAGTGACGATGCTAAATGATCTCACAGTCACAAATATTCCACCCAATTATTACGCTATGCTGAGACATTTGACATTTTGTCTGTAAAACTATTTTTATAATGTGTATATTTTATGTTTTTTTTTTTTTTTGTTTTCATGCATGTATTTCTATATAACGCTTCACATCCTTTTCCTATCAAATTACATCATCTAATAAACTCATAATTAAATAAGCAACAATATAAAATAATACTTTCCTTAACTTCCTTAAACTAAATACTTCTAAAATATATTTAATAATATCTGCTGAGCCGAACAGCTTTTGATGTATTTTTGATGGAGTAAGTATACGTCGGCGATTATTATTTTAAAGGGTTGGGTTGATGTTTTCAAAAATGTAGAAGAATTTGGTGAGGGTCTCCTGTGTGTTGTGTGTTAGTATAGACCGTTGTGTTTGAATGCAAAAGGGTTGTGTTGTGGGTTGCAGCACGCCGCTGTGAATCGCCCGTACCGCCACGGCACGCAGCGGTCGCAGAGCCTGAACCGCGGCCACTCTCTGTCGCGCACCGATGGCACCTGGTGACATCACGGGACCGCGGGTGAGTGCTTCAGTGCCTGAGTAGCTGATCGCATGTGCACTCATGTGCAGCACTCTCTATGAATATTTATTGAAGCGTATTCGACGCCTCTGAAGACTGGTTTGCATTGGCAGAGTGGGTAGTTCGATATGAGTATACAACGTGGAATGCACTACTCGTATCTACATAAAGTATTAGAACCGTACTAACGTGATTAACTGTCACTAAAATATATTTTTTTCGACCATGGACAACAAACCAGATACTTACTCTACCGATGAAATCAGACTTTTCAAGTCTGCGTTTGTATATGATTTGATTGATATCGTTTATGGTATGTTTTATATTAATCACTTACATAGATCTGAAAAGTTTTTGTCAACTTATATGCTACATTTCATATAGTTCAACAGAATCCACGACTGGAATAGGTAATAAGATATTTATCCATGAGATAACAAACCATGCAATACCTTATTGGACATTCTATAAAAGGCCTTTCCGACACTTAAAAGTTAAACTTTTTTGATAGTCCCCTTAAATGGACAGTCAAGACCATTAAGTGCCTATAGATAGCAAAATGGAATGGGTTGCTTAGCATTTTATTTCAATTTAGCAATCATTGCATTTTAAAAGTGTTCCAAATACATCAATACAATAAAAATACTAAACCTTTTGCTATTTGCAGGCACAAACAAATAGCTTTGCAGGCAGGAAAAAATAGCTTTAAATCACTACATTCTAAATATATTAGGCAGTTTGATGTGTAAACAAAACATATTTCATAGAGCAGGAATAAATTTAATATTGGGTTATGTTTATAAATATTTTTCATGACGTGAGACTTATCTGTCTGTTGTGTTTAAAAATATACAATTACATACCTATATCAAAAAAAGATTGATATATTTTTTAATTTTATGGAAAAACCATTGAACTGTTTTATATTCCAAATCTTTATTTTCAAATAATGAATTTAAAAAAAGAAGAAATCACAATATTATCGGTACAAAAAAGATTTCGTTTTTGCTTAAAGTGATCGCAAACTTTTTTGATGTGTGTACGAGTATAATGATAAATGGTAAAGTTAGGCAGCAAGGCAATTTTTAATTATTCCCTTTATTCATTATCTATTATATTTTATACATTTCTAAATATTATTACAAAAAAAATACATTCAAAAATATAAAAATAGGTGCCCACCAGCATCGGGAACAGGGTCCAAGCTGCCGGTGGTTAGGGCTCCATTATTTATTATTATTTGTTTTAATTTGACAACTAGAATTCGACACTCTATTTTTGCCTTTTTCTAACCGTTTTGGTGGCCAATGTGATTTGATGCAGCTGATTATCAATATTTTACATGAAGCGACTGCTTAACTGACCCCATATCCCAGTTCCTGGGTAATACGATATACTTTTAAGACTGGTTTTCAGACCTACAGCAAGGTATGATAATCTCACTGCGCCCTAGATAACATTTAATATGAAAATACTTTGTGCAAGAAATCTGCAGCCAGCAGCCGTGTTTGATTAAAATACTTATTACAGGCTTAACACGTTGATACGAGTATAATTAAAAGTTTATTTCAGTAAGGTTTTTTATCAGATTTACATTTGCCAAATGGGCATTATCCAACTGTTCCATTATATTATTTACACTAAGCATAATTCATCTAAAACCAAATAGTTAAAACCAAATTCTTCAATAATAATTTCAACTTTAGGGTAGAAAACGAATATTGTTTCTTTGAAATGAAAAGAAAAAACTGCAGCATCCACTATCCACATATTCTCCGGGCAGTTTGAAGCCAAGAGCGCCTAAATGACAAACTAATTAGTCCCAAATTAGAGAACACATCAATACTAACTAGAAATTGGGTTGCAGAGGTCAGGTAGAAGTGTCCGTGCAACGTTTTATGTTTCGAAGCTTCCGAAGTTCCGACACATCTAATTAAGAACAAGCTGCTGTGGGCAGCAATTTATGGATTTCAGTCCTTCAATTTTCTGCTTATTTTTCTTTGTATGACTATGCAAGATAGAATATTATTGCATATTCAAGAAGTAAGAACACACATTTTTTTTTTGGATTATGTCAGCACTAATTAAAGTGCAGTGGACTGGCTGCAGACACCGGTGTCCATTCTTTGACATATTTTAAAGTATAATTTCTGTGAAAATCCGGTCCGAGATCCTATCACGACTTCTACATTATATTCTACGTATATTAGAGGCACTTTTTCACTTTCCATATAATAAACGCTGTATATAAGTCAATAACAGCGTACCTACTAAAAATTGTAAGTAAAATACGGAAATCTTGTGATAAGGCCCCCCTGCTCTTCACACCTTTACGTTTAGTTGGTGACAGCTTATTACAGTAAAAAATCAACTGTATAACCTGTTAATCTATTTAACTTATTATTTTAAATGACTAGGCTTCTATTATGAGTAGTAACGAGCATTGGTTTACAGGCAGCATAGTGCAGTGCGCCGAGTGTGGCACGCGCACGATGGGCAACAAGCTCTCGTCGTGCTCGTGCGCGCCCATCCTGCGCAAGGCGTACCGCTATGAAGACAG
Organism: Agrotis segetum; assembly: GCA_036375495.1. Lineage (NCBI taxonomy): Eukaryota > Metazoa > Arthropoda > Insecta > Lepidoptera > Noctuidae > Agrotis > Agrotis segetum. Next base: position 297,569 of record JAQSVV010000122.1, read on the forward strand.
CCCGTGGCAGAACTCCAGGCGAAGAGACGGACATTTACTAAGGTGATACCTCACTTAAGGTTTTTAGAGTCATCGCTTGTACGCAATACGTCTTGTCTTGGTCAAACATACCGAAGAAACGAACGAGATAGTAGCCTTGGCCGAGTATGTATGAAGCACAGCAATCAGCTCCATGTTTATACGTACCGAGTACTCGGCCACGAGTACTGTCTCGCCCGATATCTTGGTACGCGTGATCAAGGCATCAAAACCTCCAACTGCCTTCGCCAGAATGGTCTGATATTGAGCGTCAATCAATCAAGTATACAGTGATCATTAGACTGGTATACTGACTGGCTTTGTCAAAACATGAGGTAATACACATTTTCAGCTTGTGCAGGCAGTGAAGAAGTTCATCTATTTATAAATTCTATCCTGTCTATTTAATTGTCTGACAACGGACTATGTTTCCTGATAACTATAATATTGGGATCTACAGGTCAATGGCATCTGAAGCGCGCTTGTCTAGAAGAAACCTATTTAGGTTTTTTCTAGACAAGCGTGGGTCGACCACATCATTGCTTACCATCAGGCGAGATAATTAATCAAACGTGAATCTGTATACACAGTATCAGTAAAAATATTTTGAATCGCAAAGTAACAGTAATGATCAAGTTTAAAGGCACAAACAAAGAAAACAGAAATAAATAAGTATTGTAGTAACCTCTCTAAAGCAACTTTGTCGCCAGCTTTTTGATGTAGTTACCACGATGTTATACTAATAGTAAACACTATATATCAAGTTTATTTTATTGGTTGCATCAAAGCAACTCGTTCTAATTTTGCTTACTATACTAGGTAACATGTTTTGAGTAAACTTTATGCAGCCAAACGGAGCGGCACAAGTTTTAACGAGGTTTTATGTGAATGTTGCGACAGCAACAGTACTTACACATGTTTATTTCAAAGTAAATGTTTCTTTTTTCGTTCTTCTTTTAGTTACCTGCTTTTCTGTTTATTTTATCTATCAGGTAATGCACTCAGAGAAATTCCCGTTGTACCTGTTAAATAATATTTGCTATTTTTAGGGTTCCGTAGTCAACAAGGAACCCTTATAGTTTCGCCATGTCCGTCCGTCCGTCCGTCCTTCCGTCCGTCTGTCCGCAGTTTAGCTCAGAGACGCACAGTACTAGAGAGCTGTAATTTGTTGTGCCGAAAAAGTGGTAAAATAAAATCTCGTAAAATATTTTTTTTAGGGTACCTCCTGTACTTACACGTAAAGCGAGTTTTTTTTTTCTCGCGTACCCCTTAGTGTGGGGTATCATTAAATAGGCGTTTAAAAATAATGATAGTTTCCATTAACAGTTTTTTGATAAAAAATTTCTTTTGTGAAATATTAAGCTTTAAAGTGCAAAATTTTGCTCGATTCGAGTGTCCCCCCCCCCTCTACCAGCTAAACGGTTATGTTTGGGGGTGTGAAAAAAATCAGAATAGGAGTATATATAACGAGGTTTAAAAGAAAATTATCATGACTAAGTAGGCTTTACAACTTTACGAGTAATAGTCGACCAACTTATAAAATGTACTTGGATAATATGTTTTCTTAAACAAAATGTATCGGAGAACATGCTCTTCAACTGCAAATGTAAGTTTGTCAACTTTATTTTTACAGCTTTAACAGGTATGTTTTTTGGGGATAGGTAGGTTTTTATCGTCAACTATTTTTAACTAACTTCAAAAAAAAGGAGGAAGTTTTAAATTCGTCGTAATCTTTTTTCTTATGTACCTATTTTCCCTGATTTTTCAAAGACTCCTGGACCGATTTTAAAATTCTTCTTTTTAAAATTAAATTCAGCGAATCAATTTAGTTAGTTCGCATAAGTATTTTGATGGGCAACTACGGAACCCTACACAGTGCGTGGCCCGACACGCACTTGGCCGGTTTTTTTAAATATATGAGAGGATATACTACTAATAATAAAGGCGATAATTTTTCTTCCGTGGAAATATGCCATCAGTAAGTGCATGTCTGAATTCGTAAAAACTACGTTCTAAGTACTTCAACATGTTAAGGTAAAAAGTAAAATGTTGTAGTATGCTAAGCAATAACAAGGCCCTGGAAAGCTTAGGGCAAATGAAAGAATAAAGTGGAATTTTAACCAGTTAAAGTATGACAGTCCCTTCTGCTTAAAGCTTATCTACAATGTTATAAGCAGGCTTAGTGCATATCAGTTTTTACTTAAAAAACGTAAAAAAAAAAGTATAATTGTATATCCGTTTGCAATTTCCTCATCACACTGTTTTTATTGTATTTCTAATGTAAACATCGTTCTAGACTATGGGCGGAGGTGTTCCACGTGTCAGCCAGCGGCGCCGGCACGGTGAAGTGGCAGCAGGTGTCGGAGGACCTGGTGCCAGTCAACATCACCTGCATCCAAGACTCGCCCGAGTGCGTGTTCCACATCACCGCCTACAATTCGCAGGTCGACAAGATCCTCGACGTCAGACTATTGCAGCCCGGTTCGTTTAATTATTATTACCTAATTATCATCTGTTGAGCTTTTACCCAACTACATAGTTGGCTTCAATTTAACCAGTTGTAATTAAATACCAATGTTTTACATAGATCAAGTGCCTTTCTGACCTCCATATTGGGGCATGGCAATATCTACAAGAGCAGTGGTGGACCAGTGGTATCGGTCCCGACTTGCAAGTTGTAGGTCGTGGGTTCGAATCCCGCCAGGCGCATTACTTTGTGCTATTTATTTCATCACCACTGCTCTCAAAACGGGGAAGGAAAACATCGTGAGGAAACCGGCATGTCCTAGAACCAAAAATTCATCGTCATTCGTGGTGGATTATGGCCCACTTCCTCTCACAGAGAGGAGGCCTTTGCCCAGCAGTGGGAACATTATGCATATAGGCTGATGATGATGACGAAAATCTGTATGAAATGAAAGGGCACACATACCTACATCCTACATGGACAAAAGCAAATACAGATAAACAATGAACCTTGATCACCTGGCTGGTCCGGCTGGTCGCGGGACTGTCTAAGCAGGTTACGGTGAACCAGAAACGTAAAGAGCTTGATGGAACACAGTGTAAAAGGGTAAAAGTTCAGTTAAAAGAGTAACCATGGAGTTTTTGCCCGTTCTTCTCCATAGAAACAATCCGAACGGTGCCATTTTTTCGAAATTTATAAGTGCACATTGAGGCCTATGTGGACTAAAGTATTTTGATTTTGAGTCCCTTCCGCCCCGAGCAGTGGTTTACCACGTAAAAAAAGCCATACTTTTTAGGTTGCTGTTTTTTTTTTCAGGTTTAGTCACGATGGTGTTCTTCACCGACTACAGTGAAATCCGAAACAAAGTTAGACAGAACTCGAAGCCTCCTAGTTCTGAACAAAATATAGTTATACGTATTTACTACAAAAAACATTTTTTTACACATTGGTAGTAAGATAACATCAATACGAATGTAAACCATACCCCAAATACCTACTGACGTTCTTTCATTAATAAAAGTCTGCTAAATATAGCGATGCTAATGTAAAATCGACATAAATCTTCCGACAGATATATTGGTACAAATTGTGGGCTACTAATAATACCTGGTGTAGGCAGGCCGCCTACTGAACGGGTTAAAAGTGAACAGTGGGACGTTACAGCTGTCCGTGCCATAATGCTTGCTCTAAGTTATTAATCCATAACACAAGTAAGGTCAGCACGACAAAAAATATGTTTTGGGTTTTCATACTTTATACGTATGATAAATATAGAAGTTCTTTTTAGGTTTTTGACGTTGAAATTGCTTGTGTATAGTCCGCACCACCACTGCGGAAAATTCGAGATACTTAATTTGCAATTTGATGTATTGGCATGCACACTAAAGCCGCGTCTAAACGAATTGAGTCATAGCGCGAACTATAGATCTCAATAATATAAATGTTAATGTCGAGAAAACTACATATTTGGCTACAAAAGCTTCCTCGCAGCATTATACTGTTTGACGGCATATTCATGTCGGTCTTACATCATACATTATGGACGTTAAAAACTAGTTCCCAAAATAAACACTTTTGTAACAAACGTGGAGATCACTGACAGTGCAACACCTACATTTTACTGGGGCAATTCGGCAGACGCGACGCCAGCGGCTCTAACCTAGTTTTAAATTTACTCTGGATAGTTAGACGAGTAATCGACCGAATTCTCCAGCACGTACTGTACTGACGTCCAATACATTACTTTCTTCACATGCTCACGGTATTAAAACTGTTGCTGAACACGTAAACAGCTGTTAAATTATGAAAACAAATCGCGACTACATATCTATTGACTTTATTGCTTACTCTACTTCTGGTATTGCAACTAGTATCTACTTTGTTTACTTTTACTAAATCTTATTTACATAAAACAACACCAGTTCGTTATGGGTTCATTTGAATACAAGAACTGAATATCCAACCTCGAACTGACACGACGAAGGTCTACTTCTGCGGTACCTTACCTTGTCTCCGGTGATTTGAAATTGTACAGATACAAAATGAATTACTTATTACGATTTACACTGTTAGTTCTCAATTTTTCCATCTGGTTGATTTTTTTCCTTTTCAATGCCTTAGCGCGTCAAAATCAAATTGTTTCAATTCTCATAGGCCTCAATGGGCACTTATGAAACATCGAAAAATATGTGCATGCACAGACATTCGACTACAAATTTAAAATAATCATCAGAGTGTCTTATTGTTAAAATGCTTTTTATCTTCGAATATATCAATGAAATTTCGTTTCAGGCACTCGTATCGGGCAAGCGTCCGAATGCTTCGTGTACTGGAAAGATCCCATGACTAACGATACTTGGGGTCTAAACTTCACATCTCCCATTGATGCCAAACAATTTAGAGAATGCTGTGTAAGTATCAAACGTGTAAGTTGAAAAAAATGGTTGTATGTTCTGGAATTTTAGATATAGTAGTTTTTTTATTTATTTCATTTATTGTCAAGGCCCACATAATACGTTAAAGGAAGATTTAGTGACAATATTCATATTATTTAATAAAATAGAAATCATTAACCACATACTTTTAAAACAAACTTGTCGATGTCGAACATGTCATCGTGATAGCTGATATTCTTATTTCTCATATTATTCCTCGTAGAGGTAAGCCTAAGACGGGTAGCCCGCCTAAACCGGGTATGCATTTTAAATTAAGTGTCGTTCTTCCTAATGAGAATGTGTGCGTGCAGGACGCGTCGCCGCAAAATGCATACCCGTTTTAGGCGGGCTACCCGTCTTAGGCTTACCTCCCCTACCTATGTCGTCATATGATCCATCTGGCTTTTCTTTGCCCTTCCTACAATAAAACTAAAAGTTTAAAATACTTGTTATGAATATTGTCATTATAACGACACTGCAAGATAAATCACTTGTACAAAAAGCACTCAAGCATAGATTCATGTTTATTTGTAATCAATGACAATTTTTATGCTTATAGTCACCATCATTCAAATTCTCCCGCAAGGCTTCATCGAGCTACAGCCTGAAGCTGGACCCGCCGGGCAGCAAGCAAAAGTTCAAGGCTAAGAGAAAGCCGCTCTCGACACCCGCCAGCCCCAATCGATCCAGGTAAACATTACACCTTAAAAAGTTTTTTTCTTATTTTAAGATTGGTTCGCGTTTGACCACTATCTCGCCTGCAAGCAAAGATGTGGTCGACGGTGAAGCACGCTTGCCTAGAAGTAACCTGTTCACTCTTGTCATGAAGACCCCAAGGTTAATTGCTATCAGGAATTCCACTCCATAGCTGTGCGTACAATAAAGGTATTGGCAAAACGCTTTATGTGTACAGAAGGGATGTCCACCATATATCGATGATGCATTGCCGTACGTCTTGTAGTCCGATGATGAAAGTATTCAACGTCTAATAGGTAGCTCAAGAGTTAGGCAGAAGCGTAGGTACCTACTTAGCTCACCCATTTTGCCAGTTATATTTAAGTCCCATGTAATAGGGGGCGAAACTTGCCATCGACGAACAAATACAGACCCTAATGCTGGTAATGAAAAGTCCCTGTTTGAAAAACCCAATATTATTTTACCCGACCTGGAGAAGAAACCTTCATGCTCAGCAGTAACACCTTCGGCAATTTCATCAACTGCGAATGGAGCAACTAATTATTAATTTTACTAATAGATTTAAGGGCCTCTCCACATTTTAATGACGTAAATTCACGGCTCGAGTCGCATCAACATTCGGTTCCAGTTCCACCCCCTCAATAATTTAAGTCTTGCGTCTAGTTTACTAACAATTCATTTAAACATGTAGACAGATTTAAGGTTTCTTTTTTTTGGAAAATGAGGCAGTGAGAGCAATGTTCTACTCATATTCATCCATTAACAATCAAACTAAACTTTCACATGCAGCACTGAATATACATATATGACAATCGATTCAAGTACTTACTGGAAGCCATCAGATACTGAATATAGGAATAATTGCACGTACTGTTCTGTACTTGGGTCACAAATATCATTGAATTGTTAATCCTCAGAACCTTTTGAACAAGGCACAATGAGTTGTGCCTTTCTAATACAAGATCGAAGAAATGTTGTCGTGCTGTTGTTTAGAAATAATAAGTGATTCTTAGTAATGTTGCATTGTACTATACGATGCGACGTTGCACGCCATAATGAAAAAACCTTGTTCTAACCATAAGTTCTGTGAATAATGCATTTTTGTGATTGTAGTTTGACCTACGGGCGTGAACCACAGTGCACGTGCATGTCGCAAGAACAATATGCACGACTGAGGGCACAGGATCCTCGATATCGTGAGTATATTTTTAACACTTACTTTTATAGGTATTCTTATTTATCACGAAATAGGTAATCCTAGAAAACTACATCCAACATGGTGAGTTTATCAAATGACACACTCAGAGGTAGAACTATTAATGCAGAATTATCATCTATGAAGATAAAAGTTTTTCAGAAGAAGGTAATTGTCAAAAGAGAACCAAGTCACTAGAGTATTCTTATTACAGCTGGAGTTAACTTCCATTATTTTCTCACATTGTCGGGACTGAGGACTACCGATAACAATTAAGATTTCCAAAAATAAGGTGCGTTGATCTTAGCCTTTTCTCACGTAGTTAAAACCCCACTCCAAAGATCACTCCCTCACCTCCTCCTGGAAAAATTCATATTTGAAGTATGTTATCGCTCGCAGCGATTTCATACTACCCATTTTTGCCATTTAATGATACTAATTGGTGTAGGTTCATCGACCCTGCCCCGAACCACGGCTCGCGCTATCGAAACAGAGGGAGGCGCGGCGGGCGGGACTTCGGGTCGCTCCGACAAGGTTGCTGCTGCCACGTCGTCCACCTCGCTGTATGACAACGTGTCCAACTCACAGCCGGCACACCAGGTGCCCCCGAAACGTTAGTATTTCTGATCGTTACGGGTCGTAACGTCCTCAGCTGGGCGTTCTCTATATAAAAGGTCTAATTCTCCCGCGTGGGCCCAGTGCTTAAGAGTAGCTGTCGAAGCCCTCATAAACAGCATTTAATGCGTATAGCACTGCACTGCGAGTTTTCACGGTTTTGGGACTTAAAGTGAACGAGGATTTTGACGTTAATTTGATGGAAAAAAATTGTTACCGGTTGGTACACTAGAAACGCTTTTTCATTTAGCTGTACGGTAAAATACGGAAATCTTGAGCTAATGCCTCTAATCAAAGTAAAAACGTATGTTATAATAAAAAAATAAATATTATTTATTAAATATTTGTGAATTTCAGCGGCATCACGGCAGGCTGACGCGGCCTCTCAGCCTCCAACACGACCTCCGAAGTCACAGGAGACCTCTACCATGACTACTAACACTGCAACTGCTCCTAAGACTGTCACGGCTTCAGTGGGGACACATGGCACTAACGTAAGGCCAACATTATTAATGCAACTAGAATAAGAATTAAATGAAACCTTATAAATGCAAGTTTTTTAGATGAGCTAAATACGTGAAAAAATACCACACTGAATGGAGCATTTGAAAAGTAAAAGAATATTTAAAAAAAAACAGAAACTTTGTCAACGCTATGCACTTAGAACTTGTAATAGAACTCTCGTCTCACGAATAAGCTCGGGTATTTTAATGTAAAACTATTTTTTCTATCGTGAAGACAAAAATGTAAATTCGATGACAATGTTATTCATAAATGGTTACCGGTAGGTGCAGAAAAAAAAAAGAAAATTAATTCATGTAAATGCACAAAAATTCAAAATAATCGTATTGTTCTATCATCAGATTAACGAAGAAACTCAGGCGGGTGGCGCGGGTGGTACGGCCCAAACACAACACACCCAAGACCTGAAATCGGAGGGGGTACAGGCTGGCGGAACCCTCACGTCTTCCAAATCCTCGGCCACTTCCACACGCTCCGGCAAAGAACATCTGCAGCACATGCCCAAGAGCATTGACTACGGAGACGGCAATGAATCTGTACGTATCATTTACTATTTATGAAGCTCGATAAACAGAAATTGTAATACAGGCCTATTAAAAAAAATTGATTCTAGAGCTGGACTTCTTAATCTAAATCTGCTGACCTTAATTTCACGTCTTATAACTTGGAAACTCACAGGAAATGTATGAATTTTCAGTCCCGTGAGTCGGACAGACACGCGGCTCATCACCACAACGTGATCAATAATAATACATCGGGATCGCGGCGCACTAAGTCCAAGAGCACAGAAGATATGAACATGGGTGAGTCAAACCTTCATATATAGGGCCTCCAGTTTAGCTGGTTGTAACTGAGTTGCATTATTCGTCATAGTGCGACTGCCTATCTAGGATTAGTTACTTGATAATACAATAGATGTGTCTGGGAATAATACAATAGAATTTCGGGTTCCTGCATGAATACCCGTTATAACAGTTAAAGAACTAAAAACGGTAGCCAGCAGCAGCTTAACATTGTATACAAGACTTAACCATAATTTTAATATATTATCATTAAATTAATATGTAGTACGCTTACGTCCTGAGCGATAAGGAAAAGCACTTCAGTAAACAATTTTAAAATAAAGTATTTACTTGTTCGCAATAAAGTACATACCTACACATTCTATGTAAATATTGTATAAGTTGTAAAAAAGTTCCTACAAACGCGTGCAAATAATAAACTTGTGTATAAAATGATGATATTTGTTTCAGATTCGAGCACTCTCAAACGCATGCTGAAGCCGATGCCGTCAACAGAGAGCCCGGTGACATCGCCGGAGATGGGCCGGAGACGGTACGGTGGCGCGCCCCCGTGCCCGCCGTCCTGCGGCTCGCACGGCCACCGCCAGCAGCACATGCACCACGGACATTACTCGCATATCGTCAACAACAACAGTCGCCAGAGTTCGCAGCGGTACGTACTGAGAGTCTGAGGAGGTCACCGAAGATTAACCGGCAATCCCAAACCCTGTCATTAGAGTCAATGATCACTTTAAAGTGCGTTTTCATTAGGTAATGTTGCATATAAGTATGAAGTCACATATTTTGTTTCAAGGTCCTTCAGTTAGAAAAAAACAAAATGTAAAGGATCACACTATTTACCTGTAACTTGTATAATAGAAAGGCGACCTAATAGCAATAACACTCGCAGTGCTCACACGCAAACCAACTTGTAGTCAAATAATTGCGTAAAAAGTTGCTTACCTCCAAAATATGAAAATATACTTTTCAAACAAGGGTTTCGGCGTTGGACAGATAGTTTACAGGCCATTGACGTTTATTCGCGAAACTGTCAAGACTACTGTGGAATTTGAACAGATTCCCTTATAGGTTTAATTAATTATTGAATGTCCATGTTTCTCATAAGTAGTCCGCTGCGAATTGAAGTCAAAAAAGGGAAGAAAAATTATCCCTTTCATTCGATACCTTTGTAAAACGAGTTAGTATATCCAAGGAAATCATTTAAATGTGTGCACGGCGCTCACTTCAGGCCAGATTCTGTTCTGAACACGGAATCTGGCCTTTTATAATCGAAGCTTATAGGTATTAAATAACTTTAAGGATTGAGAGTTAGCACTTTTTTTAGCCAAATACGATTTGCTTTTTGATAGTTTTTTTTTTGCATTACAGCCAAAAGCTTTCCTCACAAATTGCCTCAATCTGAAAGTGTACTTGAATAGAACCAATTCGCCTGAAAACTATAACGACATCTTTGTTGTCACAGTCGCGGCGTTGGTGTCGGCGCAGCACCCAGCGGTTATCCTGGCCGTGGTCTATATCTGGAGCTGGGAGGAGGAGAACGTGACATGTCTCCGCCTTCTGACAATGTGATGTTTGATAACCAGTGCTATGCCACTACGCCATCTTCATCGAACGGAAACTCAGACCAAGAACCGTGTCAACGCCGTGATTCGAGACAGCCGCATCATCATTCGGTGAGTATTGACGCTCAAATTAGCAATTATTTATACTAAATCTTATATTATTTCAAGTAATTGTGCTCTCGATAGCTAAAACAAGGAAGCTTTTCAATGTCAATATAGCTGTATCTACAGTCCCACAAAACATTACATCGTTATGTTCACTGTTCTAAACTCTATACTTATAATTATTATCACAATTGTTTTAAGCTACCTGTAATTCTATGCAATTACAAGTGCTATGATCGCGGGATAACTAACAGGATAACAAATAATCAACAATTTCGGAAGTTAGAGATAACTTCCGAGATTGTGGAAGTTGTCTCGTACAGGACGTAGCTCCTCAGAGGGAGATCTATGCGACGCGTCCAGCACGCACAAATTCTCGTTAGCAATTAGCGACACGTAATTTAACATGCATATCCGTTTTAGGCGGGCTACCCGTCTTGGGCTTACCTCCCCTAAGGGTCAGTAGGTATAAGTTTACGTTATGCATTTGTCTCATCCAAAGTATTACCTTTACATATTTATAACGTTATGTTTTGGATATTGACAGAAGAAGAAAGATGCTCTGATAAACTCAACTAATTAGTGATTTTTCTGTGAATTTGTTGAGCTTTAATTTCATTTCATTCATTCAATTTGTTTTTGCATCAGAAGCCATGCTTGTCTCGTCAAGCGTCCCAGTCGAGTGCCACGCCCGCACCGGGGTCACCAACCTCCCGGCTACTGCTGGAGTACGAGATGCATCTGAGGAACACCCTCGCCAAGGGCATGGACGCTGAAAGTTACAGTCTGCACACCTTCGAGGCCCTTTTGAGTCAGAGCATGGAGGATTTAGGTAAGTTAGGCTTATTTAACCAGATTTTTTAAAATACAATAAATAAAATTAGGATTTCTAAGCGTTCGCGACTGGAACGAACGACAACGCCATGAAATCTTCAATAGATTTTCAACTAAAGACTCGAAGGAATAAGGTTGAAAATCTATAGAGGCGATTATCGTTTGCGACTTGTCTAGGGGGGCTGATGTACAGTACACACACATTTCACAAGTTATGTTTATTGAGACTCCGCGTTCCGAGAGATGTATCTTTTCGTGTGGGAAATAGAGTTACATTTTGAGTAACTCTATTTAAATGTGCGCGCAGCGTCACTTCTCGGTCTGCGCTGACCCATAGATCATCGAGGCAAATGATTCATAGCATTATGATTCCTGAAATGTTATCAACCAGATTTAATTTCTTGGTTTTATGATGGAGTTTCAAGAAGCATAAATGTGCCTCTCGTAACAAGGGCTTTCTACAGTCTTAAAGTATTTAGTTTAGGTACCTACCATAAATGTACCGTAGATATAAAAGATGAAAGTTGTTCTGGAACAAGTTCATATTTTTTCTACATATCAGCCTGTTTTATTTGCAATTGCAACGCATTTTTACAATAAAATGCGAATATTTCAAACTCGACGAAGCCTTAAATATAATCCTCAAAAGTTCATTTCTCATTTTAATGACATACAATAATGATTAAAAATTTTGACCTAGAATACAACGACAACGTGTCCTCTTCCAATCAACGAAGTCCTTACCCACCGAGGCGACGTAAGTATTATGCAAGTCTCTAAACTTTAAAGAACTTTGGCTTTGACACTTTTATAATTATACAAAAAAAAAACAGCATGCAGCCAACTTTGATTATTCTGACTTTAAAATTAAAATACATTTTTACAACATAAACTGCACACGATTTAACCTTGTTTGTATTTAATTTGAACCCTGTTTTTGTTTTGTTGAGGACCGACCCAAGAATCAATTCTACAATCTTTGAGACACCTTAAGGAGGCTGCGTTAAGGGACAGAGGTGATAAACATTGATTATTTATTGTATGGATGGTATCATTGCATTATCGTGTGTATCTATGCAATATGTACCTATGTTGGAATGTTAATACTATGTACTATATTAACCATACCCTATAATTGTTTTTTTTTGTTTTCTTTTTACCATGAACATTTGATTTTGTTCTTGTAAAAGGAAAAGCATGTTACTTACAAAACTATATTTTCACAAACTATAAATTTTATTTGCAAGTTATGGAGTGAACCATTCAATCTTTATCCTGACATTCACACAAGATCACAGCTTCAATTTTCCAGGAACTCAGTAGATATAGTAAAGTAGATGCACGTTTTTCACCCTCGGTTTTGTATAAGGGCGAATTTCTTCAATTGAAACTGAACTTGGTCATCACTGCACACATAAACTGCAGATACCTAACTGTTATAGTCATTGTATGGAATTTTGACACGTGAAATCAAATCAAAACGTTTGTTTCAATAAGGCGATTTCAGGCACTTTTGAAAGTCTTGAACGCACTTTAAAAATACCAATAGCGTTCAGTTTCCGCTGAAATAAGGTCAATTCTCATGCAAAGTTGGTAAATTTTATGCAGATTATAAGCATCACTAAAGAACGTCAACGATTATTTTATGAATGATTTAATTGATTGTTTTGCTCCATAGAGATAATTATCTAAACTAAACACACTATATCTTAAGCCCATAGTTATACATATTTATAATCCACGTAGATGTTCAAATATAAAACCACGTATAATTTTTACATTCAGTCAATTTAACAGATGGATAAACAGGCAGTTAACTATTTTAATTGAGTACTTTGGATGAGCTTAGCTTGGATATCCATAACAGCACATTCACTACTTTGCTTTGAGTGGTGAGCGGCTGGCGGCACAATTAGACATTAATTACTTTGTAATTTAGAATTCGCTACTGACGGCGCCTCGTGGTGTGTTTCAAACATTTCTATACATTTGATCTTACCACTTGCCGCCCGCGTTAAGACGCGGGCCACATAGAAAAGACGTAAGACTCAGACGGGGCGGAGACAATTGTCTCGCCGGCGTCTCTTTTATACAAAATGTATAGAAGCGTCGCGACTTAAAACACACAGAAGAGACGAGGATTGGACGCGACTCTCATACATTTTCGCACGTCCGCGACGCGTCTTCGTCTTACGTCTTTTCAATGTGGCCCGCACCTAAGTCGCCGCTCACAGCAGCAAGGTTGTGAATAGGCCGTAAGTAATGTATTATTTAGGATACATTGCTTATGGATACTCTAAACTCATCTACGAGTATTATGCTCAAATAGGTTTTCAGTGCACAATAAAAAAATATAATATTGAAGTAGTTAAATAGTTTGACCTGTATATCATACTGTTTCGTTGTCTGTATTTATTGGTTACACATCTCGCTACAAAATTCAGTCACATGAGTTATTTACAATTTTATTTTAAATAAAAAATCGCGGCTCCATCATGCGTCCATCAGGCGTCCATCATGATCAACTCCATGACTGTCATCTTAATATTGCATTGTGATGCGATATCCCTACATGTAGCATAGGAACGTGCAAAAATTTAACTGAATCGGAAACCGGGAAGTTTGATTACAGACAAATAAACTGGACAAGTGTTTAATAGATTAAGCTTGGGACATACGTATACCGCGACTCCGGCACACAAAGGGCTACCGAAGGACACCGTGGATTTTAGTCAGTACAAGTCTGACAGTCCCTCCCGGGGTTGGAGGACTCATTTGATGATTTTGCCACGTAAAAAAGAAAAAAAAAACAAAAAGCTTGTAAAAAAAATGATGACTTAAATGTATTACATTTTTCAAAATTCAAACATTATAACTGGCTGCTAGAAGTATTTTTTATACAGTTTTCATGTACTCGTAGCTGCATAATAATCAAACAAGCTAGGCTCATAACTAGAAAAAATATTTTTAAATTAGTGCAAAGTGTGAATTGAAATGTGTATAAAATAAGAGACCAGTGGTGCATTTCAAATAGCCTGTCCACCATCTTGGACGTCCGCCATATTGGAAATAAGACACGTGACTATTTTTTGGTATTCCTGACAGAAAACCCTTTCATTAACCGTATAGTTCGGTAGCGCTCCCGAAAGGGGCGCGACAAGTAAACCTACGCTGGCTCAATAGTGGGTCCAAAAGGGGCAGACGTTGTAGTCATACGACATCCTCATTATAAATTAAAAATATATAATATTCTCTGCGTAAAATCCTATGAGTGCGCATTAATTAAGAATGTTAAATAAAAATCTGATTTATTTACGAAATTAAAACTTCTACATTTAGCGCCTATTTTCATAATTTACCGTAACGAAATCCAAAAGTGCAAATACGATCTTCGCCATTTTGATGGCAGTACTGGGTGGGGCTAAAAATCATAAAAAAACGTGGTTTTCGGACATCCAACGGATCATTATAGGAGGAATGAATAACTCGTCATTTAGTATTGTAACGAATTCATACGTATTTCTACATAAATTAGCAGTGGTAATGAAAAATTTGATATCTGAACTCGAACTTTCGCGCCACTTTTGTTTGTTTACATTTTTATTTTGCACTTGGATCACACACGCGAGCTTTAACTCCATCATAATAAAGATAAATATCATGCCAAATATTATAAATAACGTAAAAAAGACCAGATCTTGGCGTAATTCTCTAATACAGGGCCAATAACACGTATTTTTCATTACCACTACTCAATTTGTATTCGTAATCGACAACCATGTTATTTTTTTTAAATCGTAATGATGTGTGAAAGCGAGTATTCTAATCGATTCCATAATTGATTTTTTTGTCAACTCGAGTGAAAAAAATAAGGAAATTAGGAAATCGATTAATAAAAATTAAAATAAATTTGTTTTATGCTTAGAATACAATTATTATCTATTATAATATAGTTTAAAAAGCTTTTATAATAATATTACGTACATTGTCATTCCCAAAAAACAATAACAGACTAAGGAACAATGTCAGATAATAAATGTTTGAATGCGCGGCAATTATTTTAATTCAAAAATTTTGAATTAGGAATGCACTCGCTGTGGTACTCGATAATCAAAATATTATGTAATAACTTTTAATTTATTAGCTAATTTTTATTGTACATTTTATTTTGTACAATCATATAATTTTTAATGTTGAATGAATATAGAATGCCTTGGATTTTGATAGGCTTATTATAAATGAGTTTGTTTCCTACCAAATATTTTTTTTTTTATCGTGGTAATATCATCAAATGAATCCTTCCACCCCGGGCAGGGCGGGAGGGACTGTCAGACTTTTACTGACTAAAATCCACGGTGTCCTTCAATAGCCCTTTATGTTCCGGGGTCATGAAATAACTCCCGCGACCCCGGTAGGCTTTGGCCCTCTAAGTTCTCATTATGCTGACGCTCTTTGAGGCGCACGTGGAACACGTCGCGCTGTCGACCCGGGCGTGGTCCATGGTCGGACAGCGAGTTGCCCTTTACTCGCTGTCCGCATGCCCGTGCCTACGGTGGCCGGAGATCGTCTGCCGACTTCCGACGCTGCGGGCGCCTACCACTATGGTTGGGGCGGAGGGAGGACGCTGTCCTCTCCCTCTCGCGGCTCCAAACAAAAGATAGCCAAATTAATTATTTTATTGTACAAATTTGTTTCGTGAGATTGGTTTGGTCATGTAAGTATTACACGTCAGAAATCGAGCTTTTGAAATAAAAAAAGAAAATGCTCGGTATTAAATTTTTTTTACACTATTCGATGTCGCTGTGGATCAAATTCGGTGAAGTAATGATAACTTGGTAAAATATGAACTAATATACAAACAATAATTTAGTCATTGTACAGCAGAATAAAATCAAAATTCGCGCAATCTCACTTAAAGTTCGAATTTCAAAATAATCGTCAATGTATTTACACCGCGAAGTGATAATAAAAATTTGAAATAAGAACACTGAACATGTAGCGAAACATTATTTAATGGAAAAAAATCCTTATACCTCAAGTTTGTCGCATGTTTCTACTTCACAGAATATTGATAGTTTGATTGCTGAATTTATATTTCAAAAATTTAATTTTTATGATGTTATTTAATTTTTATCAAATCGGCTTCGAGACTTCCTTAAGGATTTTTCCTCATAGTTTAAAATTTAGCCAAACACGCCCCGTTGGAAATTCTAATTGTTTGTTACTGCAAGGAATCATTTAGAAGTACATACTCCCATCTCTCAGCATTAGATCCGAACCCGGTGTTTGTCTTTTCACGTTTTTTAGATCCGTTTTAAAAAGATAAATTGAAATTAATTAACGAAAACACAAAATGGGTATAAGTAAAACCATATAAGGTGGGTGGACCATGGAAGGCCATGCTCCTTCTAAGGCCAATTATTAAAATTTCGTAGTTATTGCCATGTGATGACAAATTCCTTCCGTTTACAAAGATCCATCCAACTGAAAATCACAGACGCAGCCGCGAATCGCTCGCGCTATTATTTTGGTAGTACATAACAGGCCCTCGCTTCTTGGATATCAGGAATAGACAACGTAAAATTAAGGTGGTGTACCATGGAAGGCCACTCTCATAAATAAACAGTTATTATTAATTCATTTATTGCATAAATTAAACTAACAAATGTTAAAGTGATACTTTGTTTTATTATATAACAATCATATAAACCACTTCCTTTTAACGTAGATTTAATAACAGTAACTTTTAGTGTTAAATAACCTATTTATTACGATGGCCTTCATAGAAGCCCCTGTTCCTAGTTAGGCCATTTGGTAGAGTTCAATAAAACTTATGTCTAATTAATATTGATTAAATCTGCAATTCAAAAAAGTGGTCTTACGATAAGTAATAAAACAAAGTATTACTACAATATTTGTTAGTTTTATTTGTTTAGTAAATAAACGAATAATAACTGTTTATTTGTTAGTGTGGCCTTCCTTGGTTCACCTACCTTAATTGTATTTAAGTTTAGAAGACACATAGGTATGTTTAGCCTCCAATGAAACACCGATAAATAAATTACTGCATAAACGAAATAATACTTGAAAATTTAAAATATTATTAAATGATTCAGATTTAGATTCATAGACTTATTGCATGGACTGAGCTTTCTATAGTCAAAAAGCAGATAAATCAGTCCATGCTCTATGTCTTGTTTTACTTTTTTTTCATGTTCGATTATGTTGCGAGTATCGATTAGGCTGAATGAAGGTTTTTAATCGTTTTGTGAATATTGGGTTTACGGTCAGCACTAAAAAAAGTCATGTTGCAACATAGTTTTTGCAAATTTTTATCCAGACTTTGACCGTTATTATTTATGAAATTATGTATGAACACTGGCAAATCTAGTTATGTATATAGTAAGTTCTTTTATTTATTTCACTGTTTAACCATTATTATCATGTGATAAGCTTCTTTATGTACATATTTTTCAGCATATCTAAATTACCTAGTTTTTGGAACGATGTAGCATTTTGTATGTTACACACATTTTACAACAGAATGAGGCAGTTTTATTGACCTCAACATGTTCTTAGAGATATTGTTCACAAACTTATCGCATGAAATAGCTGTAGTAACATATTTTTGATCAAAAATTGGATGCTGAAAGTTGACAAAAAATATTGTGTAATAGCTCAAAGGGCTTTGAAGATTTGTGGCATACCTACCGCCGCCATTTTGTTTTTTTTTCAAAATACCGGCCAGCTATGAAACCTTTTTATATCGTTAGCTGACATTAATGCCAACAAAAAATATTACGACAACAACCCGCGTAAAGTTTCAGGTTTCCGAGATAATAACCGTGAAAGTTAATCACGTAACATTCACAATTCTAAGCTAGTGTATGTGTTCGAATGTATCAAGATGTTAAAAATAATAACTTTTTGAACGTAATATGTATGTTGCATTATATCTGGATGTTATTTAAACATTATACGTCTGATATAATAAAAAACTTTTTGAACTTAATAACTTATTTTTAGACCGTCTACACTTGTTTGAATGATTAATCTTCATATGATTTAACTATCAATAGAATAGTTATACGTTAAATAAAAGTATAAATATGATACAACTCGCCTCGTCCGCCTGCATTGTAGGGGTTTTGCTCGCACCTTTGAAATGTATGATGTATTATATTTTAGTGATAAATATACTCCATGGTATTTCACCTTTACTTTTTGCAATTTTGGTTAGATTTTGCCACATTTTTAAATATCGAATTTCTTGTTTGTACATGAAGCCATAACTTAGCCGTTACATTGTATCCCTATCATCAACAATTATGACCACTACAGACTTGGATTGGCTTGTACAGTTGTACCGGAAGTATATTACTTCGCGTGTAAAAAAAGGAGATATTTTGATTTCTTGTAACGAGTCCGCGCTCGAATATTCTCGCAGTCAGACGTAATACTAAAAGTAAAAATGCCTAATTGTGCCGTATTGAGTTGTAGAAACAATCATCAAAATATCTATGCAAAATATGAGACGCTCGTCTCAATACAAATCGAAGAACATATTGCTTCTATCCAGTTAAATAGGTACCTAGTTTTAATATCATTATCAATTCATCATCATCATCATAACAGCCGTAGAAAGTCCACTACTGGACTAAGGCCTCATCCAAGGACTTTCCATTGGATTTTTATTGCCATACTCGCCACGCTTGGCAGGCGGATTGACGAGCGCACTTATTTCAGCTTAATAGTCTTCCAACGCTGCTGCCCATTGAAAGAGTTTTAAGCTGACGCTATGGATCTTACATTTTGCCCTATCCCTCGATCGACTTTTACCTACGGTCTGCCCGGGAAGAGAAATAGCAGGCACATTCTAAGTTTTTCTTTTTCTCCCAGACCAGGATTATTAATTACTTACTAAAACATTTTATAAAAAAATATTTAGCCTTTGTTATTCCGAATTAATGTGGTCAACTTTAACACTTTATATCTCAGAAACCTGAAACTTTACGAGGGTTGGTGTCTTAATATTTTTTGTTGTTATTGATGTCAGCTATTGATTTATAAAGGTTTCATGGCTGGCCGTGATTTTGAAAAAAAATCAAAATGGCGGCAGTAGGTATGCCACGCTCCATAGTAAAATCTTCAAACCCCTTTCGAATCACCTGGTCGACTCAGCTGATGTGTCATGTGTCAAAATATTGTCGTGCAGAGTGGTTAATTAATATTTGATACCCATATCATGGGGCTGGATTTCAAACAGCCAGTCCGCCATCTTGGGGAGGCCGTCATATTGGATTTTTAATAACGTTTCTTAGCTAGTCATGTATTGTCATCAGAACTAAGAGCGTGTGCAAAAGAACAATGACCACGCTCCATACATGCGATGACCTGTCAATCAAATTTTTTATCACATGATGTATAGTGATGTGAATTATATCAAATTATAGATTTAGTCATAACTAAGCCACCGTAAAAACTTGGTTTGATTTGACAATGAGGTAAAAATGTTATAATGAAAACAATGTTTGAGGTTAGGTAGGTACAATACTTAACTGTCAAACGAACATTAGTACCTATTATCAGTATAGAACTATTGCCTATTATCTAATACCCCTTCTACACGAGTAAGTGTGCGAGGTTTCATAGAACTTCATACAAAGAATTCGTAATGCGGGGACTGCGGAGACTGCGGTGCGGCTAGGTGTGCGTTCACCATTATTATTGTTTGGTTGTCACACTGACAGCACGAAAAACGTTTCGTTTCACAGTTATAACTTCACAACCTCTGATTGACAACCTAGAAATACATTTACTACTAAGTAACCTTTTATAGAATTAAATAAAATGAACTATACAAAAAAAATGAACGAAATATAAAATCAATAAATAATAATAGTGCTACAACTGCGTTCAAATGTCAAAATCAACTTAAAACGGAACGGAACTTCAATGCATTTGAAATGGCTGCGTTCCATATTAAAAAAAAAACGCTCTATTTGGGGGCTGTTTTAAAATTAACTTTTCTTTTTTTTCACATTACTAATTCTGTTGTAAGTTAGTACTTCGTGCATAGCAAAAAATTACTTAAATTATACGCTAAATAACATCACTATACACGCAATCTTCTGTCAAAATATTTGACAGGTCATTATTGGACATGATTCTTTTATCATAATCGAAGACCGGGAAGTGAGACAAATTAAGATTCCAAGATTTTCTTACATATACATAGTTACAAGCGTGTTAAAATAAAATAAATTATACTGAATACCAATCTTCACAATTTTTACCAAAAAAGTTTTAATAGGACGATAAAAAAACATAATTATGTAACTGGTTACGAAATAAACGAGACTCATGAAAACCGTTTTTATGCAAAAAAAAAAGGAATTGAAAAGGTTGAGGTTAACATAGGCAATCGAAAAAACCGACCAGTCGGAGTAGAAAAGAGGTTTTACATAGCATATCATAATTATTTATGAATTGCTTTTAATATTGTACTTATTATTTATTCTAACCAATAAATCTTGGTGTTCCGGAAAGAAGCAGCGTCACAGTGCTCGGGAGGAGGCAGTCGATCTTCAACATTACCGCTGCCACATCGCCTCGGTGTCGAGAGACAGCATAGCGCGAGGTCTGACCGCGATGGATACTACAGGTACTTACTTATTTATATGCCATATTCCTTTTTACCTCAACCTAAAATAAAAGCTTTTTTTATATCCAAAAGCAACTGCAAAACTAAATCCCATGATGCATTTTTAGTTTGTTACAAGTGTTGGAAGTTGAAAAACTGTAAACATTTTTAAAAGCGCGCACATTCCAAATTTAAATTTTGAAATTGTAAAAAAATGTCATGGATAAAAACACAGCTGATCCTATCCAATATTGAGTCGGATAAAAACCCCAAAATTAACGAAAAAATAACTATTCAAACCTTTAAAACAAAAATGTAATTGATACTTATTTCATACTTCGAACATTTATTTTAATTATAATTCAACTTTTTTTTTCGATTTGAGTGTAAATACTTTTTGCGGAAAAACTTACTTCTAATTTTATGTTGCTGGCCAGAACGTCTACCATAAAGCGAAAGAAAATTATGAAATAACTTTTTCATCCCACCTATTCGAAAAGGACGACTTGGTTCGCCTTTAAGTGCGCCCAAAACTGGTGTTTTCTATAGGCAACTTTTAGCGGGCAGAAATGAGTTTTTAATCCTCTTTATAAGTGCGCCGCAAAGAACATTGCCGCGCACTTTTTGAATTTGGAACATTATAAGTGCGCCGCAAAGAACATTGCCGCGCACTTTTTGAATTTGGAACATCTTAGGCCCGACGCTGCGTTAAACGGGTCCCCGCGACGGGGCCCGTCGCGGGTCCACGTCCGTGGTCCCGCGCGTGGCCCCGTCCGTGGCCCCGTCCGTGGCCCCGCGCGTGGCGCCGCGCGGGGACACGCGGGTGGATACGCGGCTGGTTTCCGTGGGTATGCCACGGTCCCAGTCGCGTAGACCGATTTACGCAGTGTCGCTAGTTCAATTTGAAGATTTTTATTTCAATTTCAAGTTAAAGCGCGATATGTAAAAATTTGATTTGGAGTGACACTGAAATCGAACATTTGTTGGATGTTTATACTTCCTATTCTAACTTACACTTTTTTTTTCCTATTATTTCATTTAAACAAATACCTACCTACAAAAAGAATTTGAGACTGAGGAATTTTTCGCAGAGAGCTATACATATGCAATTTTCATGTTTTGGTAAAAAAACAGAACTTCTCGGCTAAAAAAATGTTGGATTATTGTGCATCTATAATCTGTATCACCCACTCTCACCATATTCCAAATTTCAGCATCGGAGGAATTTTTCGAAAACCTTCATACAAAAAAAAAATTGCTCTCTGTTTGCTCCAGTAAGGGTCGATTTATACTAGCGCAGAGTCGAAGCGCATCGAAGCGTATTTCTAAAACTGAACATAACAATTTCAACCTTAACTCCACAGCGTAACGCACACATTACTTCTGAGATTTTCACGATTCACGATCAGCGTTCTTCACTTTTTAAAATCTTAGAAGTAATATGTGCTTTACGCTGTGGAGTTAAGGTTGAAATTGTTATGTTCAGTTTTAGAAATACGCTTCGATGCGCTTCGACTCTGCGCTAGTATAAATCGACCCTTACATGCACCGTGTATAAGCACCCTTATTGACTGAACAAGCCCGTGCGTGTTACCGCTGGCAGGCACCGCGCGTAGACCCGCGCGTGGCGCCGCGCGTGGCCCCGCACGTGGCTCCGCGCGTGGCTCCGCGCGTGGCTCCGTGCGTGGCCCCGCACGTGGCTCCGCGCGTGGCTCCGCGCGTGGCCCCGCACGTGGCTCCGCGCGGGTCCCCGCACGGGTCCCCGCGACGGAGCACTTTTGTATAGAACCGCGCGTGCATCCGCGTAACGCAGCGTCGGGCCTTAGTGCTCGGCACCAAAGAAATCGAACGCAAATAGTGTTTGAATAAAGACTGGCTGGAATGACGGCCCATAGCACGCCGCGTCGCTGGCTGAATAAAAATTTTAGATTGTTTTTTTTTCGGACAGTGGCATGAATGTATTAGGTAACTTAGGTTGTTAGGTTGTAATTTAATGTTTTCCACGATGCGTTTACATGTTTTCGCCTCGTTCTCAATGGAATCTTCTATTTATAATTTTCATAATTGCGAAAATGTCTCAAATGTAAATATAAGTTTTTACTTGTTTTATTATTAGATAATTTCAATTTAGTTATTACTCTATGTTTTACTAACACGTATAATAAAGCGCCTCGTATTTTATTGTAATGTTATACAATAAAATACGAGGCGCTTTTTATTTTCTCATAGTGGGTGATGAAAAGTAGAGTGTATCACTCGGGCGCAAAATATATTTTTGGCTCGGGCGGCGTACTTTGAATCCCTCGCTACGTTCGGGATTCTACCAAAGAATCCCTCGCTACGCTCAGGATTCTACAGTAGAATCCCTCACTTCGCTCTGGATTCAAATAGCGCCCTCGCCGTAAAAATATTACTTTGCTCCCTTGTCATACAATCTACTATTCCCGCTTTTTTAGGTGTCACAATATTTTTAAGTTTTATATTAAAAGGTACGTAATCGTAAAATAAAAAGATTTTAAATCGTTGTTATGTTTTTAGTGATCGCAATGAGCTGATGCGCGAACGTGAGCGGGATCGAGAGCGAGGTTACTTGAGCGACCATAACTCCAGGTTTGTTTAAATAAAATTTTACTCACGATTTATTCAGCTATAGGGCCAGTTGTTTGATCAATAGTTAAACTATCTATAGTTAAAATCGCATACCTGTTCTTCATAAAATATGTCAGTGTAGGCGTTAGGTGGCAAACTTGGTGCTACCATCTGGCAAAATGCTGATCTGAGGGCCTTTTGGCAACAAAAAAATTAGTTTACTTATTTTAAGAAATGTAAATGTTAGTAAGCACAATTTTCTTTCTTTCTTTAAAATGATTAAATAATGCATAGGATTTAACGAGTTTAACTACTATTCAAACAACTCGCCTCTAACAACTAATCTTTAACTCAAAGTTCGAAGACCAAGGACTTGGATGCAATATGCGCTTAGTCATCTTTTAATTAGAAAAATAATATCTTCAAAGAGCAAATATGTAAACAATTTCTTCATTCATACTCAGAGAACAATATTCAGGGCACCCTTCGATTAATGATCTACTATTTGAATTGCTTTTGTGTCTGTGCGGGCAATCAATACTAGATATGACATTACCATCTCGTTAATTGACTAAAGTAACGAAAATGTATTGTATGTCAGATGTTAACCATAAGGGCTTTTCCAAACAGCTAGCTTGGCGTAGCGTGACGCGAGCGTAGCGTGTTCTTGGCGTGCTTGCTATTAGCCGGGCCACACTAAAGGCATTTTCCGTTTTTGCAATAATAGTCTTTAAATGTTGGTGTAAATAAACGTGATAATTAATTAGTGTGGCCCTAGTGTAAGAATATGAGATAGTCGTCACACAAAACACACCACACTATAGTGCTGAAATTAAACTGGACTTAGGTGCTATGGTCATACTAAGCACGCCACGTTTTCGTCGCTCCATGACGAGCCTGCTATTTGGCAAAGCCTTTAAAATATGGATACATTTCTAATCCATCCATGTAAAATGATTCTAAATAATAAGCCTTCTGGTTTTGATTGTTACGATAAAAACACCCTTGACTCAGCATGACGAAGTGCTTACTTGCTATATTGAACGATCAACATGTTTTCCACAATACAAAAACAATTTGTAAGGGCTGTAACTAAGCAATCATAACTAACGAAGAAAACAAAACAAATCGGTACGGTTTGAACTTTTATAAGGAACTGAATTCTTATGTAGTTCTTTATATTTTTTACATGCAGATTACGGTGCATTGGCTGCACCTGTTCTTGTAATAGGTATGGTACATAATACTGATTTGTATCTTTAATGACAAATAGTCTGGTTAACATCTCGTTTGATATTGTGTAGGTTGCTTCTGCTCACAAACATTAATCAGTTAATTTTGATTGAGGCTAAGGGCCAGTTGTTTTATCAATAGATCCTTTACATTTTACAATCATTTGTTAAGAAATTGTATGGGATTTTAACAACTGATAGTTTAACTACTGGTCAAACAACCGGCGCTAATATACCACTTTCATACTGCTTGTCGTAGATTGTTTGTGGTTTAGGGTATATGTGAAATAACTTTAAATACCAGTTTCGTCTAATCAATCATCTTTTAGAAAATCTTGAGCTAGTATAGACAGTACTAAATAATTCGTTGTAGACAAGGTTAACCACTTCCCTGTCCGATGAATCACATGTGACTCACGACCATTGTTTATCTATTGTGTCTGCTGCGCGGACAGTGAAAGTGTTAAGATAGTTTCGAAAACTACTATGCGACCAGGAAAAGGGTGAAGTTCTGATGGCGCCATATTGTGAGGTCATGCACGCTTTTCCAACCAAGTGTCAGAAAAGCGTGCATGACTTGACGGTCTTAATTGAAGAATAATCAGTATGAAAATGGACATTAGCAAAGTTATAATGACGATAACCTACTGACGGTCGTCCGATGCTGTTGGAGTACTATTGTTATATTTTAATATATTTATTATGGTTTTGTAAAAAAACGTAAAGTAATAAATAAATAAAAAAAGGATATAAATTATAGATGTTACTTAAAATTATCTTCTACAAAGTATTTGTTTTTTTTTTTTCAATATAATGTGTTCACCACCTTATCTTGGTCACATAGTATGCTTCAAAGAAAATGAAAATATTAAAATCACTTTCTTTGGTATCTCTGATCAACGTCTCTATGAGTGAAAATGCATTTCTTTTGTTTCAGGGATAGGGTGCGAGATCGTGATCAAGGATACCTTAGTGATCATCAGTCAAGGTTAGTAGCAGTTTTTGATAATGTTCATCATCATTAGCCTATAAATGTTCCCACTGCTGGGACATAGGCCTCTCCACGCGGGTCCAATGCGGATTGGAGGATGTCACATGTCTTCGAATTTTTGGTTCTAGTACATGACGGTTTCCTCACGATGTTTTCCTTCACCGTTTTGAGAGCAGTGGTGATGAAATAAATTACACAAAGTAATGCGCCTGGCTAGGTTCGAACCCACGACCTACAATTCGTCGTAAGTCGGGGTCGTACGTTTTTTAATGGGTGCTTGTACACGGTGCATGTTGAGGCACTTGCGCGAGTTACATGCACCGTGTACAAAATGTAAAGCGTTTGAATCCTATTCCATAAACAAGACGTGGTGTTAAACTATTGCTGGAAGAAAATTCTAAGGTATCTTTTTGTACTCATAAATGCCTGTATACCAAGTACTTTTTTATCAAAAGGAATTTTGTTAAAATGTAATGTGGTATAATTAACTCTTCTAAAGAAATTCAGTGGCAATTAAGTTCTGCGGGTCTAAAACGGCCACTTAGCAATATTCATAATACTTAACCACTTCCCTGTCCGATGAATCACATGTGACTCACGACTATTGTTTAGCTATTGTGTCTGCTGCGCGGACAGTGAAAGTGTTAAGAATAATAGATTTAAAAAATTTAAAACCCACTTTTTAAATATCCTAAAAATAAGAAAATAACTGAGAGACCACTCAAAACGTGGGGGCGTATATTATTTAAGGGATTATTTATGTGATATATTTACATGACGTGTATAGATCGTGGGTGTAACTTGCAAGGATACGCACCCACGTTTTGAGTAGGTAGGTTTATTTTTTTATTTTTAGGAAATTTACAAACGTGGGTTTTTAGATTTTTTAAATCTATTTTTTTTTCACATTCCTAGGGTGCATTTCAAATAGCCAATCCGCCATCTTGGATGTCCGCTATGTTGGATTTAAGAGCAAACAAGTCAACATTTTTTCCATAGAAACTTCGTTGAGGTTTTACTCCATTAATTGACAAAGTACATCCAAAATTAAACATGGTATCGTTTTGTCTCATTATTAATTTTGTCTGTACGGAAGCAGAATTGTAAAATATGAAGCTATTAAAAAGTTACGAGCTTCTAAAGATTCGTTTTTTTGCTAATTTTAACACAACTTTAGGTGTAAATTAGAAGCTAAAGAAGCATAAAATTTACAAAACGAAGTCCGTACCGACACAGCAAATTTATAGAAGAATTTAATAAATTTTATTTGAAATTAATTGGTGCAGTGGTTTTTTCATAAAACCCCAACAGCCAAAGGCTTTTTCGTATTTTTTTACGCGCGCCTTTTACTCTGAATGATCGTGCATCTCACTGAATAAGTTTTCCCCTGTTTTCTCCACGGGGGGATGACGCTCGCGCACACGTGAACAATATGGCTCGATTTCCGGTGAAATATCATGGTTTTTGACCATGCCTGTCAGTGAGTTCGAGCTCGCGACTAGCGCCGCCTTAAGACACGTAACTATTTTATTCATATTTCTTGCAGCAAACCCTTTCATTTGATACCCATATTATGGGGGTGGATTTCAAACAGCCCGTCCGCCATCTTGGGGTGGCGGCCATATTGGATTTGTTATGACGTTTTTTTACTAGTCATATATTGTCATCAGAATTCAGAACGTGTGCAAAATTTCAGCCTGCTAGCTTATCGGGAAGTTCCTCAAAATTGAGTTGCAAAAGTCCAACCGGAACGACAAACAAACTAAAAAATAAACAAATAAATTATGGAATCAGGCGTTACTTTGCGGAAATCCATGACATTAAAATGTTATGAAAAATATTTAGTTTTAATTCCGCGACAAAAATCCAGGCTTGTTGCAGGATGCAATCCCACCCTATGCAGTCATGCATATGCACATGCAGCAAAGGACCCACCCTCCCGCCCTCATGCATATGCACACATGCAACAAACGGAAAAACAAGCCATGCAATCAAACCTATACTCGACACGTGTTTCGCCCCTCCACGGGGCATCCTCAGGAGATGTTGACTCGACAAGCGCTCGGCCTCGAATTTCGAGGCCGAGCGCATGCCCCGTGGAGGGGCGAAACACGTGTCGAGTATAGGTTTGATTGCATGGCTTGTTTTTCCGTTTGTTGCATGTGTGCATATGCATGAGGGCGGGAGGGTGGGTCCTTTGCTGCATGTGCATATGCATGACTGCATAGGGTGGGATTGCATCCTGCAACAAGCCTGGATTTTTGTCGCGGAATTAAAACTAAATATTTTTCATAACATTTTAAAAAATAAACAAACAAGAAAAGTGAGTTTATAAAAACGTGGGAAAAATAGCTAGTGACGTTGCTGGAAATTTACGAAGAGAATCATTAGGAATATTGCTTAAAGTGGCCGATTTCGACCCGCTGTGATCAATATTCATTAAATCGTATTCTTTACCGTTGTCAGACACGTTTACGTAAAGTTCGCTTCACGCGAATGCATTCTACTGCTACGTGCATTATAAATTAATAAACTCTCGTGGTTATTTCTGGGACAAAGGCTAGAGAAAAAAACGATCAGGGCAAGTTAAATAAAACCGTTTAATAAAAACTTTTTCAAAAAAAAAAATGTTCGGCCGCCTTCAAAAACAACCACAAAAAAGGGTAAAATAACCTTCAAAACTTTTCTTTCGGAAATCGGTGACTTTTTTATTAATTTCGTTGTCTTTCTGCCACCGACTTCCGAAAGAAAAGTTTTTTCACCCTTTTTTGTGGTTGTTTTTGAAGGCGGCCGAACATTTTTTTTTTTTGAAAAAGTTTTTATTTTATTCTTTTTAGTTTAAATATTCAACCACAATAGGGTAGTTTCCAGGGTCAAAATAATTACAATCTATTTAGTCCGTATTTTAGATTATAAAAAAATATTGGACACGTATTTTTTCTTTTTTCTATTAAACAAAAAGAACAAAGATAATAAGCCTATTTAAGTTACCTGTGACGTCACTCTGCGCGAAAAATGTCACGCATCGTGACGTCCCACGTAACTTGTTATGGTGAACGCACATTTAGCCGCACCGCAGTCTCCGCAGTCTGTTCTCTTACCGAATTCTTTGAATTTGCGATGCGGTGTGCGAGGGATCATAGAACTTCATACAAAGAATTGGGTAAGAGAACAGACTGCGGAGACTGCGGTGCGGCTAAATGTGCGTTCACCATTATAGGCTATATCTTTGTCATTTTTGGTCTAATTTACAAATAAAAAACCGGCCAAGTGCGTGTTGGGCCACGCACAGTGTAGGGTTTCGTAGTTGCCCATCAAAATACTTATGCGAACTAACTAAACTGATTCGCTGAATTTAATTTTAAAAAGAAGAATTTTCAAAATCGGTCCAGGGGTCTTTGAGAAATCAGGGAAAATACATAAGAAAAAAGATTACGACGAATTTAAAACCTCCTCCTTTTTTTGAAGTTAGTTAAAAATAGTTGACGATAAAAACCTACCTATCCCCAAAAAAACACACCGTAAAAACATACCTATTAAAGCTGTAAAAATAAAGTTGACATACTTACATTTGCAGTTGAACAGCATGTTCTCCGATACATTTTGTTTAAGGAAACATATTATCCAAGTACATTTTATAAGTTGGTCGACTATTACTCGTAAAGTTGTAAAGCCTGCTTAGTCATGATAATTTTCTTTTAAACTTCGTTATATATACTACTATTGTCTCAGATCAAAGAAATAGGCAGATAGAGCGCTCAGAACACGCGAGTGGTTCCACCAAAGATAATACAAAATCAAAATCTAGTACAAAGTCGCGACAGTACCAAGCTACGCTTCGTACCAAGCTGCGCGTCGTTGTTGTTTTTTGCCAAAATATGCCGTCACGTGTCTTTAACCGTTGTAAAAGTTGTGCTCAAAAACGAAGAAAACATTATGGAATGTAATCCGATTTGATTTTGTATTAACTTTGGTGGAACCACTCGCGTGTTCTGAGCGCTCTATCTGCCTATTTCTTTGATCTGAGACTATTGTGAATTTTTTCACACCCCCCAACATAACCGTTTAGCTGGTAGAGGGGGGGGGCACTCGAATCGAGCAAAATTTAGCACTTTAAAGCTAAATACTTCACAAACAAATTTTTTATCAAAAAACTGTTAATGGAAACTATCATTATTTTTTAAAGGCCTATTTAATGATACCCCACACTAAGGGGTACGCGAGAAAAAAAAACCTTTCTCCACTTTATGTGTACCTAAAAAAAATATTTTACAAGATTTTATTTTACCACTTTTTCGGCACAACAAATCCGTATATTTACACCAAATTACAGCTCTCTAGTACTGTGCGTCTCTGAGCTAAACTGCGGACAGACGGACGGACGGACGGACGGACATGGCGAAACTATAAGGGTTCCTTGTTGACTACGGAACCCTAAAAATTCGGGTCCCTTATTTTTAAATAATCTAAAAGACGGACTAATTACATTTTTTTAGGCAACTAGCCTACTCTTGTCAAATACAAGTACATCATTTTCTTACATGACCACTAGAACTTTGTAATCGGTAACACCGGTAACAACATGGTTAAAATCTCTTACATTCATAATATGAACGATACCTAGTACAACAAAAAAAGAATTACTGTAGTTCCGGAGATATGCGAACACCAACATAATTTAGTAAATCAGTCGATGCCAAGTCCTTACTAGAGAAGTTGTACCTTCCATCATCAGCTCAGCTACATGAGATGATGATTACCATACGCAAATACTTAAATATTAAATTACTTCATAAAATTTGCGAAAAACGATGTGTAGGCCTATAAAATTTGAGGGTTGCCCTCGATTTCTCCAAAATCCAATCGTCAGATCCGAACATGGTGACAATGGGACCACTCCTGAAGTATCTCCTTTCGAACAACAAAAAGAATTTTGAAAACCGGTCTACAATTAGCGGAGTAATCGCGTAACAAACACACACAAAAAAAAAAACATACCGTCGAATTGATAACCTCCTTCTTTTTGAAGTCTAAAAAATTATGGGAATTCTTTGACTGTAATTTGATAAGTTATTTTATGGCCTTAAAGTGTAAAGCTGTTTCTGTAACATTATAAAAACACCAGATATCTTAGTTTAATTTTAGAGCATGCCTATCAAAACTCAACAAATCTGAAACATTATCAAGGTACACTTATTTTCAAATTATTGCGTTTACTTATTCCAAACTTACAAGCAGTAACAATAGATATTGTAGCTTGTAAATACACACTAAACGCGGAGTTAAAGTACTGTTATCATAAATGATAAATAAGTTATTTTGGGTCAGTTCCAGTCCAAGTAACAGAATCTTGAAGGCTTAGAACAAATCTGTCTATTGATACTCTATTCCTGGTTAATCTTTAGGTAATGGGCTTTCCAAACATAATTAAATAAAGAAAATTTATTCTTATACCCCCTTATTAATAAACGTGGACTAAAGTTACAACCAGGATAATCTTCGGATTAACCATACATTTTTAGGGTTCCGTAGTCAACAAGGAACCCTTATAGTTTCGCCATGTCCGTCCGTCCGTCCATCCGTCCGTCTGTCCGCAGTTTAGCTCAGAGACGAACAGTACTAGAAAGCTATAATTTCTTGTAAATACTCGTATACGGATTTGTTGCGCCGAAAAAGTGGTAAAATAAAATCTTGTAAAATATTTTTTTTAGGTACACGTAAAGTGGAGATGTTTTTTTTTTCTCACGTACCCCTTAGTGTGGGATATCATTAAATAGGCCTTTAAAAAATATTAAATTTAACCTTTAAAAAACATTAACAATTTTTTGATAATAAAAAGATAACTGATGACTGGCCTGTTGGTCTAGTGGTTAGTGACCCTGACTGCTATGCCGGAGGTCGTGGGTTCGATTCCCACCCAGGACAAATGTTTGTGTGATGAGCATGATCATTTGTTCTGTGTCTGGGTGTAATTTATATATAATATGTATGTATTTAGAAATATATAAGTATGTTTATCAGTTGTCTAGTACCCATAACACAAGCTCTGCTTAGCTTGGGACTAGATGGCGTTGTGTGATAGTTGTGGAATATTTATTTATTTATTTATTTATTCGTTTGTTAAATATTAAGCTTTAAAGTGCTAATTTTTGCTCGAGTCGAGTGTCCCCCCCCCCCTCTACCAGCTAAACGGTTATGTTTGGGGGTGTGAAAAAATTCACAATAGTAGTATATATAACGAAGTTTAAAAGAAAATTATCATGACTAAGTAGGCTTTCGGGTTGTATGCAGTATGCAGTATGCAGGTCGCTTCCAACCGGTATCTGTGGAGGTCCAAGGGGGAGGCCTATGTTCAGCAGTGGACGTCCTATGGCTGAGATGATGATGATGATGATGAAGTAGGCTTTACAAGTTTACGAGTAATAGTCGACTAACTTATAAAACGTACTTCGATAACATATTTTCCTAAACAAAATGTATCGGAGAACATGTTCTTCAACTGCAAGTGTAAGTTTGTCAACTTTATTTTTACAGCTTTAATAGGTGGGAATGTTTTGGGGATAGGTAGGTTTTTATTGTCAACTATTTTTAACTAACTTCAGAAAAAGGAGGAGGTTCTAAATTCGTCGTAACCTTTTTTTTATGTATTTTCCCCGATTTCTCAAAGACGCCTGGACCGATTTTGAAAATTCTTCTTTTTAAAATCAAATTCAGCGAATCAGCTTTAGTTACTTCGCATAAGTATTTTGATGGGCAACTACGGAACCCTACACTGTGCGTGGCCCGACACGCACTTGGCCGGTTTTTAAAGATTAACTTTGTCGTAACTTTACTTCTCGTTTTATTATTATAAGCGATATTTTTTTTTTATATTTAAGCTGAATTATTTTTAGAGCAATAATTCTATAATCCACTTTATATTGAATGTTTAAAAATAAATAACTACAAATAGATTGTAAAGCCTAAAGGTGGGTAGCTAACTTGAAGTAATTTTATAAATAAGATGAAATATTTTAAGAAAAAACTTTCTAGAAACATTCTATTTTAGCAATTGGTACTCTTATCTTTATTTTTCAGAGACTTACGTCTAGATAAAATACTTAGATATTTTTCAGTTTGTCTAATAAAATCTATTGTGAAAAGGTGTTTTTAGTTTTTTTTTTCCTAAAAATATCTTAATTAAGTAAGTGCATTTGTACTAAATATTTGTATTGGACGATTTTATGCAATGGAGATAGTCAAAAAAAATTAAAGATCTGGTGGCTTTCGTCGAAAAATGGGGTTTGTCTCCACGGATCCCGGTATCAGGTTGAATTCGCCACGGATCACGGCGAGTTGTTTCCACCGATACCGTGATCCGTTTCCAACAAAACAAAAAAAAAAAGTTTGTAGCCACCGATCACGGTTTCCGTGGCTACAAGATAAAATTTGTATTATTTTTGGAAACTGGTCTCGGTGTGCACAGACAAGAAAATTAGAGCAAAATATTTTTCCAATTAGATTTTATTTTTACTAATTTATTTTCCCAAACCAAAAGAAGTTGTATTTTAAAAAAGTCTTATAATGATCAACAATAAACTCAATTGGTGTCTGTAAAGGACTTCTCGCCATTGTTTAAGTTTAATTGTAGTATTAAAATATTAACACGTATGATATCATCGACGGATATTCCTCGATTATGTATTATGGTAAAATTATTATAGAAAGTATTTTTACGTCTATTAATTATTTCGTTGCATAATAATTGGGTTAAGTCGGGGGTTTTTAGTTATTTTATTCTTTTTAATCAGATTTTTACCGTTGTGAGTTTTTCAAAATGTTTAATTTTGCTTAATTTTTAGGGTTCCGTAGTCAACAAGGAACCCTTACAGTTTCGCCATGTCCGTCCGTCCGTCCATCCGTCCATCCGTCCGTCCGTCCGTCCGTCCGTCCGTCCGTCCGTCCGTCTGTCCGCAGTTTAGCTCAGAGACGCACAGTACTAGAGAGCTGTAATTTGGTGTAAATATACGGATTTGTTGTGCCGAAAAAGTGGTAAAATAAAATCTCGAAAAATATTTTTTTTTAGGGTACCTCCTGTACACGTAAAGTGGGAATGTTTTTTTTATTTCTCGCGTACCCCTTATTGTGGGGTATCATTAAATAGGCCTTTAAAAATATTGATAGTTTCCTTTAACAATTTTTTGATAAAAAAATTCGTTTGTGAAATATTAAGCTTTAAAGTGCTAAATTTTGCTCGACTCGAGTGTCCCCCCCCCCCCTCTACCAGCTAAACCGTTATGTTTGGGGGTGTGAAAAAATTCACAATAGTAGTATATATAACGAAGTTTAATAGAAAATTATCATGACTAAGTAGGCTTTACAACTTAACGAGTAATAGTCGACCAACTTATAAAATGTACTTGGATAACAATTTTCTTAAACAAAATGTATCGGAGAACATGCTCTTCAACTGCAAATGTAAGTTTGTCAACTTTATTTTTACAGCTTGCAGGTATGTTTTTACGGTATGTTTTTTGGGGATAGGTAGGTTTTTATCGTCAACTATTTTTATATTTTATATATGCATTTTCTAACTTCAAAAAAAGGAGGAGGTTCTAAATTCGTCGTAATCTTTTTTTTATGTATTATCCCCGATTTCTCAAAGACTCCTGGCCCGATTTTAAAATTCTTCTTTTTAAAATTAAATTCAGCGAATCAGTTTAGTTAGTTCGCATAAGTATTTTGATGGGCAACTACGGAACCCTACACTGTGCGTGGCCCGACACGCACTTGGCCGGTTTTTTTGTATACTTACCCTAACCTACTAGCCTTAAGTTAACGCTTCCCAACGCCCGCCCGTGTATAATTATTATTATTCACATTGTCTTAAAAATAAAAGGTTTTTTTACATAACCCTCTTGAATTGATTAATTAAATTGGTTTGTTACCTATTGCATAAAATGGTCTTCCGTTCACAACACATCAAGTTACCTGTTAACTGAAGAACGTTTTGAAATACTGTGAGAAGATAAAAAGGAATACAGAGATGACAGTTACTAGGTAATCTTAAACCACTCATAAATCTGATTATTCTTTCACTAGACAGTTTAGTATATAGCAAGTGAAATAATTCTTGAAATAGAGCTAGAGCCATACTACATTAGTACATTATGGTACAAGTGTGTAATGTTGGTGATTACCGCTGAGGCGCCATGTAGACCCGAGCCGTTAGGTGAGGGTCTTAAGAGAGCCGAGAACGGTAATCATCAATACACACGTGTATCATACGACGTTTTTCAACACACTTGTGAAGAAAATAATACTAAAAAGCCATTGTATTTAGTGAGTAACTAGTATAAATAACTATGATTTCAACAGTGAAAACGAGTTGTGATTTTTTTTTTCTCAATGGTGGGAAAAATTAATCAGTTTTCCTATGCGCGCGCATCTAACAGATCGGCCATAGACTAAAAGAAAGAGGTTTCTTTTTTTTTTGGCTTTTCTCGGATAGCGTTTTAGCCACGTACAAAATGGGTAATTCAAAGTTTTCTTTATCACAGAAAAACAGAAGTTATATTTGAGTGAAAGTTGTATTTATTAAAAACGTACAAGTTGAAATTTATCTATTTAAATACGAAGTTGCATGAAACTAGCAAGCAATAGGTAGGTACATTAATTTATTTGTACTATTGAACACGATCTTTTTTTGTTTCGAAACTTTTTTAAAAACAAAGCAACTGAACCAATTAAAAAAAACCTATAACTCACTTGTGAATAATAGTAAAGAAAAAGTCACAGTTTGATTACAGGTGTCATTATGTGCCTAATTGCGGTGGAATTAGAGCCATTTTATGAGCAAGTGTGTTGAAAAAAATATATGATACATCTCTAGAGTGTTTGTTCTATATAAATCGGTTTTCTAGTAATTTTTATCTTGACGCCCTTTTTATTGCCTAATTTTGCTTCAAATATTTTTTCCTATTTTTTTTTATTGCCTACTTTTGACAGGATATATTTTTTTAACAGGCAATACAAATAAGCATTAGCTTATTGTTATGTTTTAATCATTTAATTAGGTAATATGTCGAATTGAACATTAATATGTTTAAATTACTATATTTTAAATAAAATGATAATTTAAAAAAAAATTGCAAATGGAAAAACTTGCTATAATACTTACGAGTATACTATTAATAATTGGCAACAAATTTTTTAATCTTACATTTACAGCGGGCGCTCTTGTTTTAAACGAGTTTAACATAATATTCAACGATAGAATTTCAACTGCACATTGATTTGCTTAGTCTAAGTCTAGCCTAAAGTTGTGTAAAAAATAAGAAGTATAGATTTATTACGCCATGATGCAATAATAAGTTTAAATAAGCGTGTATTCACACGTACCACAACCACACCACGTCGCAGCGACAAAATGTGGACAAGCTGTGGTTACGTGTGAATAGTGTCGCAGCAGCTTTTTGCAGTTGCGTTGTGGTACCGACAAAATGTCGATGTGGTTGAGTTGTCGCTGTCGTTGCGATGTGGTAACCACGTGGTCATGTGCAACTCAGTACAACGCAGAATGAAAGGGGGGAGCGCAGGCGCCAGCTAGGCGCGCGCTATTGATGACTTCATGTCGTGGCGATGTGGCCGCGGTGCCACCACCGGTGGTGGCGTTGCCGTCGCGATGTCGTTGCGATGTGGTCGTATTACACAGGTGGTCGATAACAACGGCAGAATGTGGTACGGGTAAATTGTAATATTCATTTTCAGTACAAAATATACGCCCGACCACATGGCGTCGTTGTGGTGTGGTTGTGGCTGTGGTGTGGTTGTGGATGTGGTGTGGTTGTGGTACGTGTGAATTGACGCTAACTCTTGTAAGTTCTGCGCCATTACGTGTCGTTTTCTATTACAAATCAAATATAACTTAAAGTTGTTAGTCTTAAGTTAATTTGGTTTTAAAACTTTAAAGGTCTCAACTTTAACTTTAAACTATCTACTAGTAAAACTTGTGGTCTATAAAGTTTAGTGAGACACTAGAAAAATCTCTACAGACCATTTTGAAAATTTTCAACTCATAACTCTATCTATTCATGTTTTCTTAACTCATTCTTATGCGAAGGGATAGGGTTATGCCCACTTTTACAACACTGTGTCTATAAGTGTTCCTTATACTACTTAATACTTACCTATAGATATTTTACTCTTAAGGTAGACATCATCATCCGCAGCCCGTCTTCACCCACTGCTGGGTATAGGCTTAAGGTAGACAATACAATTAAATTCTATTAGATATCTAATAGTCCGTATTTAGACGCGATTGTGTTACTTGGGAGCTAAATGGATATTTAATTGCTCCTGTCCACCTACTCTATTGCTGTTTTAAGCAAAATATTCTCTTATCATAACTAGTTCAGTTTTTAAATGCAAGTAAATTGCTGTTTAAGTTGCGAACCATCTAACTTATGTAAATTACACAGTCACTGTTAAACGTTATCCCTTAAGACATAAAACTATGTAACTGTGATAAAGGTGAAGCTGTGACGGCGCCATACTGTGACGCTTTTTATGAAAATAATCATAACAAAATAAGAAAATAATATTATTTTTTATTATTATTTCCACGAAACAAACCTCCTCGCTACGCTACGTAGGTTCACCCCCAGAATCCTTAGTGTTTCTTCGGGCTTCAATGTGCCTGTGACGTAAGGTACCTACCACTTTATACCCTTAGTACGTAATGTACTGTCATATCCTGGTATTATGTGCCCATCGCACAATTTTCGATAATTATAAACTTGTGCGAAGCCGGCGCTGGCAGCAGCTACTACAATTATTTAATGCTCAATTTTATTTTATTATTTATGCACAAACAGTTATCATATACGTAAACGAAAAAATATTGTTTGCCAGCATCAGAAGCCATCAGCGTCAATATTAATAATATGTGGTTTTAATAATCACATTATGTGTATAGTGAAATTTAACCTTATTTTGTTACAATTCAAGCTGAATGGGTGATGCATATTTCGATGAAGTTGCGGATGAAACCACAACCAATTTAAATACTGGTATGAGGTATCCCTATATTTATTAACAAAATACATTAATTCGATTGCATTTAATTACACGTCAGTGAAAACAGTTCACAGTAATAAATTGTTGCGTTACTATTTACAACTTAAAATGTTGGTTACAATTAATCGTGTAAATTAATAGGAATGCTCCATTACATTATGTATTTGTGAAAAGAATCTTTAATATATTGAATTGGCATGTCTGAGCATAGCATACACAAAACATACAGGGTAATTCGTAAAACATTGACAAACTTTCATGGAGTGAAAGTACTAATGGTTATAAAAAAAACGACTGCAAAAACCACCACAAGAAAAAATATTTATTTAATTTACCCTTTTTAGTTAATTTTCTTACCAGAAACCTCGAAGTAATCGGCAATATCGGCCATACACAAAAGAAAAGAAAAAAGATACTGACCAAATTGAGAACCTCGTCCTTTTTGCAGTCGGTTTAAATAAATATTACTATAAAACCAGTCGACAGTCTGAATGAAATCAGTTATTTAATATTTTTCCGTTGATGAACTAAATGACGAATTAAATGAAATATTTTTCTGTTGACAATGTATGAAACAACTGTTTTTTTTATTTTTCGGTTTTGATTTCGTAGTACAGCCCATGAAAGGTTGTTAATGTTTTACAAATAAACTTGTATTTATATCAAAGTGTACGTGACTTGTGGTTCAATGAACTAGCAGCATTCACTTTTAAATTAATACATCATTCACATGTGTTCACAATCACCGCTCTGAAATTATCGATTCAATTCATGACTTACCTTCGCTACTCGTGATTAACTGAAAGATGATGGATTTTTGTAGTGAGAGTCATTCCAAAGGGTCGGATGTAGGTAAATTTTGGCTTTTTGTTTGGTCTAAAATGTATTGAAAAGCATAATAATTCTCTCTGGCTTATTAAGTTCTGTAAGTATAGGAACCTAGTGCGAGGATCGCCTGGAGGACACGGTAGATTATACGGTGCAGGACTGCCCCGCTTGGGCAGAGCACCACCTGTGTCCTCACGACGGCGATAGGGGGCGACCTTTAGCGCCCGGCATTGGCCGAGGCCACGCTGCGAGACGAGTCGGAGTGGGAAGCGGTCGCCTCCTTCTGCGAAGCAGTCATGCCAGCTCAGGAGGAGGCGGGACGCGTAAGGTAGAGGACAGCGTCCACCTCACGACCCAGCCGCAGTGGTAGATGTCCACGCATGACGACTATCTCCGGCCACCGTAGGCTCCAGCACGCGAGCGGCGAGTAATGGGCACCATGCCCGGGTCTACGGCGCGTTGTGTTCCACGCGCGCCTCAAAGACCTCTCATTGATTGTTAGTACCGCGACCCCGGCAGGCTTTGGCCCTCTAAGCCCTCGCTTATAGGGCCAAAGCCTGCCAGGGTCGCGGGACTAACGAATTACCGTGATCCTGAAACTTAAATTACTATTGGTGGATTTAAGTCAGTGCAAGTCGGACAGTCCCTCGCTCCCTGCCTTGGGACGACTCATTTGATGATTTTACCACGATAATAAAAAAAAATATAAGAACCTACTAAGACAATACTGATAAGCATTTTATTATCATTTGATAGAAATGAAAATTATTAAAACTTGTTCTGTCTGATCACATAATAATCTTTAAAAGAAAATCAAATAATTTGATAACAAAGTAAAATTAAGTCTTTTGAAGCACACCAACTCGTGGTAGGCGTTATCTCATCCGACTGTCATCTATAAATTCTTGAGTAAGGACATTAAATGTCACCCTACAATCGTAATAAATCACTTAAACTATCAAAAGAATAACTCCAAGCTACTTAGTGGAACTGAGACGAAGTATCGTACAAGTGTCAAATAAGGGCTTTATTATTTTTATCTCAACTTACTTCTGACTAAAATCATAACGCGAAAGTTTGTGAGGATTTAGTGGATGTTTATAACTGTTTCACGCAAACTACGAGTACTGCGCGCTTTATATGACACCGCAGAGAAGGGTCGTGTGATGTGTCGACGAAAGAAAAGACAAATTGACAGCACGTTGAATGATTTGCCTGTTTTAAGCATGACAATTTAATAAATATAGACAAGAAATGTTTCTATTATTCAATGGTCGTGGCATAGGCACTCATGCAAAAACAGTCGAATTTTATAGAAATTACGATGAAAGAACTTTGTCTTATATACTTGGTAGAATAGAAATAGTGAAAACCTTTATCAAAATAGTGTATAAATTTTTTGTAAACAAATTGTCTTAATGGATTTCCAATATTGATTTACTTTCGTAAGAACCAGTTGATTGAAAATTATAAAATGACATGGATGTATGTAGGATTTGTAGGTACTCAAACATATTTTAGAAAGTAAAAATACCTATATACAAATTTCATTATCAATAAGTTTATTCGATAATAATGCATTCGGCCAATTAATGAATTGGCAAATTTATTATGAATACGTTCAAAAGTCCGCCGAATAATTAAAGTAGGATTCAGTTGAACCATTCGCATTATCGAGAATTACTCATTAAATAGGTCAATTAATGTGTTTACGAATGGATGAGTTTCGAATTCATTGGAAATGGACAGAGATAAAATTCGATTTTACAAAATAACAACGACTGTCACGATTGATCAACTCGAGCAAATGCACAAAGATTGAAATGTGACAACCTGCTCTCGGATGCATGTATGCATTAGTGTGAAAAAGCTTTGCTGACTGCCTTGCATCTCGTCATCCCTTTCAAACGGGTTTTGTGTAGAGATTTGAAGCTGAAAATATGTGACTACGAAAAGAACAGTCGACATTCAATTAATTTGTACGACTTTAAATTTGTCTTTTATTGAAAGATAATTAAAGATTATTCGAAAGTGATAAAAACCTCTTTTAACTTAATTCTATGAAACCAACTTAAAATTCCTTCTTAGAATGTAACCCAACATTACATTAATCTTTAAATAAAAAAACTTCAATCTACATACCTATAAAAATGCATAAATGGAACATAATATTATCATTCGAAGGGCGTATTCTTTTAATTTGCAAAAAAAGTACGCGTAAATATGCGTAGGTATGCGTACGCGTAAGGTGAGTATAATAAGTTACGGTATCATAATTATAATTAAATAATGTAGGCGGGTAACTAGGAATGTTCTCACAATATTACAGTATTCCTGGTTCAGCGTACAAATTCAATCAACACTAATAATAAGTAATTGAATTGTATACAATATATTCAAATCGAACATCAACTCATGACATTGAAAAGTTTGTTTCCATTATTGAAATAAATGTTCGATAAGTATACCTACTCATTTATACACGAAGTTTCTGTATTCGAATTCGGCGATTATTATTACCAGCAGTCAGCCGAAATTGAAAGTTACTAGCGTCGAAAGTTATCCCACAGGAACTGGGTCAGAGAGAGTAATACAGGATAAAAGGTATACTATTCCAGACTATAAGCTACCTCTGATTACCAAATATCAATCAAACACGTTCAGCTATCCTGCCGTAGTTAAATAACATATATCCATCCAGAAATATCCCAAACTTTGCATTTAGGGTAAAGCTACGTTATAATGTAGGTTGCATATTACCTTCTTTTTCCCCTTTATTAAGAAACTGTTAGATAGCTATTACCTAATAGTTATAAAAGTAAACTTTGTAGTAAAGTACTTTATTTTTGTTTACTCGTTGTAACTAGCGCAACTAGCGAATAAGAACCTTATTTCAAAACGTACACCACCAGCAGTCATTATATCTCCTTCAGAAAAAAAAAATACTAAATGTAACTGCAAAATCATAGCAGTGCAGCTGATATTTCCCTAGGGTGTGTATGCGCCTAGAAATGTGCAAAACGCAGAGTAACATTATAGTCTATCCACAGAGGTTTAGTAATATGTCCTCATAAGCATTGAGGTATCTAAACGGATTAAGGAGATTAATTCCGAAAACAATAATACTCAGTAGAATACAAGGAAACCCTGCAATCGGTGTACGAAATAGTACCTACGTGTTTACGATACATATAAAGAGATAAAGATTTCGATTCATCCCTCGCTCAACCACTCAGTAAAGGGCTTTACTTGAAAAATAACAATAGTTAGCGTGAGGAAAAATATCTCTTACAAAGTGGTCAGCTTACTGAATTCGGCGTGTTGGGCTTTCCTTTCACTCTTTCACGTAAAAAAGAAGGTTAAAATTACGCTTTTAGATACCCTTAATGGAACTGTACTTTTAGATACAAATATAAAAATAGAATGTATAAATAGTATCATCTGTAGTAATGGAAGTAAAATGTTCTCGTTGTAAAAAGGTATAATATGCAGAATGGAAAGTCGACCTGTCCAGTAATTCATCTGTAAGCAGACGTACTCGTAGGCCATTGATTTATTTACCGGCACGCCTACATATTTTTGTCTACCGGGGGAATATGGTTGAACGCACTTAATATTCAGTGTGCTCATGCATTTAAATATTACAACTTCAAAATGTTATTAACTTAAAGATATTGATTCTGAAGTTATTCTGATTTAGATGTACCTTTTTTTTTTTTTTTACGTGGCAAAATCATCAAATGAGTCCTCCAACCCCGGGCAGGGCGGGAGGGACTGTCAGACTTGTACTGACTAAAAAAATCCACGGTGTCCTTCGGTAGCCCTTTGTGTGCCGGAGTCGCGGTATACGTATGTCCCGCAACCCCGGCAGGCCTGTGGCCCTCTATAGGGGGGCCCCGTCACTATGCTGACGCTCCTTGAGGCGCGCGTGGGACACAACGCGCCGTCGACCCGGGCATGATCCTTGGTCGGGCAGCGAGTTGCCCTTTACTCGCCGCCCGCATGCCCGCGCCTACGGTGGCCGGAGATCGTCCCGCGACATCCGTCGCCGTGGGCGTCTACCACTGCGTCTCGGGCGGAGGGAGGACGGTATCCTCTCCCTCAAGCGGCCCGCCTCCTCCTTCGCGAGCATGACTGCTTCGCAGAAGGAGGCGACCGCCTCCCACTCCGTCTCGCCCCGCAGCATGGCCGCAACCAATGCCGGGCGCGAGAGGTCTCCGCCTATCGCTGCGGTGAGGACACGGCGGTGCTCCGCCCAAGCTGGGCATTCCTGCACCGTATGCTCCACCGTGTCCTCCGGGCGATCCTCGCAGTGGTGACACCCGGGCGTTTCCTCCTTTTTTATCATGCACAGGTACCTCCCGAAGCTGCCATGTCCGGTGAGGACCTGTGTCATGCGGTAGGTGAGGACGCCGTGGGACCTATCCAGCCACTCCTCAAAGAGGGGTCTTACAGCCGCGATTGCGGCTAGCCCGTACCTCGGTTGCGATAGTCGTTCTCTCCAAACTGCCCTGAGATCGCGCCGGAGCTCTTCCCGCCGCGTCTCGACTTCTCGAGGCATCAGGGATACGCCCCGACTCCGCGCCTCCGCGCGCCACTCATAGACGCGCAGGAGGGCAGTCGCCTCCAGATCCCAGGGCAGTGATCCGGCAAGAAGGTTGGCCGATTCGCCGGCGATTGTGCGGTATCCTCGGATCATTCGGATTGCCATGACCCTCTGGCATGCGACCAGCTTCTGTGGTCGCGTCCGAATGCTCAGGGCCCACACGGGGGCCCCGTAGAGGGCCATGGACCGCACGACGCCGGCGTGCAACCTCCGGCAGGGGGCGTTTGGCCCGCCGATATTGGGCAGGAGCCGCCCGAGGGCGGCTGATGCCCGGTTCAGCCTTGGGGCCAAACGCGAGAAATGCTCCCCGAAGTTCCATCGGCTGTCGAGGACGAGTCCCAGGTACTTCATCGTACCCCCGACGCCGATGCGAACCCCCCCCCACCGTTATGTAGGACTCTGTCAGTGGCGCATTCAGATGGCCATGAAAACACATGGCCTCTGTCTTGTGCAGCGCCACTTCGAGTCCCAACTGCCGGATCCTTTCGACGACTATCGCAACCGCCCGCGTCGCCAAGTCGGCCGCCGCCTGGTGCGACACTCCCTCCGCCAGGACGAGCGTATCGTCAGCGTAACATATTACGCTGACGTCTAGAGGGAGGTCGCCGATTTAGATGTACCTAGTGAAATGCAGATTGTTGACATTGATATTTTTGTGTAGACCATTAACCCCGATTTATTTAGGAATGTTACGTTTGTAACTTGATTGTGTACTCTGTATGTAGAGCTACTTCCATAGTAGATATATAAAATCTTTATATTTAATTCTTTAGACTTCCCACTTAACATATCAATAACGTTACATGCAATAAGCAGCCGCAAGTCCCATGCGGTCGACCAAAAAGTTACCACGTTTACTTTTATCAATTACATTATTGGTTGGTAACATATGTTATTTTGGTAAAGGAATGTTGATATTTGGTCCTACGGGACCCATTGTCGTGTAAGTAGGGTTAGGTATCGATCCCGGGACTCAGTTATTGTCGTAGTTATCGTTTTTCCTGAGTCACGTATGCTCCAGGGTATACTCTCGGGACGGAATTAGCCATTCGCGAACCAAGCAATTTTTGTGATACTAAAGGGCCGACAAATAATTTATGATGCTTTTGATAATATTACACAATTTTGCGATCCATAATGCTGTTCCTGGAGGTCTATAAGGATATTAAGGCTGGTAAGTCAGATCTTATTAGATGATTGAATGATGGAAACGTTGAAGATGCTTTTGCAAATTTTATGAAGGTACTTTGCTTTGTTGTGAGAGTGATGTTTAATAAAGTACTTGACAAGAATTCGTTACAATATTTTTTCTTTGGTCTTGTGCACAATGATTGATTAGGTAAAAGAATCCCCGTGCTCGTATAAAAGACGTAAGTGAAAAAGGTATATTATATTAATATTCTCCCTTGCCTACGTATTTGGAAAATAAAAGACTTGTGATTACTGCTTTGAAAACTACGGTACTTACTTCAAAGGGTACGGGTACGGTACTTACTTCATGATCCTGTTATTAGAAAATTGTTTACGTCTTGCCTACATTAAACTGTTGCTGTGTTCTGACCTAACTAACAAACACATACATCCACATAGCCTTTACTGAAGTTTCTTCAAGGATTCTGCATAGTTATCTTGTTGGAAGCGCTCTCTTTGATCAGATCTACGAACAGCGCTATATGAACTCAAAATGTTATGTATGTATGTGACACACTTGACCAAACCTGATTTAAGAGAGTACCCCTAAATCT
The DNA here is from genome assembly GCA_036375495.1 of Agrotis segetum. NCBI lineage: Eukaryota > Metazoa > Arthropoda > Insecta > Lepidoptera > Noctuidae > Agrotis > Agrotis segetum. The sequence goes on from JAQSVV010000122.1 coordinate 342,512, forward strand.
CCGTGCAAGAATAATAGCCACTCTTGAAATATTAAAGCCAGATTGTAGTTTTCTTCGTTCAATGTGAATATATTTTTCAAATGACTTCACTGTACAAATTCGTATTCTTATTATATTATCATTTAATTTGTAAGAGTAAGAATTAATGTGTAGTATTATTTTCGTTGACGAAAATGTGACCAGGTATTTTTCTTCCCATTTCATGGAACAACTTTCCATTAAACTCAGAAATAATACACTCTAGTTAGACGGGAACATCAAAAACTAGGAGCTGTTAATCTGACACGGAACAATAGCTCCTAATCCCATCCCAGGTCTGATATCCCATCCAGAATACGTCCATTTTAAATTATTTTACTTTCGACGGTTTGTTTATTTTTCATTTAGCTGAGGCATGGAAAACGGAAATTTTACTTTGTAGAGTTCAGTTGTTTCAACGTGAAATAACGGATAGATGCAATTTTTGTGCAAATATTTGTACCAGACAGACCGAAAGTTAATGGAAAACTTTTTGTTTAACTTATAATACAGACAGACTACGTTGTTCATTTTTGAGTACTTCATGCTTAATGAAGTTAAGTTAAGTTAAGGAAAATGAGTTTAGTTAGGTTTACATTAAGGTCCGCTTTGATAACTGACCTTAATCATATACCTACACTTACCTACTTACAGCAAACGCTGAAGTTTTGAACGCAAGTAACACAAATATATGAAACATGTATCTAAATACCTGATAATGAAAAACATGAACCCATTACAGGATCATTTCAATTTGTTTTCAACGTAAAATAGCGCCTGCGTTAATCTCAGCTACGAGTATTAAAGGCAGCGCGACAATTAAAATGTACGTTATGCACAGTTTCGTGAGCGCATCCCGGTGCGCTTCATGCATCGGTGAGTCAGCCCGCGCGGCGTGGTACCGCCACTCAGACGGGTGGCGTGGCGCTCCGCCCCCCGGCCCACGCCGCTCGCCCTGGGACTCCCTCCCCAGCCTCCGCCATGAGGGCAGCCTTAACGACTCCGGCTACAGGAGCAACAGGGCTGACAGCTTCGAGCAAAGGTATGATATATCCAGTTCTACGGTGTATTTTATTTTTAATGTTTTTTCGACGCATGTCAGTTGAAGGTCGTTGTAGTGACAAGTACCATAATATGTCAATTTTTATTTTGTTAGTCATACTTTTTCCATTGGGTTGAGATAAAAATACGTATTTTAAGAATTAATAGATCTGAAATTAATAATTCTTAAAATATAAAATGCTGCAGTCATCCCTCACGTATTATTTATTTATGTCAATTTAAACGTAATGAATTAAATACGAACTTATCCAAGACTCAATGTTCATTTTAACAATTTATGTCGCTGAAGAAGATTGGCAGTGAAATCCCAGTCCAAATGAAGTTCTCATTACTGCCTGTCTATCGGAATCCGGCTCGAAATGGAATGAACGGATTTTGATTCCCCTTGACAGCTTCATTTTTAATACCTAATTTATTAGTTAAAATGGAAAAACGAAAAGTTTCCAGTACGACTAACTTTAATTTGTTCTGAAAGTAAAATTAATAAGGTCGATAAAATACTCCTGTGCCAATTAATTTTTTCTAGAGTTACGCCTAATAAAGTCGCTGAATTTGATATTTATTCTTCTCTGTTGGAAAATCTATCATCAAACGATATAATTGGTAACGTGGGATTTGACTCGGTAACAAAAGTAAAAGGTATTACTCAAATACTTTATCAGCTTCTTACAGCTTTTGTCAATTTGCTTAAAAGAAGGCCTTTTGGTAGATATTCATACTGTACAAATGCTATTCTTAAATTAATTCTGAGAATTACTCACTAACAACCAACTAAATATTTCATTATGTTCTAGGATTTAACGTTGACGTAAAAACAAAATTAACGTTACTCCCTTTGGAAGTAAATTATAGGATCAGCCTCTTTATAAGGAAAATTTTAAGTGAAATCTAATCTAAATTTAGTCCAGTCAACAAAAAAGTATAAACAGAAATTTATTCTTGGAACACAAATTTCAACTTCGTAACTTTGTTTGGACTAGTTGGGAGATGAACATATCAAAAGTACCCGACATTAGCCCCAGAGCCGCAGGGGAGGTTTGAAGGTTCCATTTTTAGGTTTTTCACTTATTTATTTATTTGGGTCACCAACTACTGTTTACAATAATATCATAGTTACTTTAAAATATTTTTTAACACTCTCCTAAAGGTAAACACCACAAGCGCCACATTAATCTATTTCTGGTAATCTAACCATTTTCACAATTAATCAAATTTTAGTGAGAAAATAACATATAAATTATATTAGACAAAATTAAAAAAAAGAATACTACTAAAAATTAAAAAAAAAAAAATACATAAAATTTTGGTTTCGACAGTGAGTCATGATGTAAGTCAACTTATATCTCGCAAACTATGCCTTCTAAAGTATTTTACGAAAAGACTGGTTAAATTTGCCACAAGTATTATCTTGTAAGTATTTTGTATAGTTTTCGATAAAAATAACTTTTACCTTTGCGAAGTTGTATCCGAAGTTGAAAGATCTAGAAAGCAGCAGCAGTCTTTTCAGATTATTCCTCCATTACCTACGATGTACACAGTCAGGTTAAACCTGCATCTTCAGATGGTATGGGGCTCACCCACTACGTTCACCTCCTAACTAGTCCAAACAAAGTTATTTAGTCTAAAACAGTGTTCCAAGTTTCCTTCTATACCCTGTTTTGAACATTCGTTGACTGGGTAGCAACAAAATATAATAAGTATTTTTTTTAAGCTGCTTGTTTTTCTCACTCACATTTCACATTTCGTACGACACCGAAAAAACTGTTCAAAAGATATTTTCTAAATCCTCGCGGGAGGTTGAAAATTGGAAAGTTTGCCAATACGTATGCCAAAAGGTATTTCGTGTTTTTTTTCTTAAGTAACGAGCGTCTCATGTGTTTTCATTTCCGCTGATGATACATTATTTTCCAAATTCCATCAAAGTTGTATCGTCAAGATACGTACGGCTGACTGACTAAAAATAGGACATTTTTACACTCGAAGATAGATAAATGTTTGATAAAGAACTCCAATATCGCTATAAAAATGTTCTTTTATTTTCCATTTTAATTTAAAACTCCACGTGAAAGTTAAACACAAATTCGTTAATGAAGTAAAGTTAAGAAAGGGTTAATATTTAGTTTCTGTTACAGGGGAGTTTTCGACCGCCAAGACAGCGTTCGTTCTGAATACACAAGCGATCGCGAATCTACGCGCTATGGAATTGTTCAGCAAGCCTCAATTGACAGCACCGACTCCAGGATTTGCTACTTGACGTCGAGTGAGGTAAGTTACATCTATTGATATCTCCCTCCTCCTCCTCCTATTGTATTTACTGTATACTTACATATAGCTACGACAAGCATATCATAAGAAAGGAATTTATATATAAAGTAAACATCCGGTTTATTGCGGACATACCTTACGTTTTATTAAATCTTATACATTTATATTACCATCATTTTGTGAAGGAACCAGGATTGTCATTTTTTCTACATTCATGTTCAATTAGTCACTTGCCAATAAAATACTTCAGTTTTATGCTTACGAAGAGTTTCACAAGATAAAATAGATAGTTATAAATGATAAATGATAAATGATATTTATTTTGCAAGTTGGTTATAAAAAACACTTTTACACGTCATCAATATTTTTAAAGCTAGATGGGGCCGGTGTTTCGTACCTGACTACTCTGAGAAGAAACAGCCGAAACAAACTCAGAGGTCACAGTCTCTTTTAAAGTCCAGACATTGTTTTGTTCGGGTCATACGAGGACCATGCGGGTGTCTGAGATGGTCTTTTGAGGAAAGAGCAACACAGATTTGAGTGGACCTGTCCAGTCAGTGCAAGCATTTGTCGGTAATCGTGTAGCTCGACTCAGAACACAAGGAGCTCAACGACACGACGAACAATACCAAAGAAAGGACATTTGGGTAGGCCGCTTAAAGTACTCAAATTGTCAGACAGTAAAATTATTATATAAAAAAAAAAGCAAAACTTCCCCACATTCGTCCTCGCATTCACAATGTTAAAAAGTACACAAATAAAAAATAAAATAAAAAATTAGAAACATGTCAAATTGTAAAAAAATAATAAAAATAGAATACAATTACAGAGTAATTAATGTCAAATGGTAAAATGTAAAAAAAACAACAAAAAATTAAAGTCACAAAGTAACCCACGTCAAATCGTATAAACATAAAAATAAATGTCAGTTTGTATAAAAAGAAAGGAATAAATAACAAAAACAGACAAAGCGGTAAAAATATGAAAAACAAAAGATACAAATAATAATGATAATAAAAAAAAAAAAACAAAAATATATATATAAAAAAAAAAAAATTATAATAAAAAAAAAAAAAAAAAAAGAAAATGAGAATACTATACAACAAAACATTCAGTGAGTAAATTCAATTGGAGTTATTTAATGTTTATAATAGGGTAGTTTCCAGGGTCAAAATAATTACATTCTATTTAGTCCGTATTTTAGATTATAAAAAAATATTGGACACGTATTTTTTCTTTTTTCGATTAAACAAAAAATAACAAAGATAATAGCCTATTTAAGTTACCTGTGACGTCACCCTCCGCGAAAAATGCCACGCATCGTGACGTCACACGTAACTTTAATAGGCTATATCTTTGTCATTTTCGGTCTAATTTACAAATAAAAAAATACGTGTCCCTTTTTTTTAAATTATCTAAAAGACGGACTAATTACATTTTTTTGGGCAACTAGCCTATTAACGTTAACCAACTTTACACAAAATGCATTAAAACGTAGTTGATTAAGTCTCACTAAAGGAATTCATGTTGTTAATTCCATAACATTATTGCTGAATCGTTTCAAAATGGTTCCAATTCAAGTGGTAATTCACTCAAATGTTAATTCTATGGTACTCTAATACACGCCCTACCAAAGTTATTCATGTATCAGGAAACAAAAAGCAAATCAATTTACTGAAACAGCTTCCGTAGACATTCACATTAAGAACGAAAGCGTCCAAAGTCAAAAACCAAAGAACTAGTTTATGACTTCAGTCAATTTTACTGTGGGTTTATTCAGGTTTTCATTGAGTTTTGGAATAGTAGAGAAAACCGTCAAAAAAATAATTAAAATGTACCGCTAACATTATCCATCAAGTCGTTAATAATAATTAATTAGTCCTAATCGCCCCTCTGTTACGAAAAGACCTTTCAATGCTTGTCGTATTAAAGGCGCCGAGTTTTTCTCTGTGCGTTATGCGACTTCTACATTATCAACCAAAGGTTTTCCTCTTTTCTAGTTTTCCCTACAGATGTTGTCGCTTATTCTTTCATTGTGATGTAATACCTAAACACACTCATCATCATCAACCGGAAGACGTCCACTGCTGAACAAAGGCCTCCCCTTAGACCGCCACGCCGAACGACAATTCGCCCTAAACACACTACTGAGCTTTAATAATCTAACATCAGTGCGCAATCTACATGCAAAGTAGATACCTAGTAACAGGTTTTTGAATTAATTTTATCTTTTTTTTGTCATTATGTACATAATTAAACAATACTATTTTATTTGCTTATGCTGCCCTGTCCTGGTTGACGATGTTAATAAAGCTGTTTGTTTTTTGCCATAAAATCTAAATAACAAAAACATTTTTGAAAGTTATGAACCGGTATCATAGAATTATTAAGTATTTGAATATCAGCAGAAAAGTTAGTGATACGATGTTGCAAAAAAAAAAATGTGTTAAAGCAACTGTTATAAACATAAATGAAATGATCTACTTCTTTCTGTTGTTCAAAAGTGAGATAATTACGGTCTTATGATTCACTAGTAATTAATATCATAGCATGTCAAACAGGTCGCGGGATTATTTCCTTACCGTGACCCCGGAACATAACAGGCTACTGAAGGACACCGTGGATTTTAGTCAGTACAAGTCTGACAGTCCCTCCCGCCCTGCCCGGGGTGGGAGGACTCATTTGATGATTTTACCACGCTAAAAAAAAGCATGTCAAACAAAATGTAAAATAGTGGTGGTCGACGGACGGTCCGGAGGAGCGAGATCTGGGATGTTCGCCCCGCGTTCGGAAACGATCGGGCGGAGCCTGCGCGCCAGGCGCGCTGCGCACTCAACTCCTCCAATCGTATCCTGAACGTAGTATTAAAAATATTATTTTGAGGTTAACTTCTCTCTTGTATTACTATAAATTGAAGCTAATCGTGGGTTTCAAACACCTAAATTTGCCGCAAAATAGGCGTGTCGAATGTCGCGAAAGAGAACATTGAATCGAAAACTGAGACGTTTTGTGTGTGTAAATACAAAGCTATTACTGTCAAGTGCACGGACAAAGAAGAGTTGCGTCGTCCTCGCTACTCGTTTTGCATCGATACTCAGTTGTAATGCTCATGGTTGTTTTAGTTAAACTAAAAATCAAATAAAACTATTGTGAAAATACGTAAATTATCTATAAACATATCCTGCGTGTTGAAGTGAAGTCAATTCAAAGGCCTACGTACGAGTGAATTGTTGACATATAAATGTTCCATTTCCATTAATAATAAGGAGATATTTAATACAATTAAATATATGACATGTTACTAATTAAGTAGAGTTCCTGCCTGTATATCGCTTGATCCACCTGTGATATTCCGTCTTCGTAATGAATGTTAACCTTTGTGTGTAGGTGTTTTCTAAAGCTGCCAACTCTAAGTAAATATTTTATTGTAACTCATAGAGTGTTCAATGTTATTTTGTTGATATTGTAATAAAAATCAATCTTTGACTATATCCTTACATATAGAATAAGTCAGACTCGTAAATATTTACTGTTGTTAGATGTAATATAAATATAAACAAACAAAAGGTAGATATACTTCAAGACAATCACGACATTGATTAATGATGTTTGCACTATAACTTGCATGGGGGCCATCAAATCTAAGAATGCTGTATTCTTCAAGGTATTGTTTTATCATAAATTATTTTTATTTGTATTAAACTATTAATGGACTCTATCAGAACAAAATAGAAGCTTTGTTTAATTTGGTTTGATAACAAGAAAATTGCCAGTCATAAAAACATCAATCAATTGCATTGAAAATTGGTTAATTGATCAAGATTGCTTACGTATCATCATTAAATATACATCTCAAAAAATAAACTTGTCTTTATCTTTTTATCTATTCAAGGAAGTATGACCTTGCCTATTACGAAAAGGTCTTGCTGGGCGCTTTTACACTTTCCTTGGCAAAAGGCAAGTTTATTTTAGCTTGTTTGTTGAGCCACCCTCTCTATTTCACTGTAATGGGTACTGAAGGCCTAATGTTTATTCTTGAACGCGGCCGCGAAGGTACGGCCACTGTAAATTGTGTCAAGGTCGAGTTTCTATTGATTCCCTTCTTTCGTAGCGAGAGCCGGCCCGTCCCATGTGTTTTCCGGTTTATACATTCTGATATGTACATAATTATTTCAAGACCCAGCGGACAAATTGAATAAAAAAGGGTTGGATACTTGGAAGCGATTTTTTATTGTACACGATCTTTTTTGCCTTCCTGATGTTCATTAATATGTTTTTATTGGAGTACTTTTTGTTATCATTTATTTGAATGGCCTTTTAAATGCCCTTTTTGTTTTTATTATACCTACAAATATAGTGTTTTAGGAAAGGTTCTGATAGAGTTCTCTTAGTATCAAATAGGATCTGCCCTGGGATCTGGAGGCGACGGCCCTCCAGCGGCAGCGCTTGTATGAGGGACGCGTGGAGGCGCATCGCTCTGGGGCGAATCCCCCACTGCCTCTACAAGTCGAGTCGCGGCGGGATGAGCTTCGGCACGATCTCAGGGCTACTGTCACCACCGAGGTCCGGGCACGCCGCAATCGCGGCGGTAAGACCTCTCTTTGAGAAGTGGCTGGATAGGCGTCACGGTGTCCTGACCTACCGCCTGACGCAGGTCCTCTACGGACACAAAAGTTTCACGAGGTACCTGTGTTGGATGAGGAAGGAAGAAACGTCTGGGTGTCACCACTGCGAGGTTTGCCCGGAGGACATGCTGCAGCATACGGTGCAGGACTGCCCCACTTGGGCAGAGCACCACCGTATCCTCACGATGACGATAGGCTGTGACCTCCCGCGCCCGGCATTGGTCGAGGCCATGCTGCGGGGCGAGACGGAAGGAGAAAGCGGGACGCGTACGGGAGAGGACAGCGTCCACCTCACAGCCGCAGCTTTAAACGCCCACGGCGAGGCGCGGCATAGGGGTGGCGTAAAATGGGCGACTGCTGTCCGACCATTGACCATGCCCGTGTCGACGGCGCGTTGTCTTCCACGCGCGCCTCAAAGAGTGTCAGCACAATAACGACCCCCCCTTGGAGGGCCAAAGCCTGCCGGGGTCGCAGGACTAACGAGTTACCGGGTCCGTGGAACGTAAAGGGCTATTGAAAGACACCGTGGATTTTAGTCAGTACAAGTCTGACAGTCCCTCCGCCCTGCCCTGGGTGAGAGGACTCTAGGTGATTTTACCACGTAAAAAAAAGTATCAAGTATATTGTTGACTGTAAACAATCACAAAACAACCTATATTTTAAATAATTTATTACAATAAAATTGAACCATTAGCAATGTACGAGTACAAGGATTTATAATGACCTTCGTGAAACAAAACAGGGTCGTAATTCTTTTACTAAGTATTTTTGTATTAAATTAAAGCACTTTGACAGTTTTAAGTCTCGATTTACGTAGACCATTTGCTAAACAAGTAGATACTAAAATCTAATAAAATGACTGATCAAGTCCCAACCATAACTTTTAAACTTCAAAGGGAGTTTTAAAACGAACTCCCTAACATACTGAAAAAAAACTGATCTTTTATATAATTTTAAACGGAATACTCCCTATAATTATGTCGTTGATCCATAATTTACCATGGTTTTTACATTTACAGTAATTATTATATTTAAAATCTATTTCAATGCTCAATTTTTTAACGTTTCCGAAAATATTCCTTGCTCAAAGTCGTAAAACAGCGTAGTTTAGTTTTTCCTGTTGTCAAACAATAAAACAATAGATGTCAATGGTATAAAATAACACAAGAATGATAACAAAAACATTTATAAGTGCCTTTAAGGCAAATATGAAACATTTTTCTACTAAATAAATGACTGAGAAAATAGCTCAACATGATGTATTTCAACAGGAAACATGGAATACGTTGAAGACAGGTTATATATCGTAGGTAACGCAAACCCCATTTGTTAGGAAAGCTTTTAGAGGCTACCATAAACTAACAGCGCTTTTCTTTTTACAAAAAATAGACCTATTTTGACATTTCCATTGAAAATAATAAACCATCAAAGACGACTGTAACTAAAGAATAATTTATTAATATATTTTTTTTTTTTGTTATAGGTAAGTCACTTTATAAATAATGCTCCAGTACTCAACATTAAGGTAAGTTCTAACTCTATACGTTACAGCAAATGTTTAGTTATTAATGAAGATGGAAATGTTTGATGTTTGAAAACACATTATAAAGAAGATGTTATAGTATAATTATTTCACATTTATTTTCATAGCATCGAACGATAAAGAAAATGAAGTAATACTACAAGAAGACGTATTTAAATTTTGCACAATTGCTTATTCAGGGTACGGAGATAAACTTTTATAATACGTCTATTAAAAAGCAGACTTTTGCAAAACTTTCTCAAACCACCATTTACATTTGAAAAATTATTTCATAACGAATATAACACACACTATTTATAATATATTAAATATAATATATCGAATATATCAAACACTAAAAAAAATCTATCACTTGTTTTATTATTAATAAATTACGGAACAATCAACTTTTTGTTTAATGTTTATATCATGAAGGTAAATAGAGGCACCATGAGCGAAAACATTACTCAATAACTTTACTTCCGATTCCTTTTTGAGGGCGTTAATACTAATCGAAATCAGTTTCCCGTGATCTGGATTAGATATAGGACTAATGTTCCTGCAAAGCTATCAATCTTTTAAAGAATCTATTACAAAACCTTGAAACGTACATTCATAAAGCTACACAAAAAGCCACAAATATTACAAACTAAATCATTATAGGTTTTCCTCTAGCCCTACCGTGTCGAATAAGTAGCAATATTATTCAGGGCAGCTTTTTCACTGTAATTGTTGATATAAGAAAAAAAACATAGCTCTTTCCTTCCGGTCCGTATAAAAATACGTTTCAGAGTCATTCCGTGAAAGTGTCCCGTCTGATATTGTTGCTATTTATTTTATACCTACCCCACGGCAACTACAGTGAAATACGTTCTCGCTTTCTCCTTGCCCTTGAGATTCAAGTACGGTTAAAGCCAGTTCTTATAGAGTGGAGCCATTAAAATTAAATCGTTAGTCACGAAGTACGTATAAGGAAAAATATGATTGAGTGAGAAGCGATATATATCGACAGTGATAGAGACATACATTGATGTAAACAGACATTTACATAGGAACCTGGGTATTGTATATGTAGTAATTTGGATATATTTTGAGCATTTAGTAGATTTACCGACGTTAGTACCATTTTAATTAATTGTTTACCTGGAGCTATAGATATCCTCGGTATAACTAGTTTACATTCAGAGATGAAGTCCGTATACACGATATCGTTGCATCGATCGCACTGGCCGTCATTATTCTGTAATTGAATAGCTCGGATAATCTCTCAAATAATTGTGAAACTGATGCTTCGTAGTAAATTAAAATGAGGACACTGCACGCGCTGGCCCTGTCAGGTCTCGTAACAGGCCGACGCGACGAGGGCCCTCGGCAGGCCCGGTCGTTCGCATCATTGTCGCATCAGGCTCTGCTTCGTTTCACCTTCTACGTGCATCGGCCAATGCATGTAGCAGCGAAGTAGCAGTGGGACGCGCGGGGTAGCCGCGTGACGCGCGGGGAAGCCTCGTGACGCGCGGGGGCTGTAAGGCCTTACGCCTGCGCCGTGCCGCCAGCGCCATTTATCCTCTTGTAACATACTCTTGGTTCGTTTGCTAGGTCAATTATCTTTAACGTATTGAAGCTAGGATGAAAGGTATTATAGTTACAGGTTGTTTTTAATATAAATCTTGATTTAGCTTCAGTTTTAACAAACGTAGGGTAAGGCTTCGTGCATGCAATAGTCATATTTTCAATAAACTAACCTAGGTACTAACGTAGTTAATCACATTTGTTCAAAAAAGCTTAGTCATTTATAATAATGTCTGATAAATTTTGAAAAGGTAGGAGGTTCATTAAATCGATTGCGATGCTCAGCCAGAGAAGCGATCATAATTTATGATTAATTAACTTTGCTTGTTCACTGCGTGATTTCCCAACTTCCTCGAAAATACAGATAGACGACGGAATTGCTAGCTACCAATTATTCTAACTGATTAAGTTTAAATGTGTTTTGAAGACGTTGCGTAATGGGTAAAGAAATTAATTATCTTAGCTTAACTTAGTTTTTACTCGAGCATTTAATTATGGAAATGAATAAAACTAGTTAGTTGGAATGAGTATGTACGACCTATATCTAGGATAAAATATGTTCGCCAACGAGTACGTTCGAAATACATAAAAAATAATAGGGTATGAGAACCAGGCGTCCAGCATCGAGCAGGGAGTGCTCTGATGTTATTTTGTTTGCTAATGATTGATCGTTGGACAATTGCGCGTATGATGGAGGATATATATTACATTGTAAACAATTTCGTATCGTTAAACAATTCTTAAGTATATTAGATATACTTTCTAAGACATTAGAGAACAATAAAAATATTACTAAATATATTTTTTAAATGAAATATGTTATTTAGGAAGACTTAATATGATACGCATATGACTATGCAAAGCTCTAAGCGTTGCGTAGTCATATCCTATCTTGTTCTAGTATGACGTTAACTTATCGGTAATGTTATTAGTTTCATACACGCGTTCTACAATTAAATGAATACGTCTATACTACCGCGCATTTACCAATGTCTCACAAATTAATTAACTAGCTGCTTGTTCGAAATAGGCGCTATATTTTCTTGCTCTCCAACGCCAATGTAATATATTACGGGGAGAATACCTAATCAGTAGGATTATAGTACCCTTTTCAACCCAATACAGGTACAATGACTCTGAATATATGTATCAAAAGGTCGACCGTTTCTATGCCTCCGCTAAATAAAACAAAAAATATATTCAATAGGATTTCATGTAGGCACGAATTCCATTTACTGCTTATGAAGACCCACCGTTTGAATCTAAATGAAAGTGTTGAACTGATGGAAGATGGACGGGAAAGTTCGTACTCAATGGTAGAAAGAGAGTACAGTTTTTTGTGAGAACTATGAGTTTTTGATCATCACTGTAATTTTTCTAACGTCATTATGCCAATTTACCAGTATTGATTCTCGAAAGTATTGAAAGGTAGAATATTTACTGTTCATTTTTATTAATGCTTTTTTTCATTTCTATTTTTTTATCATGTCAAAAGATAACAGTTATCTTGTAATTCAAATTAAAAAGAAGTAAAATAAATAAACTAACATAGCATCGACTAGGATGAGTAGGCACAGATGAAAAGCTATCCCTTACTATAATCTTGTACCGCATGCCTTTTTTTAAGGTGAAGGGTCAGTGAGACCTGACTGACTAAAAAGTAGACTGTTCCTTCAATTGCTCTTTGCGTTCTAGGACAGCAGCGTCCTTTTAAGACCCAAGCACCGTACCGCATGCCTGTGGTTTAAATATCGTGTTATTATTACCTACTTAGAAAGTCATAATCTGAGCAGGTAACGTGGTTTGATGACAGCAGTAAACCTTGCCTCCAAGATTATGACATTAACCATTCCGTCGTCCCCTGGGTCGTTTGTTTTGCAAGTCTACGAGCTCAAGCAAAGTTTGTAGAGTCAATGAGTGCCCGCTTACCGAGCAGGTATTATTGATGATTATTTTTTTCACATTTTAAATATGCATTTTGTTTGTAAGATTATAATATTCGAAAACTTTTAATAATAGGCATCAGATTAGGAACAAAATTTCAAGTAAAGGTAATATTTATTGGTGTGTTGCTTGTCCTTCAAAAGCTTCAGTCTACAAAGCTTACCAAGGGGTTTTCCATTGAAAGTGAAATAAATAATGAATTATTGATTTTAAAGGCACTCATTGTTATGAAAATAAGAAATAGAAATGTTATACTCACACGCAGTTCGTTAAAAACATTTCAAAAGTTACCAATTGCCAAAGTGTTAAAAGTTAGAAACGTATTCAAATCGTACCATTGTTTTCTCAACGTACCTTCTCGCAACAAGAACGCGTTAAATAAATGTTACAATAAACTTCCTCATACGTAAGTCGTATAAGATGTAAACAGTTTCAAAAGAACATGAATAAATACTTAAAGTTGTGAATTAGGAAGAAGGCGCCGAAAGCCCCCGCGGTTGCCATCCCCAGACACATTATTATTTGCTTCAGTACACAATCTGCTATCAAAACGTAAAAATTGCCCCGAGGTAACTTATTTTCGTAGTTTTACGCTCCGCTAACGAATATTAAAAATGATGGACGACTATCTATCACTAACGGACCGTACTTCGCTGTTGATGTTAACGGAATATACGGGCGACATCAAACCGGAAAAAATGATATCAATCAATAATATCGCATGGCGTGCCCTACTAATCTTACACAGAGTAAATAACCGCTGGGAGTGCATTCACCTTATATAGTACATGTGCATGTAAAGCGCACGTTTTATATCTTTTTACTTCTTCAGTATAACACGAAGATGGCAAGAATATTTTCCGCGTGGGAAAACTCGGCAGCGGAGCGTGACAGGCGCGCGATAACGTTCTGCTATGTTGTACTCTAATTAGATTAAGCCGGCACTGAGCAAAACTTCGTCTGCATTATACTATTTACTTAGCCTATATCTTACTCTACTCAAATAAGGAAATCAGCATTCAAAATGTAACCTAGACGTGATATTGTTATTCAAAATACCCCATTGCCAAACTGCACTTTATGTTAAAGAGTCATTTTCGCCTTACATAGAAAGCCGACCCTAGGTAATTGTACAAATATACTTAAAAGTTAGCTATTTACATGTTATGTCAAAATAAATACCTATTCGTATTTCTAAATCTTTCTTATCTATTTTTATTTCGTATCTTCTTAACTCACGCCGTAACGAAAAGAGGCGCAGAATCCTTCAAAATGGATTACCAGGCTGCCATAATGCTGTTCTTTACAATAATTTAATTAATCTCTTTATCAATGTCAACACTTATCTGGAAATATCCGTTAATTCTAGTAGAAATAAATTTAAACAGTGGGTTGTTATATCGTGTGGTAGGCGGGCAGAGCGGGGCACACGGGCGCCGCCCGCCCGCAGGCGCGCTTGCTCCGAAAGCGCCCGAGGTCTTACGATCGTTTCATTCCGAATCGTAACGAAGTTCGACGATCGCGACCACCCTCCGTTGACGCGTGCTGGATCCAGTCGCAGCGAGGGCCGCCAGGGCGTTGGAGCGGCTCTGTGTGTGCCTAGTGCTTGGTTATGTAACTCAAAAAACTTATTTATTTATTAACTTAAACAAATCGACTCGTGACTGCACTGTAGGCGTGCCGATAAACAATGGATAAATAAATAAATATTAATGATCGTGCTCGCCATTTACGTATTGTGTGTAAAAGTGATGTGTACGCCTATCCTCGAAGCGATTGAAAGTCTGTACAGGTTTAGCGGTTGCTTAAAAATATTCGATTGCATTTAGTGCACATACATGTTTTAAACAGAACCCATTAAAAATTGTTTAAACCATTGGTGATATATTTGAGTGTGATATTGAAGGCAGTTGTTCTAAATTTGTAGAAGAATAATATTGTTGTTGAAGGATTATGAATATGAAACGTGACGAACGTCAGGTGAATATTGAAAGAATGTAACTTATTGATACATAACTGAACAGGGCCCGTAGACATTTAGATGGCAGGTCACGCTTGTCGTTGTTGTTCCAATTAAAAGAACAAATAAAACCAAACCAAACTGAATTTGGCGCAATGCAGGGCGCTTGGATGGAAACGTCCACGAGTTGCGGTGACTCATTTCGAATCCATAATTGCTTAGTGGATTCAACATTCAATGCAATCTCAATCACACCCGTATATTGTACACACGCTGATACGAATGATTATTTCAGCTATTCATCTAATTCCTTTCGTACGTTGTAACATTATATGGAAAAGCTTTTATCTAAGATTTTTTGTTTACCGAAACTTCCGACGGAACGGGGGAACTGCAAGAACTCTTTGTGTATTTGAATACAATACAAACATAGCCGCTTATAATGTTTTATTTGAACTCAATATAGAAGCCAGATTCAATAAAATATGACATTTTTCATTTTCAACATTTCATATCGCGCTCGGGTTGAAAGGCAATGCAAGCACTAGATACGATTTGCGGTATTGTCAATGGCAAGTTGGAATTTTAACTTCTTTTGTTGTTGGGGACATTTCATATTTATGTGTTTTCCTAATAAAAGACATTGGGCTCATCTATTTGATACTTTATCCTTTTTCAGCGATATCATTTGGAAATTAATTCTAAGGTGAAAGAATTCGTTTGAAGGACTTAAAACACCTAAGACCTCTCTAAAGTGTTTCATAGATTCTTTAATTTTTCAACACTATTTGGCTTATCCAGTGACAAATGCTGCTAACAAGATGATTGTATAGGAAGAGCTTTGTCTATCAATTATTCAAAAACTTTTTCCTTTAATGGATTCGGTAATAACAAAAACAGCAAACAGAAGGTAACCGCTTAACGAGGGCAATTTGTCAGATTCTATTGGAGATTAAATTCCATTACTTTATCGCTTTACGTTATTTTCAAGTGATTTGTTGCGATGGCTTTTACCGTTACATCTGTAAATGTAATAGGTACCTAACGATATGTTGAGATTGAATCGCGTCAACATATTTCCAATACTTTCATTCTAATGGATGACTAGTTCACTTACTTTATTTATTAAAATTCTAGAACACGTTTCGGAAAAATTTGAAAAGAGATTAAGAACACAATGATTATTTTGATTTATTGATATTTTAAAGACATGTAATTTCAGAATAATGAAAACATTACATCAAATTAAATAACATTATCTATTCAAACCTCCTTAACTAATTCAATCTTACATCGGAAAAAGTAGTTCCCGATAGGTATTGTACAATAACTATGGCGTACCTAGTTGTATCCAGAAAACTTTAGGGCCGCCTAAGTATTTTTAATGGCTGATGAGGCTATACAATGAGGCTATAGACGACATAACAACTTAGACATTGCCTTAACGATACAGTTCGTACTCTAGTTATCAATAACACAAATAGTTATTGTTGAGTTTTCTACGTCATTATAACTTGCTAGTCCGTTCTGATCTCTGCAAAAAGTATAATATGGATGCTATAATATCTTGGTTGATGTGAAGATACATTTATATATCTTACACATTAACTGATTTAATAAATAAACTAATAACGGAGTTGCACAGAAATACTTAGTAGGTTCAAGTAATAATTTTCCATAATACCGTATACAAGGTGGGCAAATATTAATAAGAAGTGGGCAATCGTGGATCAAATGAAACAGAGCGCGAGTTGAAGCTACTTTTTTGCCCACTCTGTATACTTAGGTAAAACACATCTTATATGGGGAAACTATGTACGAATCTGGAATATGCGGGTACTATGAATCCTTTGCCCGAGCCGGATAACGAACCCATAATCTGAACTGAACCTGAATTCTGTAGTTCATATTGTCCAACAGTCACCTAATAAATTCAAGACTAAACTTGTTTTAATTGAGAGTTTGCGTAAACATTGATGAGTTACCATTATAGAATATTTATCATGAACTTTTGGATTTTAAATATCACATTTTTATTACTCATTATAAGAAAAAGCAGCTCAGTATCGCATCGCCCAAACGGGATGTCGCTTTGCTGTGGTGTGTCACGCCCTACTTCACTTGGAAAAGTTCGCGCCAGCTATTAGCGTAATTAAAACGCTACCAAACTACAAAAAGATTCATCACTACCATGCCGTGAATACGTCCAACTTATATTTTGTTAGAAGAAAAACTTACAGAATCGCTGCTTCGAAAAATTTCGTCTGGGTTGCTTAAGTGAAAAACTTAAGTTATAATTAAAAAGAAAAGTTTTTGTTACACAACGTGTACTCTTCGTTCTATCGCATAGTTTAACAAATGCTGGAGTAAAATTCAACTACAATAAGAATCCATAAAATGGTATAAAAATATCTGTTAACAATTATTCTGACAGCTTGTTAACGTCTGTGCCGGGAACAAGCCACTTCAAACGCAGAACGTTTTATCGGATTTCTATTGTAAACGCCTACCTATTTACTTACCATTCTATGGTTTCCATATTCTCTTATATATATCTAGTAGAACCATGAGGAAACTAAATCTAATACATATCTACTATCATCGACGTTAAATTAATAAAGCTTTAAAATGTAAATGTAAATAAATTTTGATGTTTGCTTTTTCCAACTGTACAGGTTACGTCAATTTCGTGCAAATGAGTGGTTGAGTTTGTTGACATTTAAGCTAGGGCCTTTTTTCATCGTAGAACTTGCGTGACTAACGAACAGCAGTTGATATTTATAGATAGTTGCTGCATCTTGTGTATATGTTTGCATTAATACGAGTAGGTAACAGACGTATAGCTGTCATATTTTTTTTTCAAGTAGGTAACCCAATTTCGTAGAATTACTGCCCTTCATATCACACTTTTTCTCATTATCACTCTTTCTATAAAAACCTTAACTAAACTAATAAAAAGTCAGTTTAAGATAGTATGACGTGTTTCCCCATTATAAAACTTTAAACATTGTGCTTATAGTGAAAATAATAGAAGATTGAATCGTGAAGCGATTACGATCAACCTTCAAAATGACATTAAAAAGAATTAAAGTGCATTAATAATGGACGCAATAACAAAAAAGAAAATTAAAAATTGAGAAGTAGGCGGAAGCAGAGAATAGCGGAGAGTGGTAGAGGCGTGATGAGGTGACGCTCGCGCGCCGGCCGCTGACGCCGCTCCTTGCCAATGATGGTGGAGACGCACCGCGCGCCGCCGCCTCGATGTGCGCGCGCGCTCGAGGCTCGCACCAAGCCCGCCTCAGTCTCGGCGCCGCCCTCGCTGGCCGGCAGTGGAACTGTCATGCACCTGCGACGACGCCGACACAAGACTGTTCACTTCGGAGAAAATTTGCTGATGCAAGTCTGCGCTGACCGTGCCCATCTAGCAGCGCTGGGGGCGCGGGTTCCCGATGTTTCGTTTTGCCACAAAGCACATACAGGACTTGGCAAAGGAGATGCCCGCTTTTGCTGTGTTGCCCATCATTGTTGTCTAGCCGCAGGAGCTCTCGTAGCGTTAACGTCGAGCGGTCGACCAAAACCACGCAGAGAGCGCAGTGTTGACTCGCAGTCGAGCGGTGGAGAAACTGGAGATAAAGGGGACGGCGGCGGCAGCAGTTCGGCGTCGAAGGAGCCAAAACGCAAATCTAAACACCATCACCACCACCACCACCATCATCATAAAATTCACAGCTGTCCCTACCACGACGTCGCGCCACCGCCTGAAGACGAGCCTGACGAAAAGGCTATCGTTCCAAAAAAAACCGTTTCGCCTTATCTCTATATACCTAGTAAGTTAGAGCCTAACGTGCAACAGTTATTTAGCTTTATAGAGAGCGTACTGAGCGCCTGGGCAGCCGAAGAGGGTCTCACAAGTACAGGAGAATATTCAGAGCCAGATGAACGCATGGTGCGTAGGCGTAAACTGAACAAGTACAAGAAACGCACTGATGTGCTCAACATAAGACGCATAGCGTATGATGTATCAATTTTGCGCGGAACAAGACTGCTTGGCAATGTAAGATTTCGTCATTATCATTGGAAAGGAACGGCACAAACCTGTAATGAAGCATTTCTCAGGAAGGTGAGATATAAGGGTCTTTAAAAATTAAAATCAATATAATAAAGATACCCAATGGTTCTTATTATAATAAATAACAACGTTGAAAGTAAGACGTAACAATAGGGCTGAGATGAAAATACGATGAAGATACCTAACATTTTGACCTTATTTTAGTTTCCTCTTAGTGGAAACTGCAATTTCCTTTTTGCTAATGAGGGTTTTCATTTTCTTTACTCTATTAAAGCTATAATAAGGCTTTGTGGGTATTGTTCCCTTTTACATTAATTAGAGTTTTTTGTTCTTTGTCCACACACAATGTATGAGCGTGTGATTATTTAGATTATGTAAACAAATATGTTAACAAAACCTCTTGGATATCGTAGAGAAAAAAATCTAAATTGTTTCAACATCAAAGAACTCCATGTTTCTTGCAAAACATGAAGGATGGGTTTAGACACTATATCAGTCTTTGCTGTATCCATCCATTTAAAGAAAAATATAACGTTTTTCTATTTATTATAGTTATGTTATTTAATTATAATTATTTAAAAATCTAAATTAACGTATAGTAATAATAAAAAAAAATGTTCTTCAAAAGTCTAGGATCGTAGCATAATATGTCAAGAAGGCATATACTACTTCGAGTAATATTACCCTACATATTTTGTCGTATTTTTATCGTCACAATGAAGCCATCTTCCGAGAAACGACGAAGATAAAAATGTTTATTCGTTTGTGTAACTTGGCAACCAAAAGCTAAGTTTATGTGTCTCGTAATGTTTTGCTTTCATAATCGTAAAGCAAAAAAGCAACAATCTTCTTAAAAGATTTGTACTTGGAGTAGATTGATCTTTTGTTTCCAACATGCACCTTGTTTTCGAAAATATCTTGGACGAGACCATTGAAATGAATCGAAATCTTTTGTATATTTATTTGATGGGATTTCAAGATATTATACTGCTAAGATACTTAATATGTTCGAACAAGGCATATACATATTCTGACATAGTAACAGCAGCTCAAATAAGAAAAAACTCTGGTAACCTCATTATTTTACTTTAACGAAAAACGACGAATGGACGTATTATGAAACTATGTAGGTATTATGCTCAACTATACCAAAGTTAAAGTTTGTTCCGGAGTTGCGATTCCCAGTTAACTAAGCGAGGTGCAATTAAGTATTATACTCGTAATTATCTACATAGGTACGGCGGAGTTGGACGGTTGTAAGCTTTGAGGTGCCAAAAAGGAATTTATTAATGCAATTTCATTTAGAGCGGTTATCCATTTCACAAAATTAATTTTTATAAACCTTCTTGTGAACCAAGTACTAGTACTCCTTGCTCAAAGGCGGTTCACGAAGCCAATATTGTGTATGTATGACGGGATATATCAAAGCGCAAGTCTGCTTCAAAGGAGCATGAATTAATTATTGTATATTTTATAATATGTGGTGACATATTATAGTCTTCTTTTTTTCGTGAAAGGCAGTGGCAAGGGCGCTGTGCGGCGTCAAGAGCCATCGAGCCGAGAGCGCGCTGCCGCGGTCCGCATGCGCCTCAAAGCAACTCTTTTCTTATATACTGTGTTGTGATCAAAAGCGCAAGACATAACATCACAAAGTACGATTATAAAAAATAATAAAGTCAGCTTGGAAAAATCGAATCCAAACTTATATCAAAGCCCTACTTTATAATATTGTTAATGCGAACATATATATCTTTGTATGTTTCATTTCACTTATAAAACCACTGAACTGATTTTGAGAAATTTTGGTACTGAGATAGATAGAACCCTAGAGATGTTTATAGAATCTCAAGGGGCGGGCCAAACTTACAAAAAAAAACAAACGTAACGCAAAAATAGAAGATATACGGGAGTCGTCGAGTCGTGAAAATTGTATGATAATTATCTTAATTCACATCTCATACATTAACAATGCTATAATTTGGAGATTCCACAACTTTCTACGACTTCTCCACACCATGTCATACTTCTAACACAAACAACAGTAATTCCGCTTAAATTCCTTCATCATTTCAGCAAAGTAAGTCACTGTTTCCGTCTTTATACGGTACGTGATAACGATACACTGTATTTTTAGTAGAACCTATTTACAGCCAGTCACGTCCGTTTGGGTAAATATATAGTACAAAAATTAAGTGTTCCAGAAGGCTTTTAAATGTAAGAGAATTTATAAAATTCAACCTAAAAGCAATCAATTTCAGAAAACTTGATAACATCACTTTGAAGTTTTCTATTTTTTTATTAAAATGTACTGAGATTTCATTTCGAACTAAATTTATTTCTGTCGTAGCAATAAATAGACTCGTTTGGGACTCGTTCTTGTGCTTTACACCACTGTGCACCTAGCCTAGTACCTGAGAGGCGAGGTAACAATTTCAAAAGTGGAAACGAGGGCGGTCTGGGGGTGAAAACTGCGTTACACAGTAAAATGTTGAAAGTGTCCAAGCTTGAACTTATGTTGTTTGCGCGAGATTTAAATGACGTCAGAGCAGACATTTTCACCATCTTATAATATTTTGCTTGGATTTCAATTTATAGAACTATCTAGTATAGTGCTTTGGACTGAACGACGAACTTTATAGTTATTGCGTTTTATCCTCAATTCGCTATCATTAATAAAGTATGGTAGGCGCAATGGCTGAACGATCGTCTACTGCGTAGCGTGGTGTGGGTTCGATTTCCGCATGGGACAATAATTATTTGTATGATCTGCAAGTAGTTATTCCAGGTCTGGGTGTTTGCGTATGTGAATTTAATTGTTTGTAAACCCATACATTATACAGAAGAAATTCTTAGTGTGTGGCATTGAATATTTAAAAAGAAACACTCACAAAACACCTATTGATATGAAAAAATTGGTACAGCAATACCAAAATACAATAATAAGCCGATAAAAGGAACGGCAGTAATACTAACCACGATAATAATAACGCGATCCAAAAAAAAGCTTTACCTATAAACTTCACTTTATCAACATTAATTATTTGTGTAATTAAATGTCTAATATATGTGTAGATATCGGACGATGACCGCATGTCGTTAACAACGGCAGTGTCTGACGAAGAGGATCCTGGCGAGAGCGCGATGAATTCTCCGTACAAAGGGAAGCAGACAGGCGCTGCAGCCGCATCCTTCAACTGCACCGGAGCCGTCAGGAAAGCCGGGTGAGTACTTCTATAGCCTTACAAAGATCTTAATGCCATTTTCTACTTAACGTTATCCTGGTCGAACTAACTTCGCTTTTGTGCTCTTTCTCCACTCTATTTCATTAAAACTGAGAGAGTGAGATTTTGCCTGATGAGGAAGGTAATCAACTTGAAATATTCTTATTAAAACTACGTATGAATAGTCTTACGAGTAATAAAAAATATTCATGACCCAACACATTTTGATATACTTAATGAGATTCTTAATTATCTAACTTACGACTTTTCATAATATCTGTGTCCCTTTTAGAACAAAGCAATTAATTAATTATGAGTTTTAATCCCATTTATATTTCGTGTGCCTAAATTAATAAAGTAAATGATCACCGTGATACTCAGAGTCGCAAAAATCTTTAAATACAACATAATTTAGGTAATGTTTTGGTAGGTATAAAATTCAGTTTTTTAAATAAAATTTTCATGTTATTCAGATTTAAGTAATATTAATAAATCTTATTTACAACTTTCAAAAATTAAAAAAGTTTATCATCATCAGTCCTGTATTCTTATATTTATTGAGTTTTACTTTCCATAAACTTATGATAACATTTGTCCGCCTATAATTGAGAACAAGCTCTCTAACATCGAACCACGGTTCGACAAAATAAAAATGATATATTACGCTGAACGGAAGCGAAAGCTAAAATATTGTACATGCCAAATCTGTACATCTAAAATATAACCGTCGTCTCCGCATTCCTTCGGCCTATTGCCAAGGTCCTCTTTGCTCGCCGGAAATTCCATATACATAATGTCCAATAAAATATCTATATGTACCGAATTTATGTAAATCTGCATAATATATTATGGAACGAAGATATAGTTTGTGAACGGTTATATTTCAAGACGGTGTCTGAATTATTTGGTAAAATCTAGGAATATTTATAATCCAATAAACGAGGAACAGGCGAATAAACATGTTCTACGAGATTTATATTATGTATGACTTAGTTTATTACATGGCAACCGTAGCTACATTTAGGTGAACCGCAATTTCATAACTGACTGTTTCGGTTTGTACCTAATTAAAGCTGTGACGGGTTTATGTCTTTATTATAGAACCTATTATGGCAGAGCTAACTAGAATTCACGCATTTTGAGAAAAAGGGACTCCTCTGAGCCGTAGAGTTAAATTCGTAGAGAGATAAATGACAAAGATTTCCCAAAGTTCTGCCGTTACAATGCTCACGAGACTAATACTGAAATGGACCATTATCTCCATTATAGGTATTTTGCTTCCCTCCGCAGACAAAAGATAATTCTGTCTTTCTTGTAAACGTTTTTTGCGCTTCAATTTTTTTTTTATTAATAGTATCCTTAAATCGTACTTGATAAAATTACTTCTACCACAACACATAATTCACATGTAACATGTATTGTATTCAGCGTTCTCATCGCGTGCTCACATCGACACTTCATTGTGCACTGTAGCGCCCGTAAGAACAAAACGAAGACTTAATATTAATACCTGTCCTTTGTGTCGTTTTCGAGATGCTTTAATAAATGTAAGCGGGATGTGAAGGGGGCGAAAGGAAGATGACGTCGTGTGTCGGGCGCCTTCTGTCGAGTGTCATAGTCTCTATTAGGAAAAGCCTACGGCATCCTTTATGTTCCTTAAGGCTACAATTCCTCTTCCATGAATTCCAAATGACCGGAGGGAAATCTTAGCCGTGACCTATTCAACGTCGTAAACGCGTACAGGCAAGATGATGCTGTAGCTACTGCCGACTAAGCATCCTTACAAATCCGACCAGGACATTGAGACAGCTTTTTGTTCTTACTTCCCATTCACTTTCATTAGACTTATGATTTATGTTCAAAATTTGTTCGCAGTGAGTAAAATCCAATTGTAATTAATTCTCAAATACTCGCTTATTTAGTATTACACAGATTGCTGTGTGATAATAAATAAGCGAGTGCTAAATTAAACTGTAATTGTACAGTCACATCAGCATTTGGCTTATAATGAACTAGCAAAGCGTGTTTTCCAGGGTTTTTATACCATATATTTGCAATGAATAGGTACAAACTCTTTCTATATAAATATTTATTAGTGGCCATAATTCCTGGGTACCTACTACCTATCAAAATATGATGATTAATTTCCGAAGCTTTCCTTGATTGCTTTTTTTATTATTGTTATTCGGAAATTAACCAGGATAACATTCCAAGATTCGTTACGTAGTATAGACTTTCATTATTTTTGAATTACAGTGTTTATTTATCAGAAATGAGAAAATCTTTATCGTTGTTTTTTCAACGGATACAAAAATAATCAATATTACATATTGAATCCTCCTTGCGCTATAAAACGTAGATCATTTATTCATAAACTGTGGTATAGAATGTACACATAGTTTGACAAGCTGTTGACAAATAAAAAGGTGTATCTATCAATGATTTCATAACAAAAACCAAAAAATAGATAAAAATAGTAAATATTTTAAAGTGATACAATAAAAATGAAAACTTGTCAAATTAGGAGTAGTCAATGTAGTCTACTGAATTGATATTACCTACGTCAGGGGTAAAATATTAATACCATGAAGATACCTAATTTGCCAACTGCAACAGTTTTGCTTAAACGTTCAGACTGTGGGTCTTGCAACTGCAAGTCTATTTTAAAATCTAAGGATCGGGCACAGAAGTGGAAGAAGCAACAACGGCCAGTAAATGTTATCATATGGGCTATGAAAGTGCTTGGAAAAGGAGCACAGGGTGTACGAATAAATAACTTAAGGACGCTTATAAAAAAGCACTTTTATCTGCCTTGCAAAAAGAAAGATATCGATAAAAAGATAGAAATGACTGTTATGTTAGCAGTCGATTTTGGTATTCTTGAAAAATGTGAAAGTTTGTTTTTTCTGAAATGTCCGGAGTTCAATCGACCTTTAAGTATTTCAAGTCATAATAACTTAAAAATATGAGTGAAAATGTTGTAAATGTTAAATTTGGAGTACATCGATTAGAACGGTGAAATAAACCTTATTCATGCAAATATGTCTTTATAATTGTGTTTTACAACCGTTCAGTCCCCTTTTTAAATGCGACACACGATATTATTTGGTAACCATAAGTGGTGGAACACGTTCATAATTTAATACCTAATGTTTTTCTATCTTCTGTAATACAAGAAAAAACTGATTAGCTGACTGATGCAACAACGCACGAGCTAAAAGCATCAAATTCACAAATGAAACTCGTTAGTGTGCATTAAGAACGGATTTTAGGAAATTCATCCCTTATAAGGTTTAGAAATGGGCTAAAAGTTTGTTTTAAAATGTAAATTTTATCCGATTTACTTGAAACATCGAACGTAGAATTTTCAATTAAATTGATAAAACACGCGTTTCAGGATTTTTGGAAATTCCAACACCATACGGGAAAATACTAAATCTTCAAAGATTATAGGGTGCTAGTTACTTATAAATTACATATTTTGGCTTCTCAGTTGCCCAATGATAATATTTTGTCTCATATAGTATTGTTAACCAGCAATAAGTACATAATTAGACACTTAACAATTTTACAATAATTACACAATTTATTCGGCCCTCTAAAAAAAAGTGAGACACTTTTACTAGTAAAAATTAAAACAATTACCTCCAGCACGTTACCTGTTATAACGTTGTTACTGGTAAACTTAATAACAAACTTTCGAGCCATAAGCCATGACTTAGTTACTGTAACGAAGCCCAAGTATCCGTGCACTGATATCAGCAAAATGGTGTGTGTACGTGTATAACATGCATTGACCTAGGTAGGTAACCGGTAGGTCTTATATTGTTTTGCAAGCGGTTTAGACCGATTATTTTTTTGTAAAACCCAAAAACAGTTTTAGTTTTAAACGATGTCACCATTCTTTTCTGTGTTAGTTTACGGTCTAAACTAGAAAAAAAACTGAAATTTATTTCTGAAAAACGCAACGCAGAGTAACTCTCAAATGTTTTTGATTTCAACAGCTAGAATAAAATTGCCGTTTTGTGTAGGTTTTTGAGTGTGAAGAAATGGCTACTCCGTAAGAAGCATCAGATTGAATTGGCACGCAAACGCGGCTGGAAGGGCTACTGGGTGTGCTTGAAGGGCA
This sequence comes from Agrotis segetum, assembly GCA_036375495.1. Taxonomy (NCBI): domain Eukaryota; kingdom Metazoa; phylum Arthropoda; class Insecta; order Lepidoptera; family Noctuidae; genus Agrotis; species Agrotis segetum. The sequence continues at coordinate 368,896 of JAQSVV010000122.1, forward strand.
CTACACTGCTCTTCTATCCTTGTGATTCTCGTGAAGGACGCTCCGTTGAAGCGGCTCCGAAGCATCTGATCATAGTCGATGGGGCCATCATGCAGCCAATTCCAGAACATCCCAAGCGTGATCACATATTCTGTCTGAGCACCGCATTCGGTGATGCTTACTTGTTCCAAGCACCATGCCAGGTAAGTTTAAAGCTTTTTATGAATTAAAGAACAAAAACACTCATTACAGATAATTGGGTTGCTAACAGTGATAAATTTTCTCGTAGATTGAGCTCGAAAACTGGGTAAATAGCATACATAGCGCATGTGCCGCAGCATTTGCTCGTCATCGCGGCAAGACCGGAACTCTTCACTTACTGCAGGAAGAAATATACCGCCTTGAAAAGGCTATCGAATCTGTAAGTAAATACAATAGGTATTTATAATCATAATTTATTTAGTTATTTAAATTGCATGTACAAATAGACAATGTTTAATTGCAACACAACTTAATCAATTACTTTTTGGTGTACTACTAGTACTAGAACTACTAGCATCAGTTATGATGGCAGAAAATGTTTGAAAACATAAGTATCCAGGTGAAGCTATCAAGCTTTGTATTAAAGTGGCAAGCTAAGTTAATATTATTCGCAACTGAACAAATGAAAATGTGCTGAGCCACAAACTGAATTCGCTGAGAAATTATGCACCGTTCGACCCAAACTGCGCATCGCATAGCCTAAACCAACAGGCCATTGTTTGACAACCATGAATCTACTTTCACCGAGCAATTTCACGAGCGACCCATAACACACGTAGTCATAAAGACCAGTTTCAGTTGCATCACTGCGCTTATGTATTATGAATCCTGGATTAATCATAATTATTGCGAAAGCAACAACTCTGATCAGTCCGCATGAAACGAGATATTCCACCGGTATGCGACACTGTACGGCACTGTACCCACTGAATAGTTTACATCTGAAATGTCTGTTTAGGTGGACTTGCTCACGTATACAAGTATGTAATACACCCACGTTCCTTTAGGCTCTTAGCCGGGAACTCAGAACATAAGCAGAGCCTCATAGGTACTGTATGCTAACTAAAGTTACGCACAGCTTTGTCGGAGGAAACAGAGACAAACGCAACTCATAGAATTGTTGTTGCTTTTTTAGAACTTATGTGAAAACAGCGGTTTTACAGAACACTAACTCAAAGGAAACTATTAGATGGCACCCTTTGCAAGCTTTTCCTCAGTTTCCAACGTATTACCTATGTATTAGCTGAATACATAATATACGTTCTCTGAGCAGAGACGACGTGCGGTTCGAAACGTTCCTCGTGCAAATCGCGCCAATTTCTGACCCGCCCTGGGTAACCGCAGCACGCATCAAAGCCTTTGTGGCCAGCACACACTACTACATATTTACCACGTGCGAATGTGCTCTGTCAGACATGTTTTCGATTAACTGTAACGGAAATGAAGCAAATACGATTGTCTGGTTGCAGTGTTGCTGATTGCATCGGTTAAGTAAGACGCAATCAAAGGGGAATGGTATCAAATAGATTCAAAGTGAAACCCGAAATTTAACCAAGCTTATCGATTATTACCCGATACAATAATAACACCAACCGAACATGACTGAGCTACATTCGCCTTCTTAATTACAAACTACAAAGTTTAATGACTTTATGAATATCAAATGACCTCTTGTGCTGCAAAATATTCAAAATAGATACCGTAATTAAGGTCGGGAACACATGCTTATAGTTGAAACAATCCATTTTATCGCCGTAATAGTTATCACGGGCAGGTGGGAGCACGCGCTCATTAATATTCATAGCACACGTCATCCTCGGGCGCGAGTTCGAGGACCGCGTCCGGACTATTCAAAATATGTTATACCTACCCATACTTGCATTTAAGCCCAGCTGTCTGTAAGTAACACATTTTTTGCATAAGTAACGCTCTTTACAATGACAGGACCACAAGCTGAAGCACATGGCAGACCTTCAACAGTCAGTAGTCTCTGATCCTGAGACTCGGGCACAACTTGCTGTCCAAATGCTACAGTGGGAAGAAAATCTCGAACGTCTACATTGTGAACAATTCCGATTGCGCTGCTACATGGCGAGCCTTCAGAGCGGCGAACTCCCTAACCCCAAGGTAAATGTTCAACGAAATTGAGTTTTCCATTTCTTCCTACAAAAGTGACCTTACCTAATGAAGTAGTAAAATCTCCATAACTTTTTATTTGGTGGAGGCCCACAAGAACTTTGTAGCAGTAGTTTGGATTCATCCTTGCGATTCTCAACAATTCTTTACTGAATATGATAAGTTTGACAAAACTGACTTTGTTTATTACTTTCAACGTTACTCGTGTAATCCTCACCTCAATAAATCACGTCTATTGAATTTTATTTGTGCTAACTCACCAGTCGATCAATATCCTGTTTTCCAAATATGATAACGAAAACAACGCGCTGGTCGTAATTCATCACCCGATAATAAGACAAGAGAGGGGTGTTGAAATTGTCAAGTGATTTCATCGAGGTGACAGAGAAAGGAAATTTGTTGGCTTCGCTATCAAATTGACAGTTCCGTTGACCGGGGGAACAGGGTTGGAATCTGTTACGCCGCGACCCATGTCACGATGGACGGACGTCATAATGGTCCCCAACATGCGAATAATAAAAGTTGCTTACAATTTTGCACAGAAATGGGTTTGATTAACGGATATATCAATATCCTTTTGAGTACAAAAATATCTATGTCAATATGTTATGAGCAAAAGATAAGAACCAAATAAATAGTAACTAGAACCTACAATATGGATTGTGGCTATAAAACTCTGTTTAAGTATTTAAGTATCATTGAGATGATTAACGTCCACTTTTTAATCTAAACTGTGAATACTTACACAATGTATAACGAAATCGTACAAGGAATATCTATAGATATTTTGTGTTTGTCCCAGTCTCTACTTACACACGTGTCCCGTGGTACAAAGAGCACCTTGAACAAGCTCGGTGTGTTCACGGTGTCGTCGTTCCACGCGTTCATCTGCGCGCGATCACCGTCGCTGCTCAACAACTTGCTGGCCGGGCGCGGCGCCACCAAGCGCCGAGCGCCACAGCTGTCGCGATCCAACTCGGGTTCCAGCCGACGATCCATGCAGGTCAGTCTTAAAATAATTCAAGTGTCCTGCAACCTATTTATTGGTCCATTTTTCATTTTAACATGATGAAAAGGTACATTAACCTATCGCAATCTGTAATTTTTTTTCTAATTCAACCGCCTAGTATAGTGACCTTAAAAAATATACTAAATGAATTGGAATAATGTTTGATAAATCTTTACTCGTGTCTATGTTCAAATATCACAGTCTTGAAAATTATCTAGAATCTTGTATGTTAAGCGCCTTTTGACAATTATATTGGTATTTCGCTGAAAATAGTCCAGTAGTACGTATACATTCAGTAACCTAATATGCAAAGAAAACATTGCTGAGAATTACATTTAAAATTATGTGAAATTTCCTGGAAACAATAAATTTCAATTAGAGAACTATTTCGTAGACCGTGCTACGCCAATTGCTACGCCAGTTGCTACGAGTGCGTAGAGGGTCTTGAAAGTTGAAACCCACCCACACGCAACGAACTACTGTTTTATACTTAGAAAATACATAGCTTCGTTTTTTGTGAGGGTGTGTTTAGGTATACTATCTATTTTTTAAAATTATTGTGCCAAGTTTATAATATAAACTCAATGAGCTCAAATCGCTCAGTTGGCGCAGTAGCTGAGCTACCGACTCATGCATAGCGTGCCGCGGGTTCGATCCCCGCACGCACAAATATTTACAATTATAACCTACAAGTAGTTTTTCCAGGTCTGGGTGTTGCTCAATGTGATTTTCTATGTTTGTTAACGCACCCACGATAAAGGAGTACTCCCTAGTGACGCGCAAAGTTTATTTAAACAAAAAAAATCAGTACAATTTTTTTTTTCTAAAAGATAATTAATTCTGTAATAAAGTATTTGTGAATGGCAAGAAAGAAACTTAGCGCTGCCTACGGTAAAGAGCTATATAAGCTGTAGTATTACTGAATATGGCCGTAAGTAATCTACGTGAGCGCTTTCCCCTCAGGTAGCTGAGTCATTTGGTAGTGTACAAACGTGCCTCGTACAAAGCCTGTGCTTTCGTAATCATTTACTGTATTTAATAGCTGTAGGAGGCACGGAGCGAGTAAAACGAACGTAAATGTAGCTTCAATTTTGTATTATAATTTAAAAAAAAAACAAAGATGTCATTAAAACTAGGGTAAAGTTACTATCTTCTATATATACATTTAAAAAGTTATAAATAGAAGATAGTAAGTTTCATGTATAAAAAATAACAGATACTCAAACTTGTGCCAAAGATGTTTTTATTAGACAAACATAAAATCAAATAATCGTTCTGAATAACTACTTTTAGAAAGTACATAAAATACTATTCCTGATTTTACGACCATAGTTCCATATAGTTCGTAGTTCAAACGTTTTCCTATCTATGTTGTCGCATAAAGAAAGAACATAAAAACCAAAACAAAGCTTTCGAATTGGAAATACCAATGTGGCGTGTCCCCTAATCCTTGGCGAGGCCGTAATACAGAACGTCACGAAAAAAGACTATTACTGGAGACAAACTGCCCACCGCTTACAGCCCGTCCTTACTTAATGTTGTTGATTCAGCAATCCCAATGTAATAATTTAATTATGAGCATGAGCAAATAATTAAATTAACGTTAGGATTTGATAAACATACTAATTTTCCGAAATTATTATCAAAATCAGCAGAAAAGTACTTGAGTCAGCCCATCTATTAAATCTTGGAATGTTTTAACATTTATTTCATAATTGGCAAAATTAATTTAATACCTGTAAAGGGAAATGCGTAACCACCATTTGCTTATATCGATGATGTCGCAATACATTCTGAATGTATCAAACCGCGAACATTCAAAATTAATGAACATACCTTTTGTTGTTTTCTTGGAATCAGACATGAAAAAATACACATTTAACAGTAATAGCAAAAGATAAATTATTCATTTTTAAATTCATCACATGTCTACCTATGAAAATAAAACTCCTATAGGTCCGATCTAACCCCAGCTCGGGGGCTATTTGAATAGAAGTGTCGGAACTAGTAAACAGAGCACGAGATTTGCTCTCCCTGACTCGCTATAATTTAATTTGAAATAGGGATTTGCTTCCAAGTGTTGATTCAGTTTAGTTATTTCGTTTGTTCTTAGTTGTCTTCGAATTTTCCTTTGAGGAACTATTTCAATTCTGCAACTAGAATTGAATGCCAGGCATTCTATATTTGTCAGGCGTCAAGCCTGTTGGTCTAGTGGTTAGTGACTCTGACTGCTATGCCGGAGGTCGTGGCTTCGATTCCCACCCAGGACAAATGTTTGTGTGATGAGCACGATCATTTGTTCTGTATCTGGGTGTAATTTATCTATAATATATATGTATTTAGAAATACAGGGTGATTTTTTAGTCACCATCCAAATTTTAATATATTAATCTTTGGCGAAAATCATTGAATACGTGTTTTTAGGGTTCCGTAGTCAACAAGGAACCCTTATAGTTTCGCCATGTCCGTCCGTCCGTCCGTCCGTCCGTCTGTCCGCAGTTTAGCTCAGAGACGCACAGTACTAGAGAGCTGTAATTTGGTGTAAATATACGGATTTGTTGTGCCGAAAAAGTGGTAAAATAAAATCTCGTAAAATATTTTTTTTTAGGGTACCTCCAGTACTTACACGTAAAGTGAGGATTTTTTTTTCTCGCGTACCCCTTAGTGTGGGGTATCATTAAATAGGCCTTTAAAAAATAATGATAGTTTCCATTAACAATTTTTTGATAAAAAAATTCGTTTGTGAAATATTAAGCTTTAAAGTGCAAAATTTTGCTCGATTCGAGTGTCCCCCCCCTCTACCAGCTAAACGGTTATGTTTGGGGGTGTGAAAAAATTCACAATAGTAGTACATATAACGAAGTTTAAAAGAAAATTATCATGACTAAGTAGGCTTTACAACTTTACGAGTAGTAGTCGACCAACTTATAAAATGTACTTGATATCATATTTTCTTAAACAAAATGTATCGGAGACAACTGCAAATGTAAGTTTGTCAACTTGATTTTTACAGCTTTTATAGGTATGTTTTTTGGGGATAGGTAGGTTTTTATCATCAACTATTTTTAACTAAATTCAAAAAAAGGAGGAGGTTCTAAATTCGTTGTAATCTTTTTTCTTATGTATTTTCCCCGATTTCTCAAAGACTCCTGGACCGGTTTTCTTTTTAAAATTAAATTCAGCGAATCAGTTTAGTTAGTTCGCATAAGTATTTTGATGGGCAACTACGGAACCCTACACTGTGCGTGGCCCGACACGCACTTGGCCGGTTTTTCTTTTTGTATCGCTCAATACAAAAATATCGGGATATCACGTCTCAATGTTATCTATAAAAAGTTGATGAATCTGGACACCGCGCTGTGATGTGTCGCTCAGGTGTAGCGGGGCGGTGCGGGGGGTCAGCGGGGTGCGCTCTGCCCGTTTCATTCGTCGGCAAGTGTATATTATTAACGTTTAGCTTAGTGACCACGCAGAGCGGATAAGAAAATGATTTAATATGACACTTTGAATAACCGATTTTTTTTTCAAAAATGGGGTTAGTGATTGATACCTAATGCCTAGAAAAATTTTGGACGGTGCTAAAAAAGTCATCCTGTATATAAGTATGTTTATCAGTTGTTTAGTACCCATAACACAAGCTCTGCTTAGCTTGGGACTAGATGGCGTTGTGTGATAGTTGCCGAATATTATGATTATTAAGCACCATTTAGACGGAGCAAGAACTCGTATGCGAGTTTCACTACATTGCGGCATTTGTTTCATTAAGTGAATTTGTTCTACCTATAAATTCCGCAATGTAACGCAACTCGCGTTCGAGTTCTGGCATCGTCTAAATGAGGCTTTATTATTATATTGATATAAATATTCAAAAGATAATTATGTTGTCAGTCAAACATTGCAAAGAAGCTTTATTACATAAATAAAAATGGAAATTCAACACAATTAATTAGTTAGATCGATATTGGAAGTCAAATTACCGGTGTTATCAGTTGCCTACCACACAATGGCAATCCGAATTTCAAAACAACAATTTGTTACTAGATGTCCCGTGAAGATGGCGAGGCCTCGGTGCGTGTGTCTCTCCCAGAAGGAACCACAGCGACTGTGGGAGTGCGCGAGGGCATGTCTGTCGAAGAGTTCCTCGCCGCCGCTTGCGCTCGCCGCTCCCTCAACGCTCTCGAACACTTCGTCAGGGTCAAGAAACGGCGTGATATGGAAGATCATAACTACTTCGTTCCTCATCGCAGTGATCTGATTGAAACTTATGTAAGTACCAATCAATCTTTATTACTTTCTCCATAAGTTTTAGCCGCGTTATTTTTTTTGTAGAATTCGTGTCAATTTGTATAAATTGCCAACAGCTACGAAACTTAACAGTCCAACACGTAACTGGTAAATAAAATATATGTATCGCACATACCTATTTATTGAATTGTGTTGTTTTGTATTGTGGTTTTTCAAAAGTTGCCTACTAATTGTTAACTCATGGAGTAAAGAAATAATAAGCAGCTATAAAAGCTCCTTTTTTATTAGTTCATGACTTTTAAATCCTTCCAATCATAACACAGTCTTTGTAACACCAAGCAATGTTCACGTTAAAATTATGACATAGTATAGTTATACCACAAATACTTTGTTAACTAACTATACCAACATTCAAACAAGTACTACGAAACAAATTCCTCACTCGCTTTAAATATTCGTAGCAATCTCGTAGCAATTTCGTAGACAACCTTATTTGTATTCACAAAATATACGAGATGCCATTTAAGATAGCCAATGTTATTATTTAAAATCATGATAGTGTTAAACATAAACGTGTGGTTACCTCAAAATTATACAAATATGCCACACATTCATGGAAGTGAAAATAAAAGTTGACGTGAGTAGGGTCTGACAGCGCCCATTCCGTCACAGGCTTTCGCGACACAGCGTGGAAAGGTTATCAAAAAGTTATATTACTGTTACTTTAGGATCAACAAATGCGGAATGCATATGACGAAGTTAAATCCCATTCTGCTTGTTGTTCACAAATTCCATTTGTAGAAAGATCTGGTAATCCTTTGAGTGAAAGGTGGAACAAAATACGTGGATACGAAATTGTAATTTAACATAAACTTTTTCCTACTTACTTCCTCTGTGTCTCTTTGAATTACTTAAGGTAAAATAATGATTGCAGTAAGAAAGTATGAATTTAAAACAAATATTAAATTAATCTACTAAGTTGGTGCTTAATCCACCTAATTATGATTTAAACCGTCGCGTTTAGTTGTGCGGGGAAGGCTTTGCCCTGATTGAGGTCCGACAGTATGAGGCTTACGTTTATAATACGAGTATTTACCATGTGTGTCACTCTCCCTCATCAACTTTCAAAACGAAAATCCATTTAACTAATTAAAGAAGGTAACAATTAAAAAGAGTATAAAATAATAATGACTTAATTACCGGCTCGTAATGAAAACAACCCCGCAATTAAATACTTTCACGTGAATAAATTACAATAAGTAGGTACGTGCTTTACAAACAAACAATGCAAATGTCACCAAATTTTGCAAAAGTTATTAAAGAACAGGAAAATGTAAATTTTCACAAATGAATTAATGTATTCTTTCTTTTGCTGAGCGAAAACATTAGGTATTCAAAGTTATATTTGTTGCATATACTTACTAACACATTGTGCAAAGGAATACCTACGTCTAATTATCTCATGTGTCGCACAAGGACGAGTAAGGCCATCATCAATTTTCGGACCGTGCTCCATGTGGACGGGTTGTCACTTTGTCTCCAAAATAAACACGACTGTAACCTCAATATTATAACTACTGCTCTCACTATTTGTTTTGTCCGCTTTGAGCTACTACAAAGTAAAGTGGCAATTTATAAGCACACGTTTGACACATGTTTTCAACCACCATCGTAAAAGTGAACCCTTTGACTCACGGTTTTGAATAAAATGATGCAACACAGAGAGCTACTACTTTTAAATCTGAGCATATTAAAAACAATTTTAAAACGACGTTTACATTAAACAAAAATCTAATTAGTAATATAACTGTTATTTAGTTGCATACCCACGAAGTAGTGGAAGTATGCGCCAAGATCCTGTATCAAGTAGAATTACAACGCACAACGCTGGAGCAAATGTGGGGCTTCAGTGTGGAAGCAGAACTCATCGAGAACGCGGAGCGGCAAGACGAGCTCTGCTGCTACGTGAGCCGAGTTGAAGATAAGAGCGTCGCTATGCAAAATGGTAATTTATCATCGTTCAACGTTATATTTCCATCTTTACAGGCTGCATTTTGTTGAAGTTTATAAATACGTCGTAATATTTCTTGTGGTAAAAGTTCTACAAAATTTCTAGCTTGCATAATATATTTCAGACAACGCAGCCGCTAGCCGCATTCCGCTGCGTACATAATCTCGAGTTATTTTTCACAATATAAAACTAAATATAGGCAAGATATGAAAATGAAAACGAATATACATTTTAAATGACGTCCGTCCTCAACTCATAGCATTGTGAAACATCATAATAATATGGAGCGGGTATTGTAATTTCAATTCACGCTGTGTACTAGAAACCCTGATGTGAAAAAATAAGAACAATCATTCCAAGTACAGTCTTTTTCATTTTTCTGTCAGGTATAATCAAAGGCGACGAAATAATGGTAATCAACGGAGCGATCGTATCTGACCTAGATATGATGTACCTGGAGAGCGTTCTGCAAGAGGAACTGTCCCTCGTCATGATGATGAGGTATTTATAATTTATACACATCAACACTGTCTATTTTTACTTATGTGGCCTTCTGAGTATCCATAAACCCAAAATTTTTAACACGCAAACAAAATATTCTTAGAAGGTATTTTATTTAAACTTTCTGTGAATCTGTCTGACTCAATAGTAACAGTTTGTGTTCATTAATCGAGAAGCTGCGCTACGAGCGCTCGTTAAAATAGAATAATTCATAGCAGATAGCAGCGAGAATATTTCTTAATATAAAAAAGGTCGAACAGCATTCCCATTTAGCGAGGTTCGAAGTACCACTGACAAACAGGAAAGCGGGCGCCTAGCACCTAATAAAACGGAAGTTAAAGAGCGCGCAGCCGGGGCAGGGTGGAAAGCCTGTTCATCGGCATTTCCCGCCCTCATACACCTGACCTTTCGCGGCCGCGACAAGTTTACTGAAGCGCTCGGTGCGACCTACATAGGCGGCCGCCTGCAGCCCTGCGCCGGCCTCCACCTGGCTCGCAGCTCCGTCACCGCGCCACCGTGCCGCAGCCATTGTGAACGACCGCAATTGAGCCTCTCGACGTTACCGCACCCGCGTCGCGTGAAATAATGCTCCCCAACAAATGTCATCTCGAAACAAGCACTCGCGACACGATATTATTATTGTTGTGAGTTGTTTCATCTCCCCGTTCATATAAAGCCTTTCCGGCTTTAAGGCGCTCGCTTTTATTATCTTGTTAAACCTGGTGAAGTTTATGCGAATAATTAGAGCATTACCCACATAACTTACTTAACACACGTAAGTTCACGTCTGATTACAACTCTATATAAAATATTTCCATTTGGAATAGTGCAAGGCAAAAAGTGCAAAAATAAGAATTTTATCTAACGTATTTCACAGAAATGTGATATCACTATAAAAGGCTGTTCCCAATCCCGTTTTCATTTGTGAGTTGCGATGTCGGCCGTTGCCTTGATAATTGTTGAGCTTTTCATGTTTCTGTCAGAAAAAATAAATCGTTTTCGTTTCATTTTGATGATCGCGACGCGACGCTGGAAACGAGTGATTCGTACTTTGATATTATCTTTTGTGCCAGCGTTATATCCCTTCCCTCCCAAGTATCGAGGCGCTCATATAAAATCTGGAGTAAACACATCACGTGTTGTTTCTGTAAATCGAGTAATCCGTTTTATAGTTCGGATGAAGATTGTTATTTAGATAGCGGTTTGAGCAGCGATTTCTACCCAGGTCGTCTCGCACGGAGCCCCCGGAGCTGACGGGCGTGATGCGCGGCGCCACCGACGACATAATCGATTCCCTCGTGTGCCCGCCGCCGCCCAGCGAGCCGCCAGTCATCTCCGACGACATGATATCCGGCCTCATCGTGCCCGCACCCGCCTGGAGTGAGTACTCCACCACACATCTCTCCATGTATTTCCAGACTGTCAGTATCGGTACCTACATGTGCCTTTGTACTTGTGTGCGTCAATCCTTAGCATTTACACTTTCGAAAGGAAATCAATCACCGATACAAAATGTTTAATAGAAGATGATTCAGTAAATTTTCTAGTAAATTGTAAAAGTAGGTACATTATAAATCGTGTAGGTATTTATGTACGCTCCTTATGTTTTCATGCGACCCGTTGCCTATTTTTCACTTTCGATGACGTCGCAGATTGCTTAGCAGAACGTTTTTAGCTTACGTCCTGGGTGGCTCGCTATTGAAAGTAAGCGCAACGTCATGATGATAATTTGAGTAATGCAGTATTTACCTTTTGAAAGCTGCTATTAGTATAATACCTTTAAAACAATATTTCCTCCACTTTAACCAGAAGCATTCATATTAATTACATTTACAACATTAATTATTTAATTACACAATAAAAATGAATAACTGCTCAGTTATAACAATCGTTTATAAAAGTTCGTATGTCGGTTATTATGAATAATGAAATTATTTGTTGTGCCATAACCCTTAACAAGCAACTCTTCAATATTTCCTTTACGTAATACTTGGCATCGTTTCGGAACAACCCTGAATCTTCATTTTCGAATTGTGGCTGTCAGCCAGTAACTCTTTGTGCATAACAACTACCTACTATCGCACGATGCGGAATACTTATCGATCATCGTTATAAGTCCCAGTTACCGCTTATTGTCATTATTTATACGTATCCTCGTTATGCGAAGGCATTGTTTACCGTATACACAGTCATCACATGCTCTGAAAGCCACAATCAGAATGCGATACGATAGCGATGTAGATGGAGCAAATAAACCTCTACAAGCCTTAGTAAACGGAAGCTATACCAGCACGCTTATTGAACGTTTCGCTCGCTCGTCATGATTGTGTGTTATTAAACTTTGTAACAATAGAACGTCTTCCTCTCGTGTTCACGGTAACTACATAATATACAAATAACTAATGTTATCTAAATACAAATCTATTATACATTAGTAAGAATATTTAATAGGTAGTCCTAAAGCTTGATGCCATTTAACACAGGACGACCATTTTTAATCCCCTAAAAGGCAGTTAAAATTTGTTTGGGTCATATTTAAATTTAATTCATTCCGAGAAACTCAGCCTGGTTTTCCTTATGAAAGAAGTAAATTGAGAATTATTATTTCCTTACGAATTTTTTCCACCCCTTTTTTCATCCTTGTTTCTGGCTGGAGGCGTTTACGTCGTGCCCGGTCATTATTTAAACTTACCGATCCGAAATTGCTGCCCTCTCAAAAGGTTTGCAGTAATTTATTTCTCGACTCGTGCTCTAGCTTCACAAGAGGCAATTATGACGACATATTGACTCGACGTGTAGTTGTTGTTTGTTTTATGACGGCTATAGGAGTATCGGAGTGCGGCTTGACGCGGCCTGACTTCGAATCGCGGGTGGTCGTAATAATGGAAGGCTTTCACTATCGCAAACACATTATTTATTAGGACATTCCCGACTAATGAAACTACTCTTCTTACTTAATGGAATTTTGAACCGAAAAATACTCGACTATTGAATTATGTAAGTTAGTAAAATTTTACTTGTGATAAATCTGTGAGTTTAAATCATACTATCTAATACTCGTAGTATATTTACAAAACCATACTTATACTTAAGGGCGCTATGACATACTGAAAGAACACAATTCCTGTCAATTTGACATCGTGATGCCACCCGCATAAAAACAAAACACTAACAAAACAGCTATGCCTCGTATACCAGAAAGCAAACAACATGAGCTTTTGCCACTTTTGTTTCGAATAAACAAAGTAAGATCCCGGTCTTCTAGACACTACTTATTTTCATAAACGAATGGATAATATGATAAATATATACCTATCAAAATAAAATAAGGGCCACTCAATAAATAACACTTTAAACCGCACATTGTGTCACACTGCGAATTGGATATGTTTGTAATTTACAAAGTGTGCATTATAGAGATTATTCAATTTCATTCTTAACAAGATAATTTACTCGTATTATACGAGTAAATTATCTTGTTATGACATCTTTCAGGTGTTGATTTTGTTTCTAGAGAATTTACGATTTGGTGTTTAAAATTTTTCAAACTTTTTCTTTGACTTTTACATCAAACAGTCATTTATGCCATCTAGAGACATAATTATGGACGCAAAACCAGCCACTTGGGGTGATTAAGGTGACATAGATAAGGAGATATAACCAGAAATGGTCGGTTTAATGCTCGAATATTTCCAACCAGTGGTTCAAAATATTTGAAACTAGTGTCAATTAAGAGACGGGTAATATCACCAAACGCCGTGATCCAGGAAGAAAGTGAGCAAGGCCAGAGAAGACGTTAAACCGCGCAAAGAGAACGATAATCTACTACGCAGATCATACAAAGTCCATTGCGACCAGCAACAAGCTCCCATAGAATTGACAAGACAATTTCGAATCGACACCATGAAGATTAAAAATATTCGAGAAGATTCTTGGTTCCCCTGCAGTTAACTGTGAGCGGATGGTGCAACTCGTTAAACATTTACAAAGGAGAATATTTATTGAACTGTTTTGACTGGGCTTCAGTGCTACTGGGTTACAGCTGGGTTATTTTTTTAATAAAGACACATCTATTAGAGTGTAGAGAAGATCTAAACAACAGGGTTTCAGATCATTTAACTCTTGAAACAGAATGTTTCGGGGAGCTCTAAATTATAATCTCTATCTCGCAAAACTGAGCTTTTACTTCCTAACGAAGTTACGTAACTGCTCAAAATTGCGTAGAAAAGGTGGTTCAACTCCACATTATTCCATTCGCACAGCAAGTAGTACCTGAGTTCATCTTCGATCAATCGCGACTACCAGTGCATAGATTCGTTTATGCTCGAATTACGATGCTACAATTGGTCACTCAGGCTTTTTACCTAATTTCTATTAAAACGGTACCTATAGAAAATGTTCGTTATTTAATAGATAACATTTCACCTTTAGTAAAATAACACAGGGTTTAAGAGAAAAAAGAACATTATTTTTTCGATTTCATTATTTTATATGAAACTTGACACATTCCTCTAATTTCTCACTTTTCATTCAATTTCGCTTATTTTTACGATTTATTGGAATGCTAACTTATTTTTTTGTATGTTCTATTCTGAGTAGTATCTCATCATCATCATCATCATCATCATTAGCCGGAGGACGTTCACTGCTGAACATAGGCCTCCCCCTTAGACCGCCACGCCGAACGACAATTCGCCACTTGCATCCATCGGCTGCCCTCGACCCTCAATATGTCGTCGGTCCACCTGGTGGGAGGCCTGCCTACGCTGCGTTTTCCGGTCCGTGGTCGCCACTCGAGACCTTTTCTTCCCCATCGGTTGTCAGTTCTACGAGCGCTGTGGCCTGCCCATTACCAGTTCAACTTGCAAATTTTATAAGCTATGTCGGTGACTCTGGTTCTTTGCCGAATATCCATGTTCCGGATTTTATCCCGCAAAGATACTCCGAGCATAGCTCTTTCCATTGCTTGTTGAGTGACTCTTAGTCTCTCTAAAAGGCCAGCAGTCAATGACCACGTTTCGGAGCCATATATCATCACTGGCAACATACACTGGTCAAACACCCTTGTCTTGAGACACTGTGGGATTCTCGATGAGAAAATATCACGTAGCTTCCCAAACGCTGCCCATCCGAGTTGGATTCTTCGGGCGACCTCTTTCTCGAAGTTGGACCTACCTAACTGAACAATCTGTCCAAGGTAAGTATAATGGTCTACAACTTCGAGAGTATCGCTCCCATCAACAACCGGTAAGGGTGCCACATGGACATTCGACATGACTTTCGTCTTGTCCATGTTCATTTTAAGGCCACCCCGTTGGGAAACGATACTGAGGTCGCTGAGCATAGCATTGAGGTGCTCCAACGATTCTGCCATGATGACTATATCATCGGCAAAATGAAGGTGAGTGATGTATTCACCATTGATGTTGATGCCGAATCCGTTCCATTCCAAGAGCTTGAAAATGTCCTCCAACGCGTTCGTGAACAGTTTCGGAGAAATAACGTCTCCCTGTCTCACGCCTTTTATTGGATTGGTTTCGTGCTCTCTTCCTGCACGCGTAGCATGGCGTTATTTCATCGTTATTTCTACACAAATCGACTGTTTTTTTGCACAAATGTGACACCATTTGAACACTATTGAAGAAAAGGACGTTTATTTTCTATATTTTTCACATTACCATGCTTAAAACGATAAAAATACTTCTACGTTCTGTTAATTTGTCTATTCTTCCGTCGACAAAACCCCTTTCTACGGCGCCATGCTACGCCTGCTGAAATCGGATGGACATGGTGGCGTTTCTATACAAACACTTCAACACTTCGATATACCTATAGTCGTGACATCGTTGGAGGGACTGCAATACTGCCCAGGTTTCGATTGAATCGAAGGCTTTTTCATAGTCCACAAACGCTAAACACAATGGCCGATTATAGTCCTCTGTCTTCTGTATAATCTGGCAGAGCGTGTGTATGTGGTTTATAGTACTAAAACCTTTTCGGAAACCGGCTTGTTCGGGAGGCTGGAAGTCATCAAACCTGCGTTCGAGACGGTTCGTAATGACTCTTGAGAACAGCTTGTATACATGGCTCAGAAGTGAGATTGGCCTGTAGTTCTTCAACAAGGTGTTGTCACCTTTTTTGAAGAAAAGAACAACCACACTCCTGTGCCATGCTTCTGGCGTAGAACCTTTGAGTATGACGGAATTAAATAACTTCTGGAGGACTAGAGTAGTACCGGTTTTCCACCCGCTCTCAGAAGTTCTGTTGAGATTCCGTCCTCACCCGGCGAATTGTTATTCTTGAGCTGTTGAGCCATTCTAATCTCGTACAGGCTGGTGTCTGGGATATCCTCAGTGTAGTGTCAAGTCAGTTTAGCTCTTGCGTCTCAAGATGTACCGACACTGGGTTGTCGTATTGATGTATATAACTGTCCGTAAAACCTCTCAAGCTCCCTTAGGTTCTCTGGTTTAGTCGAAATGATGCTGCCGTCGTTAATCTTCAGCTTTGTCATTTGGCTCTGCCCAATAGACGAATTCTTTGCGAACACTTTTGAGCCCCGGTTCCGCTCGATTGCCTCTTTGATCCATGCCGCACTAAAGGAGCGCAGGTCACGTTGCATTCATTTAGAGATTCGTCTATTGAGTTTGCCATATTCCGACATATCAGCTGAAGATTGCAGCCTCATCTCGGTCCGGTCCTGCATCAACCGGATTTTTTCGTTCGAGAGCTTTTGAGGCTTATTGCGGCGCGGGGTCTTAAAAAACTTGGACCCCACAGCTTGGACAGTTTCCACCAACCCATTGTTAATCTCGTCCACAGTTTCGCATTCGGTTAGGCACTGGAAGCGATTGTGCAGTTCAAGTTGAAAGTCTTCGGGGTTCCTGAGTAGTATCTGTTTTTTGTGAATTTTATTCATGAATAAAATTCACAAAATAATATCAGGCAAAAGAGCCATGGCCGGTTGAGTGCTTGAGCTTCAATGCTGCTAAGACGTGAATTTTTCCGCAAAAAGGAGCCAATCCGACTCGGTTCTATCTTTCTGAGGTGTAACCGTAAAAATGACAGGCTATCTTGACCTTTTTGGGGTGCCGTTGACATCGACCCACAATATTAGTCCTCTTATTGAGTTGGCTGCAAAAAAGTTAGGTACATGAAGTGGTACAGGTTTGCCAAATCCCAACTCGATGCACTTGAGTCAATTTAATAGCACCCGGCATTGATCGAGGCCACGATCTGCGGGGCAAGACGGAATAGGAAGTAGTCACCTCGAATCCTTATGCAAAGCAGTCATGCTAGCGAAGTAGGAGGTGGAACACGTGAGGGAGAACAGCCGCGTGACCTACGACGCCGAGAAGCGATTTCTATTTGAGGGTAGGAGCATGCTTTGGTCACTGGACTGTCTTATCAGGTAATGGTGACCCTGGAACGTAAAGGACTACTTAAGGATCACCATGGAGATTAGTCAGTACTAGAGTCTGGTAATAAATCCCGTCCCGCTCGGGAGGACACATTTGATGATTTTACCAAAAAAAAAAAAAAAATACAATGCAGCTGCCAAAACGGAATACCGCAATTGACTGGATGCCGAACCTGATACAAGACTTCAACTCTCTTCGATCAAACCTAATAAAAATACATTGATGAAAAAAAAAACTTTTTGAAAAAAAGTACCGACATCAAAAACGAATACAAAAAGTTTAAAACAAAACTTTTCTCTGGTAAACCGCTACCTCAAAACGATCAGATCAATCTTTCACGGATTTTCGGGGCGCACGTTAGAGAGCCAAATCCTGCCGGGCGTCGCGGAATTGTCTTATCGGGTATCCATAGCCTCGGATCGCAATGGGTTATTGAAGGACACCGTAGATTTTAGTCATTACAAGTTTGTATGTCCCTCCTGTCCTTCCCTGGGTGGAAGGGCTGATCTGATGATTTTACCACGTAATAAAAAGCCATACCACCAGGGGCATGACCGGTGGTATGGTGGGTCCCGCAGCGAGCTATATTATCCAAACGAACTGGAATGTTTGGGAAGTTAGCAAGTCTGAAATTACATATAATTACCAATTCAGAAAAAAAGCTATCAGAATTATTTAAATTGTTTTTTTTTTGTATTATTTACATTATTTTTTTTTTACAATTATATCCACATTCGAATATAGTCGGAAAATTCAATCAAATTAATTCAAAATATTAGCTTGTATCAAGAAAGGTAGGTTATACTGTATTCTTGGCGACTGGGAAAATTACTGGCCACCACTCATGACCTGCGGAAAATTCGAGGTACTACATTTTTCAAATGGAATTTGATGTCATGACAAAGACACTGGCGCCGCGTGTAAAGGTCATGAATGGTGGCGTGTACTTTAAATTTTAATAATTACGTGACTAATGTCAAAATGGTTGCGAGCGATACGTCCTCCCTCAGAAGGCGCCCCGCGCCGTCTAAATCAAAGAACAAACCGTTCTTAGTTTTATATTGAATTTTGTCATTGCATATTATAATTGTTTAATACTATTATTTTACTTTTAAATGAGCTAATTATTTTTTTAATGCAAGCTAACATAGTAACCTTAGTTATTCAATACTTTTTGATTGAATATTCAGTAAATCTTGATAGATAAAAAATATAATTTCGGACGAAAAAATGTCAAATTCTTCCTGTTTTGAAACATCATTTTTGGTTTATTTCTGAATGAAAAATAAAAAAGTGATTAATGCAGTCCAAATATAATCTTTCAGATGTACCATGGACATTTTCAAATATTATTTTACTATTATACCTTCTATGTAATTCGGTACCAAAGTTTGACAAAAAGTAGAATTTTATGAAACATCCTTAGCAGAGACAAGGTTTTTACTTATGTATGTAAACAAATCAAAAAATGTGTTTAAAGCACTCCACGCAGAAAGAATCAAACTTTCTCGAGTATATGTACTTTTTTTATTTGTGGCAATGTCATACCCAGAATCAGGTTCCAAAAGTCGCACAAAAACAACGAACCGTGTGAAAGCACTCTTAAGTGTTTCAATGTAAGTAAGCTTAATTAATATTCGTAAGGTCATTCAAAATTGAAGTTCTTTTGATAATTCTTTATTAAAAGTCGTAGGATGATTCTAAGTTTATTAACAAAATAGGGCGCAAATAGGCCGTTTATACCTACAATAACAAACAAAAATAGCAGCTTAAGGTGTTGTGCTAATTCTGCAACAAAAATACCGGTTCTCTAAATAAAGGCCACGACCTCGCCTAGGGCTATTTGCTTGCGCCCGATGTTGACTTACCGGCCAAAAACTCATTGTGTGACTTCTTGTCATAAAGCGGCCTTTACATGAAAGTTTCATCACGAACAGTGTAA
The DNA here is from genome assembly GCA_036375495.1 of Agrotis segetum. Classification (NCBI taxonomy): domain Eukaryota; kingdom Metazoa; phylum Arthropoda; class Insecta; order Lepidoptera; family Noctuidae; genus Agrotis; species Agrotis segetum. The sequence continues at coordinate 388,179 of JAQSVV010000122.1, forward strand.
TTTCCTCTCATGTTATTGAAATCTGAGCATCTCTTTTCAAACCAGTTTTATTGAACATTTTGATTTCACAATTCTTAATCTTTTCGTATTAAAAGCGGATTTGTGGAGAGATCGTTAGTATTATATTGACTGACATATATTGTTGTGGGAGTGTGTGGGCCAAATGACATATTTTTACAGCTTAGATCTACATATATCGAGTGCAAATATCAAAGATAAAAGGGACATGACATAATATAGCAACGTTTATCCGTAAAGGTAAAGTAACGACAGGTCTATATACTTACAAAACGTGCTTTTCAATATTGGTTTCGCGGAACCTCTTACAAACGTTAAAATGTCGGTTTAAAATATAATAAAACTCCGTCGGAGCGTCTCTATAATAAAGTCTTCCATCTTTATCATGCCGAAGTAACCTTCATTGTATAACTGATGTTATCCATCTACTTGAATAATAGAAATTCATAAAACTTGTGCCTCTTCGTTTGTAATAGATATGCAAATATACGCAAACCGTGAATTACGTACCTATTTTTCACGGAATAAGATGGTAATTCCTTGTTTATCAAAATTTAAAAGATACTCCATCATCATAATCAGCCTGTATTAGTCCACTGCTGGACATAGGCATTTTCCAATGTACATGCCTCTCCCAAAAGATACTTACCGAACTGAAAAAAAAACACATTTTCTACTAACCCCATTGCCTAGATTATTGTTAATCTTTCAGGTACAACGTGAGTCTTGCATAACTTATGTAACATGTAATGCGGTACAGGTAAGGAGCTATACAGCCCAGACACGGACGCCCACGGCGGTGACTCCGTCAACACCGGACCGCCTAAAGTCAGCTCCCGAACTAACTCGTTCGAGATCGAAAATCTACTAAAGGTATTTTACAAAATAACAAAAAATTACATTACTACGTTCGTCATATGCACGCCTCTGCGACTTAATCCCCGATTCAATTATCTATCGCTCCGAGAATATTCCCGTTTTATTTCGTTAGTACACCCGCATGGTAATGTCTCTCTCGAAAGTAATAATCGTCTCTAGAGATTCAGCCAGCGTCCCCTATTATATCCCTTTCTCTACCTTTATATCTCTCCAATTATAGATATCTATTGATTTTATCATTGCTGAAAGCGTATTATATAGCATTAGTATCATAATCTTTCAAGTTCATTTACTTAGACTACGATTATTTGTTTCATTTATCAAGCCTTGGAATTAGAAGTCCGTGTTAGTGGGTTTATCTTGTCATTAACACTAAACGTATTAACTGAATGCATTACGTCCCGAACCCGAAGTCATTGATGACGTCAGTAGCAGTTTATTTAAGCCCATATAACACTTACCAAACTTGCACATATACTATGCAAGAAGCAGACATGTCATTATTACATTCACAATCGGAAGATGCTATGGTTGAGACGGAATAGGCGTGCATCTACTTACCGACTTTACCTATGGCGCGATTCATGCGATATGCAATTTCTGCTACTTAACTAAAAATAAAAATCGACCTTGCTACTAAGAAACAATGTTCCAATTCGATTGACTTGACGTGGTCATGGCGATCGTGTTTTATTTTTCATGTACCCGTAGATAACAACGTGTTTTCATGTCATATATCGAAGTGGTCAGGTTGATTTTCACTTATAGTTGGACATCGCGTCATGGGTAAGCTTTACAGACTTTTGTATGACGGGTTAAATGTATCCACGTACAGAGCGCGGAGCAGGTGACGGGCTGGTGCCGGTCGCCGGCGGAGACGCGGCGCGGCAGCCCCACCGGCAGCGTGGCCAGCGCCGCGGCCGGCACGCCCTCGCGCCACCTCTCCGACGCCGACAAGTTGCGCAAGGTGCTGCTCGAGCTCGTCGACACCGAACGTGCCTACGTCAAGGTAAAACTTGCATCCACAACTTAATAGATAGGAAGGTAAAGGAGGTAAGCCAAGACGGGTAGCTCGCTTAAAACGGGTATGCGGCGGCGTACTGGAGTCGTTCTTGCTAATGAGAATGTGACTGTGCGTGCCCGTTTTAGGCGGGCTACCCGTCTTAGGCTTACCTCTCTTACCCGGTATCCGTAACACTCCCAGTTGGACCCTGAGCATATTTACAGAATAAAATGAATAATATCAAGGAAAATCTTCTTCAATTATAATCGTAAATCTGAAGGTGTATAAAGTGCTTACCTTATTATTATCATTATTCAATCAGGGTCTACAAAATTGTTATTAAGGTACTTTTGTATTGTTTTCAGCATTTCATTTTGATAATATTGTCCTGTAAATCAAGTCAATACTTTTAAAAGAAAACTACGTAACCTCTATTTAAGTCCCAATAAATAGCTCTCTTTCTCAAGTCTAGTCATAATAGTTATTATTAAGTTGTTTTTTTTTCCTCATAGCTGCTTTAATATTGTTTAGTTTATTTTATCTGTATATATGTATTAGTATCTATATTATCAAAGTCTTTGATTACTTTTTTTTTGTACCCTACCACAATATTTTTCTCATTTAACCCAAAGGTTGACTGGTAGAGAATGCCTTTTGGCATTAAGTCCGCCTATGTACCACTTTTTTAACCGACTTCAAAAAAAGGAGGAGGTTATCAATTCGACTGTATTTTTTTTTTTTTTATGTTTGTTACCTCATAACTTGCGACTGGGTGAACCGATTTTCATGATTCTTTTTTTATTCGAAAGCTGGTGCTTCCCGTGTGGTCCCATTGTCACCATTTCAGGATCTGATGATTGGATCTTGGAGAAATCGAGGGCAACCCTCAAATTTTATTAGCTGACATATAGTTTTTCGCAAATCTTATGAAGTAATTCAAGTACTTGCGTATGGAAATCATCATCTCATGTAGCTGAGCTGATGATGGAAGGTACAACTCCTCAAGTAAGAAAATTATGTTTGTGTTCGCATATCTCCGGAACTATAACTCCGATTTAAGAAATTCTTTTTTTGTTGTACTAGGTATCGTTCAACTTGGGAATACTGCAAATTTCATCAAAATCGGTTCAGCAGTTTTTGAGATAGGGAATAAATGAAAGAGATGTTAACGATGTTATTACCGGTGCTAGATTACAAAATTCTAATGCACATATAAGAAAATGATGTATTTGACAAGAATTTTGGTTGAATATTTAAACTAAAAAGAGTAAAAAAAAAACTTTTTCAAAAAAAAAAATGTGACCGCCTTCAAAAACAACCACAAAAAAGGGTAAAATAACCTACGAAACTTTTCTTTCGGAAGTCGGTGACTTTTTTTATTAATTTCATTGTCTTTTTTGCCACCGACTTCCGAAAGAAAAGTTTCGTAGGTTATTTTACCCTTTTTTGTGGTTGTTTTTGAAGGCGGTCACATTTTTTTTTGAAAAAGTTTTTTGTACATGAATATTAAATAAATAAATAAATATTTCCACGCTGCAACATTTAGATATTTATCCATAAACTCTTATTCAGGCTTACTGCACTAACTTCACAACTAGTTATCCTTATAATATCTACGAAGTAACAACTTCGAGACACATTTGCGAGTAAATAACTTCAGCTGCGGGTAGGCCGCTTTCTAACTTAATAAACGGCTGTTACGATTCCTAAATCAGATTTCTGCCGCACGATTCAATCTTTAAATGCAAATAGAATGAAAGATAAAGCAATAGTAAAAGTCAACTTCTCCCGTATAAATATTCATCACTGGCCAAAAGTTTTGATGGATTTATAAAACATATTTAAAACTTAGTAAACCTGGTCGCATCTGCGGTTATATAACCACCGGTTCACGATTAAAAAGTTACTTTTAAAATAAATCCTGAATGGGGTTAATCTAAAATTTAGAGCTACATTGTGGTATTCATAAAAACTTTTAACCGCAACCAAGGTGCTTATAAAAATAATGGATGACGGAAATGAACAAGTAAAGTTATTTAACCTTATTTATATCCTTGTAAATAAAAATCGGTTTCATTATGTTGCGATAACTTAATATAAATCCTCCTTAATTCATCAAATTTTTCATGATAGATTTTAGCAAACAACATGGTGTTAGAGAGAAGATGAAGTACTTTCTTAGAATAAAATACATCGTTCTTTTGTTGTACCTACAACACAAGCGTCTTCGATATCAGAGTACTGAACTATCACAGGGAAACCTTTGTGAAGTTTCAGGTGTCAAACAAGCTCTCATTACTCTTGATTGTACAATCGAAAAATTTGAATTACGACCCTCCATAAGTGTATTTTTTATCAGACATTCAAATACAATAAGATCCACATTTTGCGTATATACCGTAACGATCTTGATATTGTTAATTGTCAAAATGGGTCATGATTAAAATTTGTCGATAGTACATTGAAATTTTGGATACGATAAACACCGCAACTACATAGTCCACTGCGCGCATGTAGGCTTCATACTAATTGCTTTACGTAACAGGATTCTCCAATATCAAAGCTCCAATTATTATAGGAAACCCCTTTGTGCAGTATTAGGTCTCAACGAAGTCTATAGTATTCTAGCTCTATCATGGAAACACTGCATCCACTCACAACGTATCTACAAGGGTGAACAACACGGTAACTTTGTAATACCCGGATGAATCGAGTTGCAAACAAAAAGTTTAAATGTTAATTCAGACACGCGTAGCATATAACATGGAGCGTTATTACTTCCAGCACCTGAACAACTTACTGGAAAACTACCTGGAGCCCCTCAAGAAGGAAACTTTTTTATCAAACGCCGAGATCAACGCTTTGTTCGGAAATATACAGGAGATAGTGACTTTCCAAAGACAATTCCTGCAAAACTTAGAGGAAGCGCTTGAGGCTGAACCTAACTTCCACCACTTTGAATTTTCAAATCAGTTTAAGGTACACTATAACTATTTCTTTGCAGTAATTTTAATATTTATTTTCATTATTCTATAATAGCGTTTTTTCTTTCAGAATGTACTTTTCTCAGTTGGGAATGCTTTCTTGTACTACGTGAATCATTTTAAATTATACAGTTCTTTCTGTGCTAGTCACAGTAAAGCCCAGAAAGTATTGCATCCAAGTAAGTACTGGTATATTTGGAATTTCATATGATTTTGAAATTCGTTTGCCTTCCGAACTCATTTGTTTTGCTGTCGTATTACAGATGAAGGTAATCAAGCTTTACAAGAGTTTCTTGCGGCTCGCAATCCAAAACAGCAACATTCATCAACATTGGAGTCGTACTTAATAAAACCCATTCAGCGGATATTAAAATATCCGTTGTTACTTCAACAATTGAGAAATTTGACTGATGTAAATTCGGAGGAGCATCTCCATTTAGTGGGTAAGAACCTTGACATTTAGTCTTACTGTGTATTTTAATTGGTTTCTTGAGATACGAATTATATTTCAATGAAATTTAATCATTTCAGAGGCTCTGAAAGGCATGGAAAAAGTTGCAGAGCACATAAATGAAATGCAACGAATACATGAGGAATATGGTGCTATATTTGATCACTTGTTTAGACAACATCAAAAGTCTTGCAAGCAACCTATAGATCTAAGTCCTGGTGTGTATCTTATAAGATAAAAGAAAATAGATCACTTGCTTTAATTTACTTTCAGACTGCATTCTAAACTTATCTTATTTTACAGGCGATTTGTTATACTACGGTGGAGTAGAATGGTTAAATATTTCAGACTTTTTAGGAAAAATAAAAAAGGGATTGGAATTGCACGCAATGTGCTTTGTTTTTAAATCGGCTGTTGTCTTCCTCTGTAAAGAAAGACTGAGGCAGAAGAAAAAACTTATGGTAACTTACTATTTTTTTATGAGCCCGTAACCCTACTGTACTTTACTTCAAAAATACTAATTCTCTAAACATTTTTCAGGGTGTATCTTCTAAGAATAGTTCCAACGAGGTAGAAATCATTAGGTACCAGGTACTGATACCAGTAACCGAAGTGCAAGTTCGGGCATCCTCAGCCAAAGACATGGACAGTCACTTCCTGTGGGAACTCATACATTTGCGCAGCCAACTGCAGCGGCGCTCCGAGAAAGTTTACGTACTGTCTAACAGGTGCGAGTTTGAAACTATGATTGAATCGATTACCATTCCAGACGGACTTTAGTTTTGAAACTATTTAAATGTTAATGATGGATCGAGGCGTCGTGTTGTACAACCAGTTAGTTAAAGTTGTTTTGGCACGTATTTGTAAAGTTAGGGCTTATTATGTTCTTTTGAGATTGACCTACTCAATGATTAATCGTAAAGATACTTGATAAACGAAAGTTATAAAACTAACCTAACCTTAACTTTAGTAAACCTTATTCGAAAGCAGTCCAATTATCAAAAGCAATAAAATCTCGCCAAATTCTACTTAACATATCTTTACTGCCGCGTCAAATTTTAAAATTTGATTTTGGGAAACGCAACGCAATACCAAAATGTAATTTGATAATGGAACATTTGGTAACTTTCTCGTAGCACGGCTGACTTCCGCAACGCGTTCCTGAAGACGATTCGTCAAATAATTCGCGAGTCGGTGCGCAACATGTCTCTGCCGACCACCCGCCCCGCGCCCGCGCCCCCGAGAGCCCCTCACACGTTGGACCGGGATAGATCAAAACACCAGGTAAGGAAGCTTACCCATGGCGCGATACGACGCGATTGGACTGATACCAACTACAAGTGAAAATTTACCTTACTACTACGGCATATGACATAAAACACGTTGATATCTACGGGTAGATGAAAAACAGAACACGATCGCCACGACGACATCAAGTCAATCGAATTACATCATTATTTCTTTGGTAATTGTCACTTGTAGTTGGAGTCAGTCGAATCGCATCGCATCAAGGGTAAAGTCCCTAGCTCCCGCATTCTTCGTTTTTGAAGGTGCAAACTACAAAGGTTGTGTCTTGGTACAAAGACAATAATTCTTCCGCGTCATTACACTATTTTCTTAAATGAAAAATTCACAGCAAATCCTAGGCGATAATATGCCACATCAATTAAAAAAAGATGCTATTGCTCCTTTGTACAAAACAGAAAAATAGTCTAAGTTTTCTTAAAGTGTTTCCTAAAACAATGTTTTGGATACGCAGGTACAAGTGATGCAGGGGTCACAAACTCTCGGAAAAACGAAGAAACCTAAAATCACTGGACAACGATTGTCGGCCGGAAACATTGAGGTACAATGCTTTATTTTAATCCACCAATAGGTAAGCCTTGTCGATCTTTAACCTTATGACTCTGATTTATGTGGGTTGGTTATGGGTTCTGATTAATCGGCGACTCGCTCTCCGACCATTGACCATGCCCGGGTCCACGGCGTTTTATATAGTCAGCATAATGACGGGCCCCCCTTTAGAGGGCCAAAGCCTGCCGGGGTCGCTGGACTCACGAATTACCGTGATCCCGGAACGTAAAGGGCTATTGAAGGACAGTCTCTCCCGCCCTGCCTTGAGCTGGTAAAATCATCAAATGAGTCCTTCATTTGATGATTTTACCACGATAAACAAAGTACAGCTAATATCTATCCGAACTAGACTACGGAGACAAGCTGCCTGCGACATGGTGACCACCCCCCTGATATAAAAGCTGGATCCGCCCTTGCAATTAGGGCGCCGTAGAAAATCTCACCCAAGGGCGCTGGTACATTATTGTTTGCCCCACGGCTGCCCCAAATAGGCCCAGTTCAACAAAAATGCCAGACAACTAGTGCCTGACAACGCTGATTTTCAACAGGAAAATAGAAATGTGAAACTAATCACAATACTATGTCTGTTGCAGGTGGGCGACCTATCGCGGGAGAACTCGCAGGATGCGGAGGAGCCGCCGCCGGAGCCTCCACCCGAGGAGCCTGCCTTCAGGCATCGCAGCAAGACGCTCGGCGATGCTACCGGTTAGTACCCATCACTTTCTTTTGGTGTTATGAACGTATTTTAATAAACTCGTTCAGTAATCATTCTTTAAGGGCTTCACACACAGCAGCTATAATGTAAGGATGTACATTATAGCACAATACAACTAATTACATCTTTCCATAGAAATCTTCAGGAGACCACACACTGCAGCTATAATGTATATTTTTACATCTTCGAATTTCTATGGAAATATGTAATGAGATGTATCGTGCTATAATGTACATCTTTACATTATAGCTGCTGTGTGTGAAGCCCTTTCGGCTTAAAACTAACAGGTACCTTTGATTTTTGTTTGAAAGTATGTAATTATTTAACCAGACGCAGTCCATTAACTATAGCCAAGTAACGTGTAACCCAATCGCTTTATTGCCGCATTTAAAAAAAAACCCTTCTGAAAATGTTCGATACGCAATTAATGCTCCACGGATTTTTACTACATTTATTTCTGCCTGCAATATTAACAGTAGTTTGTTCATTGTTGTAACTAAAGACACGTTTCCATTAGGCAAGTCTTGCATACAGGCATGACGTCACATTTGCAGTTGATTGAATTGACGTCACTTGATACAAAATCTAAAAGTTTCAAACTACCTTCTTGTAACTAGTATACGGGTTTGTTTAAAGACGTTAAAGTCAAGGTATTTATAATTATACAAGTTATACAAATTGTATGCAACTAAAGTCTCATTTAGACGATGCAAGAACTCGCACACCAGTTGCGTTACATTGCTTATTTTATAGGTACAACGAATTCAGTTGAAGAAACAAATATCGCAATGTAGTGAAACTCGCATATGAATTCTTACTCCGTCTAAAAGAGGCTTTAGTTGCATACAATTTATAACTTAATAATTTTAAGTTACTTGTGTAGGATCATGGGACTGCCTTATCTGGTAACCGTGACCCTAGAACGTAAAGGGCTATTGAAGGACACCGGGGATTTTAGTCAGTACGCGTCCAACAGTCCCTCGCACACTTACTCCCTTAATAAAACGAGAAGTAAAGTTACGCCAAGGATTATCTTTAAAAATGTATGGTCAGTCCGAGGATTATCCTGGTTGTAACTTTAGTCCACTTTATTAATAAAGGGGTTGATGACAAAACTTATAGATTCTTTCAAACTTCGTCGTGTGTGTATATATATTTTTATTTGTTTGTAGTACAAATTCTCGTAAAGACTTCTCTCTTGTTACTAGGCCTACGTTTTTCTCACATATCCAAGTACCTATTCAAAATTGTAACAATAAGTTCGTAAAACTATACTACATTTTAAAAGAGTAACCATGGAGTTTCTTGCCAGTTCTTCTCCATGGAATCGACCAACCCGAACCGAGCACCTGTTGTCAACGTTTTATAAGTGCCTTCATGGCCCTATCTGAAATAAAAATATTTGATTTTGATTTTGAAACCACGTAACAAAAAAAGTAACTTTTCTAACGGAAACGCGCCTTTATGCATGCTTGCAACTAACGAGCGCTTGACTAACAGAAACAGTGGCGAAGCGCGCGCCGCCGCCGCCGCCGCCCGAGCGCGACCTCGACAAGAGCGACCCCGGCTGCAAGTCCGAGGGCGAGGACGAGCAGCCGCCGCCGCCCGCCAAGCGCGGCCTCGGCAGGACGCCCAACCATCTCACGCTCAGGTATACATCATCATCATCAGCCTATAATGTCCCCACTGCTGGGACACAGGCCTCCTCTCTGTGAGCACCACGCGGGCCCAGTGCAGGTTGCCGCAGATGTCACATGTCTTCGAATTTTTGGTTCTAGGACATATTATGCCGGTTTCCTCACTATGTTTTCCTTCACCATTTTGAGAGCAGTGGTAACGAAATAAATTACACAAAGTAATGCGCCTCTCTGGATACGAACCCACGACCTACAACTTGTAAGTCGGGACCGATTACACTCGGCCACCATTGCTCTTCTATCATCTTCAGGTATACATCCACAATGTTAAATGGAACCCTATAACTAAGACTCCGCTGCCTGGCTACTGACTGTCCGTCTGTCTATCTGTTGTTCTGTATCTCATAAACCGTGATAATAGCAGCATAGCAGTGATTTACACATTTGAAAAGTTTCACAGATGATGTATTTCTGTTGCCGTTTTAACAACAAATATTGAAAAAACAAAGTAAAATAAATATTTAAGGGGGCACTTCATTAACAATCGTGATTTATTATTTTGGTCGATATTGGTCGCTGTAACAGGTACCTAAATACTTGAAATATTCAAAGTTATCAACTAACTTTAAAAATACATATTTAAATTAAAAAAGAAACATATACATGTATTTATAACCCATACAACAAGGGTGTTTGGTTTTTCATGTTTATAGAAAATGGTATGGAACACTTCGTGCGCGAGACCGATTAATATGTGTAGAAATTCACGAAATACTAATAAGCAGCTCACGCAGATCACGTCTATAAGTAAAGCCGACCTACATAAGTGTGCCCTCGCCAAAAGTTCTACATAAAATGTTACTATTTTCCACAGCACGACGTCGACGCTGAGCGCAGGCAGCACAGGCAGCCAGGCGCGGCTCATCCAGTCGTCACATCAGCCCACACAGTACCAACCTACCATGGTGAAGGAACTAGGTAAGCAAGAATCGCAGTCTCTCAAATCTTCACCAGAGAGAAAATCTACTACCACCGCACCCGAGAAGAGGATCAAGGTCATACGATCATGCAGCGGCAGCAGCATCAATAGAGACAGATCTCCGAATCGCTCCGTAGACCGCACGTCACCGGATCGGGATCGTGTTACAAAAGTAATTGTTTGCAAGTCTCCGAACAAATCCAGCCTGAAGCAAACCAAAACTTTGCACCGCTCTCCTAGAGGAAGCTTCGACCAAACGAAATCTCCCCGAGGATCCATCGACAAGTCACGATCTCCGCAACAGAGCTTTGATGGATCTCGGTCGCCGCGTGGTAGCATCATGAAATCTCGTGAGAATAGCATCGATCGTTCCCGATCGCCGAAACCTGCACCAAAAAAAGGAATAATGCGGACCCCGCAAGCCAGCTTCGATAAGTCGCCCTGCAAGTCACCAAATCTAAGCCGAAGGTCTTCTAAATCTGGAGGAGAAAAATTAGCGCGTCTCGGAACGAATTCTCTAGATAGAATGACGCACTATTCTCAACTAGCTAAGGCAGAAGATAAAGCAATCAAAATGGGTATTGTAGTCTCGAAGTCAACAGAATCGATTGCTAAGGCTATTGAGCACCCAACTTGTGTTCAATGTTACCTTTCTGGTAAAAAACAAAGTAAAACCTCCTAGCATAAGGCAAAGGGCAAGTCGCCCAAATCTCGACGAAAGTCAATGACTGCTCAGTCGATACTGACGTCATCAGACCGGAGCAGCGTCGAGACTCTGGACGACGTGCCCCACGAGCGGCCGCGCTTCACGCCCACTCGACACCACGACAGGAACGATTTCGATCAAATACATGTATAAACTAATTTTAAAAACAACACCCGATATATGAAAACCTCGGATAATACATTCATTGATCCTGAAACTTTCAATAAAAAATCCAGTCTTTAACGAACAATGGTGTTACATCAGGTTATTAAATTCAGACTTTCACATTGTGGGGTTTTTATTGATTTTTCAGGAATCAAATTACTATTATGACAAAATATACACCACTTTACAAGACTGTTTTACCAATTTGAGACTATCACAATACCAAAACGTTGAATGAAACGTACAAGGCATGAATCACATAGTCGAGCCGCAAAACAAAAAGATTTCATCAATTATAATAAAACGTTCAAATAAAAGTATACGTGAAAATTTTAAACTCATCGTAAATTCAATGTCACAGTTGTAGGTAACTGTACTAGACACATAGAATAATTCCACAAATCTCAATGTAGTAATAAATGTACCTCCGTAATATAAGTAGACACAATTATAATAACAACCGTATGTTAAAGCATATTAAAGTTAATCAAACCTTAATTCTAGATAAATCCAAGTGCTAAGTGTTACATAATAATGGCTGTGGTATCGTACTGATATTAATCCTTTTATCACCTTCGTCATAATAATTATTCTTCTTGTTAATTTATACTGTTATTATACATCCCGATAGATTTAATGTATTATTGTGTAGATGGCCATGGATTTGTATCGTTAATTAAGTCTTCCAATTCTAAGTATGTATAAGTAATGATATTGATTTATTTTATCTCTCGCATCTCTTCAGTACCTGCTCAATTTAGTATTAACCTTATCGATTTATTAAGTACCTATATTCCAAACATATTTTACAATCCAAACAATATTTACATACCATTTTATGCTATACGCAATAATTATTAATATTATTTACGACGTGATTATTTCAGCGATGAATCTATTTATATTATTATACATTTTAGATAGGTTATTTCCAAATATTTGCACAAATAGGTACCTTTAAAAATATATAATTGTGGCCAACTTTCAAAAGCTTCGTAGCAGTTCGTAGCATTATAGGCTGGTTGTGCATTGTATTATTGAAGCAGAATATAGTTAGCAGCATATTATTGTTCATCTTACTGTTATAAAAAACACTGAACTACTTTTATGGATACAATCCACAACGAGCAATGGAATGGAATATTCTGGATCTGTTCAAGTAGCCAAAAAGTGTTTCAGTTTTATACGTATAGTGAATCATTTTAAACCGTTACATTTAAAATATTCGTCGGACTACTTACTGTCATATGCATGAATAAACGCTATTGACATATAATGTGGTAAACTATAATGCTAAACAATTTACTAATAAATAGGCTAGCTGTGTATCCAAATTATAATCTATAAATAAAAACAATGTAGGCAAAACACTCTCTTTGTTCACGTAGTGCTTTATCTTAACCTCTGTAGCTGAGCACAGATTCTCTGTCGAATTAGATGATTGCACCCACGGGCAGAAATGAATGTCATCGTATATAAGTACCTAATCAATAGTGAATAAAGTAAATATATGTATTCAATGCATAAATAATGGATGGTGCACTGTAGATTCTAACGTCACTGTGTGTATCTAGGCTACCGCTTAAGTAACGTAAGTAGATGTTCTATCGAAATTAGTGGACGCCGCCAAAGCTCTGCCAGCCCCCTTGAACCGCTTGAATGTTCGATGACTCGCGACCGCGGCGGCGCGCCCCCCGCCCCCCACACCTCATCAAACATTCAACTCTTTGCTCGCGCGCGCGACTTCCCGCCGATCGGTCCCATCCGTCCAAATTCCGTTGGCGCTCTGCCGTGAGATGATGGAAGCCTAGATCACACGGCACTTGTTTCCTTGACTTTGCATACGCGGATGCCACAGTACACTAAAATATATGAAAACAATATATTTCTTACGGACTTATTATTTATTTACAAACATAAATAATGTCACGAAATTCATTAATTATTTAAACGTCTGAAAATTTTGCTACTGCTCCATATTGTAACACGCTGACAAGCAGACGATCATTTTTTCAACCATCAATTCTTATTAACGGTGCGACGACAGAGATCGTTAATGTACTGTGGCATCTCCGCATACAATTTATGTTTGGAACAAGTGAGGTGTGACGTAGGCTTGATAAAGAGTTCGGTGTTTGGTGTGTTGTAGGATCGCCCGTGTGGAAACCGCGCGACATGTCGAGCTCGGCGGGCGGGGGCGGGGGCGCGGGCGCGGGCGCGGGGGGCGCGGCGCCCACCACGCTGCCGCGCTCCACGCGCGCGGCGCCGCGCCCGCACCACCTGTCGGCCAGCCGCAAGTCGCTGGCGCCCGACCACCGCCACTAGCCGCCACTGGCCGCCACTGGCCGCCACTAGCCGCCGCTAGCCGCCGCGCCGCACTACCGTCGCGCGGCGTCCGGACGCAGAGCACGAGTGTTGTTACCCGCCGTCTACTGACCCCGCAATAGTCTAATCACTTGACCGTGCAATGTTTGTGTACCTCTTATCGTCTTTCTTCAGTTTTGTATAAGTTTAATTACAAATTCCCCTGAACTTGCGTTTTTTTAAGCTCAAATATTATCTTACCCGTGTCTTAATCAATCGACGAAATAATTTATTTGTTTATTGATGAGCTCAAAGTATGTTTGTGTTAGGTGCGTAATCCTGTGCCCGTAATGAATAAGACTGCGTGCGGCTCTTTTGTGAGGTATAGGTAGTGTACCTATCTAATTATATTTAAAATATTTTGACAATACCCTCGTTAATCAACTCATTATTTCGTGAGATCCCTCTTACGTAAAATACCCGCATTCTATCACATGGAAACCAGACATTTTGTCTGAAAATGTAAGATTGCCTGAGGGTCCTACCAGGTATTGACATGATGTGCCCTGAAGATTCATTTGTAATTGATAGGACGTAAATATATCGCAATGCATTTGTTATGGGGTTGTAACAGAAACCAACATGTTGACTCAAAACGCGCTACAATACAGTGTCGCATACTGTTATGACTTTCGTGTTTAATATAATTTGTTGTTTCAGAATAGAAATATCCACTGGATATGAAAATAACCTCACATTAATAGTAAATAAGTTTTATTTAAAATCGACCTACATGACACATTTATTTAAGTAGGTCTATTTTATAACTACAAATAAATGACAATATCAATAGAAAATCATGAAAATTATTGAGTCACATTACACAATTAGTTTCAGAGATTAAATGTTAATCACGTTACTTTGTAATTTAATCTGATTGTTACCTTCTTTTAGAACGTAAACCCGTTAATGCCTACATCATGAAACCGTACATTTGTTTACACTGAAGGTAGTCTAAGTACGCCACCCACCACTACACAGAGACATTATCCTCGAGAAGACTTTCTACTTTAGCTTTATTTAAGGCATTCCTTTAATACTTGTTTAAGCATGCGAATATCCTAGATTCGTTTTGTACGGACTGCTCTGTGCCAAATTAGGTACTCTCTACACCTTGTGCTTGAATCCTTATCGTGGAGATATTCCTGAATAAATAAATATATCGTGAGAGTAGTTAGCTGTAATGTATTTGCGTTTGATTTTCGTCACATTGGCAACTCACTACCCTATAGTTCAAAGTGCACTAACCCAAATGGAAATATACACTAGGTAGTTTTGATAATAATTTCTCTTCGTGATCAAATTCGAAAGTTCTATCATAGGCTAGGTGAATGATATAACATGTATCCACAAATTGAGTTTTAATATAATTGAATGTATTATAATAATTATATGTATGATTGTTTGTTTGCTGTAATATATTGTAAATGTGTTGACTGCAGTCACGGAAAACTGTAAACTGGATCGACGAAATACTTTGAACCCGTGATATTAAGACCGCTACGACGACGTAGCGTTCACTAATATATTATTACCGGAACTTAACTCATGTGGATAGCAGTTTTAAATTCCCTGTAAATGTATGTGTAACTAACTATTGACTTAAACTGGTAAGAAGAAACGTTGCATAAAGAATTCCGACTTGTAATAATATATTATGAAGAAGATGGCGACGACATCTCGATGTAGAAGTCGAGTATTTCGTAGCACTTCGGTAGTTTTCAGTCGGAACATATCAACGGCGGTGGAGCTAACTCGTTCAGCTTATAAGTTTTCTCGTGATCTAATAACTGTTAATTGTTTTAAGTATTTTGCAGTTACCAGGAGTATGTATACACATGCACTATGATGTTTAGATAATACCTGTGTAATATGTATGTATATTATTGTGACCACATTATATTTTGAACTTTAAATATTGTTTAAGTGTTTGTTTTGTGACTTATTGAAATAAAACCGTTTATTAATATACATATGTTAAAATATTCGAATTTAATAATTACGAACTTATACAATCAATTTATAGATTATTATTATACTAAGAAAATTATAATTAATAAAATGAATAAACAAATATGAGTGAAAATTAAATGAAGGATGAACTCATTAATTGCGATTGTATTTCATACTTCAATGACATTTGAAAGTAAAGTAGGAAAATGAATGAATATTTAGAAAGACTTATTGAAGTAAAATACGAAAGTAACTAATGTTATAATAAGTATTGAACTTTTATAATTTGGTGTTGACATGATTTGCTGATTTCGTTGTTTTGTTATTCTTTTCTGTCAGCGTAATATGGAGAATTATCTCACCTGTATACAATGTTAGGTATGTATTACCGTTGTCAAACTACTTTATAGATTTTAAATACAATCCTTGCATCTTAATAAGTCATTTTCGTGCACTGTTAAGTTTAATTTCCATTTATATTTTACCGGAATGTACTTCTAACACATCTTTCTTTAATTCTTAGTTTAGTTTCAAATAAATGAAATATTATTTTGTAGTCACCATGAAATCGTTTGAGATAGAAACGATTTTTTAGACTGAATCTATATTTCCTTAGTCGTATCACATTTCTAGGTAACTGTTCTGTTCGATTATCTAAATTTAAAGTGCCTTCACATTAAATAAAGTGCACGTGTGTTTTATTCAATAGATGAAACTACTAAATCTTTGAAGTAGTTTGTCAATACCTGCTAAATGGGAAATGGTATTAATTCTAGTATCCTTTAGTGGCTTCCAAAACAACTAGTCTAATTTACAATTTTAATAATGTATTTATTTATTGTTTTCATAAGTATAATGATATGTTAAATTTTGTGACACGTATGGAAATTACTTTTTATTGCTTATGAATAAACATAAAATATGATAAAATCTTTTAAATCATTTAACAACCCACCTGCTGAGCGATCGAGCTTTTCTCGGGTCAAATAAGAGAATTTTCCCAGATATGATACTCGTACCTAAATTAGATCGAAGTCGCCCCTGGAAATCCGTATACAGTCTTCATCGAAATCGGTTGTGCCGTTGTCGAGAACGTGCTTCAAAATATGCTATTTATAAATATTGCGCGATTACTCGTTTAGGATTTAATAATTATAGGTAATCCATTTGTATGCAGCAGCTTATGGCTCTTCTTTTTAGGGTTCCGTAGTCAACAAGGAACCCTTATAGTTTCGCCATGTCCGTCCGTCCGTCCGTCCGTCCGTCCGTCCGTCCGTCCGTCCGTCTGTCCGCAGTTTAGCTCAGAGACGGACAGTACTAGAGAGCTGTAATTTGGTGTAAATATACGGATTTGTTGTGCCAAAAAAGTGGTAAAATAAAATCTCGTAAAATATTTTTTTTTAGGGTACCTCCAGTACTTACACGTAAAGTGAGGATTTTTTTTTCTCGCGTACCCCTTAGTGTGGGGTATCATTAAATAGGCCTTTAAAAAATAATGATAGTTTCCATTAACAATTTTTTGATAAAAAAATTCGTTTGTGAAATATTAAGCTTTAAAGTGCTAAATTTTGCTCGATTCGAGTGTCCCCCCCCCCCTCTACCAGCTAAACGGTTATGTTTGGGGGTGTGAAAAAATTCACAATAGTAGTATATATAACGAAGTTTAAAAGAAAATTATCATGACTAAGTAGGCTTTACAACTTTACGAGTAATAGTCGACCAACTTATAAAATGTACTTATATCCATGTTTTCTTAAACAAAATGTATCGGAGACAACTGCAAATGTAAGTTTGTCAACTTTATTTTTACAGCTTTTTTAAGTATGTTTTTTGGGGATAGGTAGGTTTTTATCGTCAACTATTTTTGACTAAATTCAAAAAAAGGAGGAGGTTCTAAATTCGTTGTAATCTTTTTTCTTAAATTCAGCGAATCTGTTTAGTTAGTTCGCAGAAGTATTTTGATGGGCAACTACGGAACCCTACACTGTGCGTGGCCCGACACGCACTTGGCCGGTTTTTTTTTACTTTCCGATGAAATACCCACTTTCAAACTACTGTCAGGCAATACATTACGGGTTTTCTCCCGAATGTAACCAAAAGTTTTATGATAACAAATAAAACGCGTATAGATAATCGGTACAATGTGTTTATTAAATCGTACATCGACGTTCATAAATCAAACATTTCAGTGTTTCCGGATTCAAAACCTTACAATTTGCTATTAAAACAGATTTTCTAAATTGATATGAGTGAAACATTCAAAATATAATTAATTATGTATTTACAAGATTAATAATAATTATAACTAGATAGGTACACAATATTTTTTCATTATATATTTTTGTTCAGTAATTTCAACCGCCTCAACAAATTTACATAAAACTTACACATCTAAATTTTGTTGGCCTAATATTTTTAACGAATCTTGAAGAAACTTAAGGAACAATTCACTCATACCTGACCTCAACATTAGGTAAAAAACTATGGAGGCCTAATAACTACAATATATATTAAAACGATTTAAGTTCATTACACAGTCATGTTATTATTTATGTATTAAGACTTTAGCTATTCGATTGTAAAAGTAAAGGAAATTTTATGTTGACAATGTTCTACGTGAAAAATGCTCTAGAATATATTTGTGGCAAGTAGGTAAGACTATAAAATATTATTTTTAGCAATGATTTAGTTCTGAATTCTATTTAAATTCCATATATTAGTGCAATAAACAGAAATTTGTACACAATTACGGACAAGGGGCCAATGACAGCAGAATTAGTAACAGAGAATATGCATGTAATTAAAAAAAAATGTACATTTGAATTTATATTGAACCATATGAACCATACAGTGGACTTTTTTGATTCTTTAATTCATCACTTATTTTACAATTCATTATTTTACGTTTAGTGTCTCACTCAACGTAATAATTGTCTAGATAGTGACGAAACAATTCATGTGTCCAAGAAACATTTGCATTCGTTTAAGGTGATTTGCACGTCACTAAAAATGTATTATAGTAATGGAATTGTAATTTCTGCTTAAGTGAAGCATAAACAGTTATTGAACTTATTCAATAAAAGCCCAATATAACATAAAATTAATCAAGGAAGCTAATGAATAACGACGTCACAGTATGGCTTTCATCGTCACGAACGTTTGAAGTATAGTAGACAATTGTAGGAGTCTAGTATTTTTTTGAACGACATGCAGTAGTTACTTATTTTTTAATTCTAGTATTTGTAGAACTATAGATATATTATTGATTTAAAAAATGCATGCATATTCCCTATTGCAACTCTCAAAAGCACTTGAAGCAATTTAAAAGAAATATTAAACCGGGAAGCAGAAGATCTGAAGGTTAGATTCAAGATTACGTAACACGCAAAAACTTTAATGGGAGACAAAATTGTGATTTACTCACTCGGGAAGCTCCATTTGTGAACACCTATAATGTATATCGTTTTACTTTATATTACGATCTTTACGTCTCTCTACATTAGAAATTATATTCCTTTCTAATATTTAAACAATAACAATAGTACTATCTAAGGAGATGTATATATCATAAAATACATAATTTATGTGGCACTGGCTACAAACGTAGGTAATGTCATCATAGCTAAGATCATCAAATTGATCATCGTAATGGGTGTGTCTCGATACTGTCGTTGGCTTTTAAGACTGAGCTGTTTAACATTTACCTACCCATAATTTTATTTTATAAAAATGTAAGCCTTGCAGGAATCTATTTTGTATGAAAGTATAACGCACTTTCTAAATAACACACGAAATCGGAAGAAATGGTGTACACCCTAGTTACACATAGTCATACCTAAATTGATTGCACTATAAATAAATACAATCAGAATAAAATTTTAATTTAATCTTAGTAATAAACACTAGACGCTAAAATGATACTTCGTTTTTCTCTACTATAAATAACAAAAGTTTTAAATTAATATACTTTGCAATAAAATAATTTAGTGCACACCACGATTATTTTAAATATTTTATAGATATTTATATTACATGTAAAGATAATCATTAAATAACTCTGATTAAGTTCATTACAATTTTATCAATTAATGAAATACTCGATTAAAAAGAAATTTCATTACGCTATTATATTTTATTATGGTGTTTCATCAAATTATGCTAGAATAAAATTCATTCATCCTAATTTCATATCATATTAAATACGTAAGGCACTCCATTTAATTTTGCTGTTTTTTTTTCATCGTTAAAGACCGAAAATACTGTCACACAAGTTTCCTCTATAAAAATGAAGACCACTGGAAGTTACTGTTATCCATGCACCGCACATTATAAGATAAATTTATTTAAATATTAAGCTCGAAACAAAGTAACTAACATCAATTTAGATTCTGCTTTCATTCAACAAATTGGACAGTTGCTATACAAACGTAGTCCCTTTAGTGTAACTGTTAGTGTAACAACTGGATTCGATGTAAAATCAAAGGGTTTGAAATACTTACTTCTGAACTATTTGTATTATCTACTTTTACATTAATTTGGTTTCTTCGTAAAGGTTCACGCATGTTCTTCAGCTATAAATTAAAAGTTATCTGCAGGTGCATAATTTGAACTCTAGTAAATGACAAAATTTTAACAAAATTCCATATTTTAATGATGTAGGACAAAATTTACATAGCAACCTATATTTAAACATATACATACACAAACAACTCTATCACAGACACTAATCATGTACAAAACTCAATATAATAACTATATAATAAAATAGATATTCAGTTTCTGAATAAGAAACGACATTGGTTTGTGGTACCAATTGACCGTTTAATTAATTAAAATTAACAAAAATTATGTTGAAACGTTAATTCAGGTAGGTACTTAATAATCGACGACCATTGATGTATATTACTGTCGTAGTTGTGATTCTAAATGGGAAATTAAAATCACGACAAACACTTCACATCAACGTTGTTGGACCCCTAAATATTCAATTAAAAAGCCATTTTATTCATAAGTAATCTCTTTAAAAAATTTATCAAATTTAACTACCTATTTAACCTACACACATGACTTGTTTCATTACTTCCTGAAAATTTCGAATGTTTATAATAAGTCCGCGCGGCGTCTTAAAGCCCCTTCAAATATTTTTAATATGAATATTTGAATAATTATGTTATATTATGAACCTTTAAAGGAATTTAAAAAAAGTCATGATTAAGGAGACTCATCCCCAAAAAAGTTTAGTTTTGAAATGATAAAGGAGAGCAGAAAGTTAATATTGATTTCAGAAAACTGTTAGTATTGATAGATCAAGAATTATTTTATTTAGATTATGCTAATTACAAGCTATTAATTTGTCTTTATTGTTTTTTTCAATAATTTCTTCTTCATTAAAATCCCAGAACATTCATAAAGTATTTCGTTGAGCTTATTGCGCATCGAGCGTGCACGCGACGGGGTCGTGTATATTTGTCTAAACGTTGGTCCCTATAATTGCTATTGTAATTTTGTGTCGTACATAGCAACGCAGAATGGGGCGGACGACACCGCGCGAGTAGCGGCCGGGCTCTCCGAATAAAGGCACATTGAGTCATGATTCATTTGTTATCCTACATGCAGTACCTAACCATCCCACTTCCTTGTCATAATATTTCTCATTTTTGAAGGTCGGCCTAGAACTAGTTAAAGGGATTAACTAATTAATAATCTACTTTACATATGAATTAAAAGTCACACCACTATTTTATCCGGTCGATTAAATTTTCGTACACTTCAGGAATTTTGACATCACATCATAATAGTCCTATGACATTCAACTTCTCATCTCAATTCTACTCATTTTGGCAACATGGTGGTGGAACTACAATTTGTCTAATTAAACTAAAAGGCATATTTGCCTACGAATTAGAACTAGGGCAAAGATCACTTAAAAGTTATCTTCGCATTTGATCTCCCTTGAGGTGGGCTGCGAGCCAGGCTGGGAGGACCACTGTGGCTCAGCCGGTCCGTCCCAGTCGGGAAACGACTCGTACATAAAATTATCAGCAGGAGTGTCGTCGACCGCAATCTCAGTCCGACTAAACGCCTCGGCGAACTTCCCGATCTCTGTGGAGCCGAAAGCTTGTTGGAAAGCGGGCAACGGGACAACAGGCGGACGAGGCGGTCGCTTTTCCTCAGGCGGCGAGCGACGCGGCTCGGAGACAGGGAAACGCTCGCGAGCAGCGCGAGGTGGGTCGCTATGTGTCACGCTCGGCGGGAACTCAGGCGTATTCCTCTGCCTTGAGCCAACCTCTCCGTTGAATGGCGATTCTTCATAAACAGGATAAGGCGTTGATCTCCCATCCTGTTGACATGCCTGGTTTTGACTATGCAAATGAGCACCCTGTAATAAGAAAAAAAAAAACAAATTAGCTCATTTTTTTTTCAAACTCACCACCTTTGCGGGTGGAATTAACATAAGTGAGACCCATATGTGGTGTTAGTTGTGTTTTTGTGTTGTTTTTTTTTTTTAATATTGTTTTATTTGCATTGCAACAGAAAAAAAAAGTTTTCCGCATATCAAGTTTTAGAAGAAATTCGAGTTATTCAGAGAATCATCTTTGTCCCTCGCAGTGTTTAAATGTGTACATAACATTATTAAAGAGTATGTCAATAATAACCTTCATTGGTCGGCATTCGGGAGGATACCGCATGTGGTCACGCGAGCACGCACTGCGCGGGGCCCACCCGCCGTTGACTGCGCTAGCACCAGTCCATCCTCCGCCGCCCATGGCACCCATCTGCTAAAAATAACAAATTCAAAATAAATATTATAATCAAACTTTACTTATAATTAAGAAGTAAAGAAATCCCTAGTCAGTATAATGGAGCCTACATACCACAGCCGACATACGCCAACGTATGTACGCGTGTCTATATTGTTGTTTGAATTAATCTTGCATGATTTTTGCTTGCTACTTCTACCATATTATTAAAGTTTTATCTTCTGGCATTCGGCAATTATAGTGTCACTTGAAACATTTTTTGTACTGGGTAAATACCTATTTTCGGTGATTGCCACTTACAAGCGATCTATTTAGTTTACCTTTGTACAATATTCGTTTAGATCAACTATAAATATCGACATCATTCACAAACTATTAGAACACATGACACGGTATAATACCTGATAATGTGGCCACATCTGCGGTTCGCAGTACGCGGGACCCCGGCCGTTCATTCCACATTCTAGCGGTGGCTGGAAATGTAAACAAACAACAGTTCATAAAACAGTTTAAATTGGCAATCAATAGACTTGGTACTTGAAATAGCTTAGGGTTACACAAAAAGCATAAAACTATAAATTATATACCTGAGATTTGAGTGTTCAACAAACAAACCCTTAAGCTTTCAAATATCAGAATAGATTAACACTTTAACATTAAAATGCTGGCTTGCAATCCGTAATTTGGTAAATAAAGTGCGTTCTGATTATATTTTCTTTTTCTAAACAAAATAGTCATCAATACTTTACATTACTTTCCTACTACCATAATGGTAGCCATACACCATACTGCCTATTTGTCAATTCGGCATAAAACTGCCAATTTGCTCAAATACAATTGAACGTGTATGGGGGTGGAATGCCAATTTGATGGCATGACATGCCAATTTTGATAGGTCATCAAATCGTTTTTGACACAACGTCAAATCGGCAGCAGTGATGCTATCTTAGCAACTTCATAGATAGTTAGCCAATTTTATAAAGGTGCTAGAAAAAAAGCTAAAAAGTGTAACTTGTGGCTAAACTTTTTAGCTACTTTTCTACAGGGACGGTTAGGCCACGTTCACACGGCGATTATTTTCCCGTATACCGTACACGAGATTTTATCGAATAGAGTTGACCAGTTTTAGGACAACTTTGCACGGTACACGGTAAAATATTATATTTCTCAAACACGGGATTTTCCCGTATGAACGCCGTTTAAACTATTTAAGTTTTCATTTGTGAACTGTTACTGCTCTATTCGATAAAATCTTGTATACAGTATACGGGAAAATAATCGCCATGTGAACGTGGCCATACCAGGAAAACTGAGGCTTTTCGCACACACATGGATCGCATGTACACTCGTAAAAAAAAGAGTTATTCATTTTATTTTAAACCAAAATACGATTGAAAACTTGAGAGGTGTCAAGGGACCACGAAAGCAAGTTAAAAAAAGGTTCATGCTATTTTCGACCTTATTGACATTTATGCAAACACCTGATTTTAATGAAGGAGCAATGTTAACGAATGAGAATGTGAGAAAAACAAACTAAATTTTAAATGTCGATAAGGTCGAAAATCGCTTGCACCACTTTTTTTAACTTGCAATCCTTAAGCAAATGTTTTCCGACCTTCAAGCGATTTTCGACCTTATTGACAACGATGCAAACACCGGATTTTAATGAAGAAGCAATGTTAACGAATGAGAATGTGAGAAAAACAAACTAAATTTTTAATGTCGATAAGGTCGAAAATCGCTTGCACCACTTTTTTTAACTTGCTATCCTTAAGCAAGTATTTTCCGACCTTCAAGCGATTTTCGACCTTATTGACAACGATGCAAACACCGGATTTTAATGAAGAAGCAATGTTAACGAATGAGAATGTGAGAAAAACAAACTAAATTTTTAATGTCGATAAGGTCGAAAATCGCTTGCACCACTTTTTTTAACTTGCAATCCTTAAGCAAATGTTTTCCGACCATCAAGCGATTTTCGACCTTATTGACAATGATGCAAACACCGGATTTTAATGAAGGAGCAATGTTAACGAATAAGAATGTGAGAAAAACAAACTAAATTTTTAATGTCGATAAGGTCGAAAATCGCTTGCACCACTTTTTTTAATCTAATTCGATAGTCTCATGATGAAATGAAAAGGTGCTAGAAATTGTAGCTGTCGTCACCGAATAATAGCCAGATCTAGTTGCTGAGTTGGCATCACTGGTGCAGATTTGAAGTTGTGACAAATCTATCGTATCGATAGGCAGGATGGTGTATGGTGTATATGGACGAACTGCCGATTTGAAACAATTGCAAGCGTCAAATAAAAAACAATTGCAAATATCGATAGGCAGGATGGTGTATGCCTACTATAAGAGTAGCTTTCGTAATCAACTGTTGAAAACTTTCGTCAATTATTTTAACAAAGAATAAAAAAGAGTTGGGCGTCATTGATTACCGAGGAGGGGACCGTCTGTCCTACGCGTACTTATTGATTCAGACAGCTTACAGCGAATTTAACGCTAAGATTGCTTCCGATACACCCCCTGACTTTACGGTCTGCAAAAATAGTCTCCTTTTTAAAATTTTCTCTGACAAGTTTGTTTTTTTTAAGGAACGTATTTTGTGGCGTTCTGTAGTTTATACCTCTATTGGTAAAAGACTTTATAATATGTATTTGTGTGTATATATAAGTTTTTTTTATAGTGGTATTGAAATAGTTGGTGCAGTGGCTGAGCGATCAACTGCTGCACTGTTGTCATAGGTTCGATGCTCGCATGGAACAAATATTTGTATGACCTGCTACAAGTTTTTCCGGGTCTAGCTGCTTGTGTATTAAAATTTAAATATTTTTAATTGGTACCGACGACGCCACAGGATTAATTTCAAGTGTAGAGCAAAGTATAAAAAATCGCTCCATTTGTTTGATTGTTAAAAATATGAGACCGTAAATAAAAAAATATCCTTTTTTTTATTACATTTAAACCAAAAACAGACATACCATTTTTTGTGTATAAAAATCAATTTATATAATAAACCCACCCTGTGTGCTACGAACGCCGCGTAGCACTTGATATTGATACGGCAAGGTGTTAGAAGCACCAAGTTTTAAATATAAATATAGATTGAATGTTAAAAACCATGTCCTTAATTATTCACATGATCTTCAATATAATTAAAAATAACACAAAGGTTTGCTTTGCGTGATTAGTGTAAAATTTAAAGAAAAACAAACCTAACAAAATGTTTCAAAGAAACGGACCACAAAGCGCTACTTTCAATGTAAAGCATGTCTACAACATTCAAAACAGACTCGTTACAGTAACGTGGTGGTTGGCACCGCGGCATCTGTGTATCAGAGGCCCTAGCATAACTTTTCACGTTTTTACGATGAAAAACTTTGATGGCAAAAAAATGTTCCTTGTACGTACACGGGACTTTCTAATTTTTCATACAATACTCGTAAACGCAATAAATACTTGAACTACGCTGCAAACAAAATACAGAAATTTTATGATAAGGCCTCAGAACAGTAGCGTGCATAGGTTCCTGAGCCAGGGTAGGCAAGCCAAAGATAAAAAAACGGACCACATTACTCAATACTGACAATGCGAATAGAAGAATGCTGGGGCCCACTTCAAAACTTTTAATTTAAAACACTCACCACTTCTTCACGTAAGATTCATAATCACGATATTCTGACGATTCAAATAGAAGATTCGGCCACTACAAATAATTATTTGCTCCATGATAGTAACAAAACACGTCACTAAGAATAAGTTCTCTCGAAGATTGAAATGGCGAATATGAGATGAATTATCATGTTTCTGGGTTAATTCTCGTTATTTTTAGACACAACTTGAATCTCCCACGATAATAATTAGTAGTTCTTTAAAATATAGTTGTGAAAAGTAACTTTTCACAACAAGCGTCATCAGATTCAGTAATAAACACACATTGTCAGCACAAATCACACAAACTCGAACCATTTTAAGTAAACAAACGAATATTCTTTAATATTTACACAACTTTTTGTTTCAAAACGTGTTATTTAATGCTGAATAATTATAATTTACTATTTATAAAAGTACAAAACAATAACAAAGTTTTGACGTAATAAACTGAAACTGACAGTAACACACGGGGTTGCCTTATTTTCTGAAGTTCCCAAAACCCAAATTCTCAAAATTAGAAAAATTAAATTTCTAGTTTATAATTATTACAAAAGGGCTGTTGCTATTCTTTAAAATTATACATTTCTTTTGGAATGTATAGATTTGGCATTACTACCCCATTTTTTAAATTCTTTCTATTAGTATCGTTTCTGTGTTAAATTTATTTCTTGAACTGGCAACCCCGTTTAGAGCGTTCCCACTAAGGTTTTCAATTTGGCATAAAGGCCTCGAAGCCATGCCAAAAACATTTCAAATAAAAAAAAGGTTTTCATTCATCAAAAACGCTGGTTATTGCCGATTGGTTAACTCCAGCTACAGCGTGCCTGGGACCGCCCATTTTTTATCCATCTGTCTCGTTCATACACACGACAATGTGAAACAAAAAGTCATACGTTCTTGAATGAAATTTACTATATTATGAGGCAAGAGAATTGTTGCCTAAGCGCTTCTCGTATTATAGTGAAGTGAACGTGACGTCACACGGGCAAGTTGCTATTATCTTTTTATTAGGAGTTTTCATTTTATTAATGTTTTTGTTTTATTTTATTATATTGTTCCAATAAATGCATTTGTTTTATTTATGCATTGTTTTGGCAAGGTAGGCTGTGCCTAATTGCCTCTATGAAGATACCGCCCATGCCTCAGAAAGTTGTCTCGCTGAAAGTTTTCGTCAGTCACTGCGGATGACACGATACAAAAACCATTTAAAAAAAAAGAAATAGATTATACCAGTAGAAATCAATTAAAATTAATATCAAGTAAAAATAAAAAAAAAACTTTATTTACTACAAAGTAACGCACAATTATTACAAAATTTTTGACGACTGCAACGACGTTTTGTTTGTAAATATTTACATTAGTGGTTAAATATGTGCACAACCTGTACACGAGATTTATGTTTAGTGGCGCGAGGGTGTGAGAGGGCGGTGCGGGGGGCAGGGGGGTCGCGCCACCGATCGATGTCCGTTACTCCCCGTGCAACGTTACGTTGCACCAATTGCATTCATCATCACACATCACTATTTTATTCCACGTAGAAGAGTACAACCATAACCATTTAATCTCGACAAAACTATAATTTAAGCTCTAGTCCTAGTGCAATAATAACTCATAGAATCATATACAAACATAATTATTTATCGTCAGTATTTTAAAAAACTTCGAAACAAGTTGTGCTACGGTGCTACGCCAGTGCTACGAGCTGCTACGCGATTCTTGTTCTTACAATCTATATCTATTCTATACATATAATAAAACTGTAGAAAAATAATTTTTGTACATTAAATAAAAACTAAAAAAATATAGCCAGCGTGTTAAAGGACAACCAATAGAACCCATTTCTAGCATTTTTAGAATTTTTGTCTGTATGTCTGTTTGTCTGTTTGTATGTTTATTTGTTCGGGCATCACGTAAAATCTACGAAAGCTATGTAGATAACTTTAATACACAACGACTGACCGTAACTTGAAGTAACATTTAGTTTTTGTTTCATTGAAATCGGATCAGTCTATCAAAAGATATTTGAATTTAAAGTGTTCCAGAAGTAAAATTACGGTCTGTTTACACCGAGACGCGCAGTTCAGTAGCGCGATCTAGCTTCGAATGGAAAAACTACATACCTATTCAAATATGGTGTGAGCTGGAGTGGAGGGGTTTGGAGTGGAGTAGAGTAGAGTGTGAATGGAATAGAATGATGGAATGGAAAGAAAGAAAAGGTTTTTATTAGACTCACACTATAATGGTATGGAATGAGAATGGAATGGGATGGAGTGGGATAGAGTGGGATGGAGTGGGATGGAATGGGATGGAATGGGATGGACTGGGATGGAGTACGATGGAGTGGGATGCAGTCGGGTGGAGTCGGGTGGAGTCGGATGGAGTGGGATGGAGTGGGATGGAGTGGGATGGAGTGGTATGGAGTGGGATGGAATGGGATGGAGTGTGATGGAGTCGGATGGAGTGGGATGGAGCGGTATGGAGTGGGATGGACTGGGATGGAGTGCGTGGAGTGGGATGGTGTGGGATGGAGTGGGATGGGGTGGAATGGAGTGGAATGGAGTGGAATGGAGTGGAATGGAGTGGAATGGAGTGGAATGGAGTGGAGTGGAATGGAGTGGAATGGAGTGGAAAGGAGCGGGACGGAGTGGGATGGAGTTGGTTGGAGTGGGCTGGAGTGGGATGAAATGGGATGAAGTGGGATGGAGCGGGACGGAGTGGGATGGAGTCGGATGGAGTGGGCTGGAGCGGGATGAAATGGGACGGAGTGGGATGGAGCGGGACGGAGTGGGATGGAGTCGGATGGAGTGGGCTGGAGTGGGATGAAATGGGATGGAATGAGATGGAATGGGTGCTCTAATCCAGTAGCCATTGAATAGTACTGCCTTTGAACGACAGAGGGCGTTTATTACAAACACGTCAAATATTCTTGAAATATCTAAATAAATTCTAAATAGGGATTATATAAAAACGATATGATTTATAAAAAACGTGGCGAGCATTAAGCGCTTCGAACTAAAAAATACATTGTTAAATTCCGACATCCACGCGAACGAAGTCGCGGGCACAGCTAGTGTAAAGTAATTTTAAACGACAATTCTAGATAAATGAATATCATTTAACAACTAGAATTTATTGGCAAATTATGTTTTAAAAATTTGCAAAATTTAAGTTTAAATAAATTTTGCTACGGTGCTACGCCGCCGCTACGAGCTGCTACGCGGTTGTAGCTTGAGTTCTGATTCTTTTGTAATAGTTATTTTTTTGTATTATTTCGGTTTTCGACGACTTTGTGTGAGTTATTTTAATGTTTTATTTAACGTAAGTCATGCATTTGTGTTTTCCTGAAAATTTTCAAAGTGCTTTTTTGTTGAAAACTTTTTAAATCTGTTTTTAGATCCATGTTTTTTTACTAATCTTAATCAATTTTAAAAACAAAAAGCAAAACAAAAAACAAGTCCTTTTAATGTATTTTCTCTGTTCTAAAGCATAACAAAATACCTACACATAACAATCCTCACGCTAGGTATTTCAATCGTTCAGACGTTATATAAAGTCCTAACGGCCTGAAAACTGTTCATATGTGGGGGAAGTGGAATAGTGACGGGAGATTTGCAGAGGCTAACTAACTATCGAGCGGCAGGCGGCGAGCGCGAACCACGTGACTTATCGATCAGCGCGGCGCCCACGACACTCGGAAAAATCAACCGCTGACAGCTTTCATAGGCCACCTCCACCTCTCGACTCACAACCACCCCCACTCCCCCCCTCCCCTCGAGCACGCCGCCCAGCCCCTCCCCGCCCTCATTAGCGCCTTTGTGACGCTCACTTGTCTCGTAATATGACGCCGTAATGATACCACTTACGACTCGATTATTTGTTAACATTCCTAATAGACTGCAAAAAGCACAGATGACCCTTTCATTTTTTAGCTTTTTTTTAAATTTCAATACAAGATATCTATCATGAGGTAAAATATTGGGATATATTGTCAAATGATCCTAATACAGCTGCAGTAATGTTTATTAACACGACGTTAAATATTTACTAACAATACGCCTCATTTACCTAATCTGAAACGTTTAAGTAGAAATGACAACAAACTTTTGTTTTCAATGAGCAGTCATTTCAGAATTTGTACAACAAACTTTCCCTGACTGAATTTTATAGTGTGTCGGTTGAATTTAAACTCTATCTGCATTGCTTACGATTGATAATGTATGTATAGTACCGCAGAGGAGTGAGCGTTAGTTGCGAATGAGGATGTCAACCGTCCTCTGACACTGACCTACATAATTTTAACTAGTCTTTTTGTATGCCGATGACCTATTCCGCCGTAATTTAATAAAAGGCGGACTTGTCATGTTTAAGACAACTCATTTGTTTAATATACGAGTATAAATAATTAAGTGTTCGGGTATTTTATTTCTTTTGAATCGTCATTGACTGCTTCTATTTATAAACTGGCAAAGATAATGTTTGTTTTGTACCATAAAACCTTCTAACGGTATCTGTATAAGGAGATAAGTACTCATTTATTTCATGTAATATTCACATTCATAATTTCCATAGTGCATTGTTACAAAACATTAACATATCTACTGCTCTAGACTGACTAGATAATAGATATGTATCAGTTACTTGACGTTCTTGAGCATTGTAAAGATCAGCAAAGGGGAATAGGGCATTTAATTGTATTCATTGTTTGTGAGTCAACTACCTCATCCACTTATGTTGTATTCTATTCAATTCTCTGTTTCTATGCATTACTTCAAACGGCCTTGACACAACACAACAAAGCACTTCTTATTGGTGTTGCTTACTCACAAGGAAGTACGCGTAACCGATATTATGTTTATACATCCATTGACACGAGAAAAGTTTGTTATATAGAACGAGTTCGTAAAATACTGATTGCTGGTCAGCAGTTTTCTGAGTGAATACTTTAACTTGCAAACTATTAAGTTTCCGCAAGATTGCCTCAAGGTACATTATCCTTGCGAATTAAGTGACATTAAAGTCACGCCGCGTCCCCGAAGAGTTCTGAAGTGGTTCACTAAAAACGCCCACGATTTGTCTGGCATTTTATGTACTTAAACTGATTATACAAATATTTTACTAGCTTTGTTTGAAAAATAATGTCTTCCTTTTCAATTTATATATTTTATAATATTTATATTAGCGTCCCGTAACTAATGGTATGCTCACTAAATACATAAATCTAGCACAATGAAATTCTTATAAAACGCGGGACCCACTCGATCGAAAGAAACAGATGTAATGATCAGCGTTGCCAGTATGATTTCCCGAAAAGGTACGGTTGGCTTTCTGAAAAGGTACGGTTTTTAACTTCAAGGTACGGTTGAGTCAGAATACTTCTGCAAGAACTAGATCAGTTTTTTTTCTTCTTCAAGTTGGCTGTCTGTGATCGTAGGTTGGAAAAAAGCGATATGGAATCGAATATTCAAAGGGACATGGTGAAGTAGAACATTATTATCGATTGCCGATTGTATTTTAATCTACTTTATGTTGTTTAGTTATCCTAAATTTTGTGTTATTGATATCTTATTTTTAACTTCTAATTCTTGGCATTGTTTTTTTATCTCATTGAATTTGACTGTTTTTACTTGTGAGTGCTCTGCACTTCTTTAAGTGACATATTCACTAAACCATACTGTCTGTGATTTTTATTTGTGTTTGTGTAAGTGAGTAAGTCGTTCAAGTGCCTTTTTTAAATAAATAAATTGCCAATATTGAACTTTGTAAATCAATCATAGAATGAACTCGAAGAAAAAAAAACTGATCTAGTTCTTGCAGAAGAATTCCGACCCGTACGGTTTCGATAGAATTTTGAAAATTCTATAGTCTACTCATATTCTACAGAAAAAACAAGGTGTTTGTCAAAAAAAAAATGAAATGTAATGTTTTAGGAACTAAGAAAATTCCATTTATAAATGTAATTTGTGCCCATATTTTAGTATCAAAATGTGTTAGAAAGTTGAAAAAGTACGAGTCTCATTATTTTCTATTAGTTTGAGTTTTATTAGTTGTTTTTTACCTTTGTAGTGAAAAATAAATCACAAGTATAGAAAAGGTACGAAAAAGGTACGGTCTAGCCAAGGTACGGTTGTGGTACGATTGTATGACGAATAGTACGGAAAACCGTACTTTTTGGTACGGTCTGGCAACGCTGGTAATGATAAAGTAGTAGTCAACTCTTTCGAAAATATTGAATTAATATGACGAAAATAATGTTAAACGTACTTAACCCTGATTGCCAAGCTGGGAACACTTTCAAGCTCTTGCAAGAAAATTATTTGGGCATGATATGGTTTTATCTGATTTATATAAAAGTGGTAGATGAGGGCTACTTACCGTGGGTGGCAGGGGCAGGTGCTGCGCGGGTGTGTGAGCGCGCTGCTCGCGCCGCGCCACCGACCGTCGCACGCGCGCCTCCTTCGACGCGTACCCGCCGTAATCTAAACACGCATTGTTTATCATTATCTCTCCAACTCATTATAATAGCATGCATCAATATTGATCAACATCGTTACTCATATCGACTGACAAATGCCTTTCATCTCTACGCGATACAAAAGTCAACAGGTTGTGCTGATATTTTTAGCGATGTACGCCATTTATCGATTATTGGAGACGTTGTTATAATTACTTTTTCTCCACCACATCATTTCGTTCCACAAATACATAAATAAACACGATACAGGGATTTCACAGAAAAGTAAAAAAAAATACTTCAGTAATGGCGTTAGTCCTACTCCAAGTTTGTACTGACTAAGCTGAAGTAGCACTCACGGTACCAACGTCATAGTAGGTGCCATTCCGTTTAAAAATCGATCATAGGTGTTTTATGTATGTAGCGATGCAGCTATAGCAATTGAAACCGTGACCCTGAACGTACCAGACGGACATTTTGCTGCTACGACATTTGCTCACTTTGCTGATTCAGAGTGTCCTACATAATGACATGACTTTGTAAATTAAGGTCGAATATTCTTGAAATAAGCAACCGTTACAGAAAATCTGCAACAGGAAAAACAAAAAGTAATGCTGTCGTAAATAAAATCTAAAATACATAGGTAATATATTTCCAAAAGGGGTAGGATATATTTATCAATTTGCAAATCCACTGTCTAGGCGTGTTTAATAAGCACAGCGATCATTTATTTTTCACTGTTATATCTCTTAAAATATCTTAAGTCACCACTGTTCACAATGCAGAAGCCAATTGTAGGTGTCCACGTCCAATTCAGTGTTAAGCGTCTATGATCTAATGTAAAACAATTGACAAACTTGAGAAGTTATGGGTACTAGATTTCCTTTACATATTTTTAAAAGGACTTGGTGTTAGACAGAACCTAGAACAGTGACCCATCCCATCCCAAACACACTAGAGAAAAATGTGATTTAATCCCGTATAACATCGATCTGTGGCAGATCTACGTTGCAAAACAACGCATGAATAGTAAATGTTATTCAAAGCGTAATATCTATAACAACTCTAGTCAAAAACCCTTTATTTTTAATTTAATAATACTGGTCATACAAATAAGGAAGGAGATATTATTGCTCTTTTTTTAAGTAAAGTGATTATTACTGATAGCGAAACGTGTCAGGCCTGTAAACATACTATTTTATTGCTTTATCTCGACATAAATATTTTCGTGTCGATACTACTAGCTGAGCTTGCTCCGAACTAGTAATAACTAAGTCATTTTATATTTACGGTATCGTTAACATCACTGAAACTCGCTATAAATTCAGAAATACAGCACTTATTCTGCAATTACGAGTAGTCCAATAAACTGCAATAAGATATTGTAAATCTTCCTGAAAATAAACTGAGCATCCTAAAGTTTGAATAAAGAATATGCGTAACATTTATGTAAATGTTACGCATGACAAATTGGCAAATTAATTTGACGAAATTAAAATACAAATTGTTTGTTGTCGGGTTAAATTGCGCAAAGAACTCCATCTACATATTCATTAATCGCTGACCTGGCGATGACTACTTCTTTTATGATGAATGTATAAACTACAACTTGTAAACAAGACGATTTTTGCTTTCAGGGTACATTCCTAAATAGGTTATTGCAACTTATATTAAAAAATAAATGATCGCGTTCTTCCGTCGCGTCAGTGCGAAAGCAGTTTCATGTTTTACGTAGCATTTATAAGGAGTTGAGCGTGGATAGCGGCACGGGTGTTAGTACCCCGGTCAATATGTAGAGTGGCTGTGCTGTGCAGGCGATCAATCGCGTTGCGGCGTGGGGGCGGGCGGCTGAGGGCAAGGCGACGGAGGGCGGGGGCGAGCGACCACCTGTAGCGCTGCCCCCGCGCGTCCTGCGCACCCCCGCGGCCTCTGACAT
Organism: Agrotis segetum; assembly: GCA_036375495.1. Taxonomy (NCBI): domain Eukaryota; kingdom Metazoa; phylum Arthropoda; class Insecta; order Lepidoptera; family Noctuidae; genus Agrotis; species Agrotis segetum. The sequence goes on from JAQSVV010000122.1 coordinate 422,695, forward strand.
CGACACGTGACGTAGACACCGAGAAATCCGCCCAAACGTAAACATTAATTCTTACTTCATTCTTCATTGTTCAGAATGTCGCTTCGCGCCACGCGCACGGATTCCGATCTCTCTCGTATTGGTAAACAAATTCAGGTCGACGCACACTACGTGTGGTCGTCAAGCATGTTATTGTACTTACTAGCTCCACGGCTGTGTAGGTATCTTATACGTGAAATAGTTCAATACTTGTAATTCAATTACGTTCAAGGAATTAGTTACATATATTTTGCTGCAGCACATGACTTGTGTGCCTCAGTACCTATTATGAGGATTTATTTTCGAAGTATTCAAATGAAGAAGTACCGTAAAACTGTTGTCAACTTTTCAGTTATAAATATACCTACGTGTCAGACGTAGGTAAATTAATGTCAAAATTAGGAATATGATAGTTTCAGCAGATCCTTTTTTTATCGTGGTAAAATCATCAAATGAGTCCTCCCGCCCCGGGCCGGGCGGGAGGGACTGTCAGACTCGTACTGACTAAAATCCACGGTGTCCTTCGATAGCCCTTTATGTTCCGGGGTCACGGTAAGGAAATAAGTCCCGCGACCAATTAAAAGATACTTAGGGAAAATTTAATCTCTCAAGCAATTACCAGTTATTTTTCAAGTTATACAAGTTATACTAGTAAAGTTTTTCCAATTTATTAGGTTGATTACATTATTGGAAACTACACATCAGCATACAATCTTCACAGAAATATGTTTCCCTCTAAACGACTGATTGCAAAATTTAATGGGCGGGCAACCGATGGATGCAAGTGGCAAATTGTCGTTCGGCGTGATGGTGTAAGAGCCTATGTTCAGCAGTGGACGTCTTCCGGCTAATGATGATGATGTCTCTATCGAGACTATATTCACTTTTTCAAAACTACTGCTATTTACTGTCAGAAGGATTGCTATCAATAGAGGACTAGAGTCCACTATCACCTCATTGGTGAATAATTTGGTGATCTGAACAAAACCAATGAATTTTCCTTCCATTATTTTCCATTCCAGCAGCTCCTTTTTTTTTACTTGACCTTATTGTTACTGAACTAATGTACCTACTAAAGTAAAACAGTTTCTATTTTCTCATGTTCCTAAAATATAAGTAAAACCATTGCAAATGATTTGTTTGTTTAACTTTCTTTCCGTCCATAACGGAATGCTAGTAGACGACAGACAGAACGCTCGCAAAACTAGCAACAACCCTTGCAATTGTGATCGTGATTCTTTTTTTTTTTGGGCCCTGGTCATAGTGGGCCCCTAGGCACTGGCTTAAATTGCCGTATGGATAATACGGCTTATACGGCACTGATCAGGAAGCGGTCCAAGCTAGCGAAAAGTAAAGAATATTTTTTGAACGTGGTAAAATCATCAAATGAGTCCTCCCACCCCGGGTAGGGCGGGAGGGACTGACAGACTTGTACAGACTAAAATCCACGGTGCCCTTAAATAGCCCTTTATGTTCCGGGGTCACGGTGATAGAAGTAATCATGATCCTTAGTAGCAAATTGCCGAGCACTAATAAGTAATTGGTACGGTTGATAAATAATTTCGAGAGATTGTTGTAAAGGTAGGTCGAGAGTTGTCAAAAAGTTATAAGTATCTTGCCATGTTTAATCAATAACACAAAACATAGGGATAAAACATTAGGAATGGATGTAATATTATAAGGACGTCTTTTTTTTTCTTTTTTGAGATTATCCCATAGCTTTCATTTTCAATGTTTTGTATAAAATCTTAGTTCTTTTTAATTACTCAATTCATAGGTAATTTTCAAAAGTAAGAAACTTTTCTTCAATCGTTTCATTATTGTGTGAATTTAGTTTTTGTGATTCCTGTCTTTAGATGTGTTTTGTTGAAAGATTTAGATGAATATTTTCTGAATTTATTTTTGTTTGCAGTTTGCACTGTTGTCGTTTACTAAAAGTACTTTTATAACGCTCGATGGCTTACAAATGAAGACTATAAAAATGCAATGAAATATGCTAGTGTAGTCAACCTGTAAATAGCTGAAACAATAGAAATACTAACCCATAGGCATGACATGTTCATGGTGCATGTGGTGTGGTGCGGGGTAGTCATAGCGGTAGTAGCGCGCGTAGGGGTCGTGCGCGTGCGGCGCGTAGTAGGCGTGCGCGTAGGGCGCGTAGGGCAGCGGCGCGTAGTAGCCGTCCCATGCGCCCGCGCCGTACGCCGCGCCCGCGCGGTACTCGCCGTAGTTGCAGCAGTCCATGGCGCCGGCCCTACGCGCAACACGCGCCAGCCAGCGCACGCGCACGCCACGAAACACATCCTCGCCTGGCCGCGCACCGCCACATCACCGCACTCTTACGCTCAACAACCCTACCACTAATCAACTTTACTCGACAAGTTCATGACTATAAACAAGAGAGGGTTTATAAACAAACAAATTATGACAATAAATCTACGACCGTTGAAATAAAAACTTTCAATCAAAATTCCTCTAAAATAGTTTTAATGAATTCTGAAAAATATTTCAGAGTATAATGAATACGCGTAGAGATCGAGCGCAGTTTCGCGGCGGGAATCGGACGCGGGTGCGACGTTAGTTAGCGAAAAGAGGTCGTTCGAGTTTGCCGGCGACGACGAGAGATTCGATGGACGAGGGCGGTTGCGGGGCGCGGGCCGCGAGGAGGGGCGACGCCCGCTCGCCGGCGGCTCGGCGCAGCGCGGCGCTCGACGGACGCCGACTGAAGGCGCCGCGGAATCGATACGCCGCCGCCGCCCGCGGCCGCCCGCCGCGCGCCCTGCCGCCCGCACTACCTGCCTGCGCCCGTATTGCGCGCGAACTTTGTCTTCCCCGACGGAATTTTATATTTAGAACCATGGTGAAACGATTGATCGATACTTTGCACTATTAATTAGTACCTACACACTTTCACTAGATATTCCAGAGGGAAAATATCCACTCACTTTGTTGCTACTTTATAACCACTTTTCTCAAGTTTCAGTGTTCTTCCTGCACGGTTTTTGCCATAGATATTGATGTCTTAAACTGTCGTTTCCGCAGATTCATACGTTACATTTTGAATTTGCGACTAAAAAAGTTTGTTATAGTTTAAAATATGAATAGTAAGAGAGTTGCGCTCTGTTTGTAGTCAGGTGGAGGATACTTGCAAAGTTTTATCGAATTGCGCGTAGGCGGCAGTGACCCACATCGCGACAATCATGTGGCGCATCACCCGCGCCCTTCGTCCTTCGCCTGCCACTGCCTCTGCCGCCACCACCGACAACTTTCAATAAAAATCAGACTGTTTTGATGTATTTACATAAGGAGACGTTTCGAACATGTTTTCAACATTCAAATCTTTGCCATTTATTGGAAGCTCCGTGACTGCACAGTATGCAAATGCGTAATTCCTGAAACATAGGTACCTATATTAATTAAATTCTAAAGTAAAAATTGTCAGGTTTAAACGCTTTGAATGTTTATTTGTGTTATTACGTAGTAAAACATTTACTTTTAATAATAAATGACGTTACCTAACTATGAAAATTTCTGCAAAGATTGAACTGAAAATCCGCCAAGCAGATTACGTTGTACTATAACACAACTAATCAATCATTTTAATTACGTTTAATGATTAAGTTATATTTTAGCTTAAACCTAACTTTAAGAAATTCACTTTAAAGTTTGCTTCGCAATCGTCTGCTGAAGGTAACTAAACTTGCGAATCTATAGACAGAGAGGAAGTTACGAAAGTATGTAGACGCGTTAACCTTTACGTTGGTAGGGAGTTTCCTGCGTTAACCCTTTTAATAAACTACTGAAGATATAGAAATTAAATTATGATTTAATGAATAAAATAAACGTAGAAGATATTTTATGTCAAAAAGTAGTTTCATAAACACAGCACCTAGTATTATTATTTTGCTTCATTGAGCAAAAATCAATAGTTGTAAACAGAAAATTGTGTAGAAATCACAACATATAAGCGTTACAAAACTTATAAATGATACCTACCAATAAACTACTATCCAGACAAAACTACCAAAAATCGTTTCAATCGACATATTTGAGTTCTGCGCAACTCCACATTGAAAAAAGCGTGATAGTACGTAGGCCGGTCGCCTGTGTGATAGATCCTTCTACAGCTATGTATACATAGTACTATGTATCATGTTACTTACAGGAGTGAGTTCAGTCCATGTAGCAACTACGCCGGCGCGAACATTTAAAATTTTGTTCAAGATGTTTCAAGCGCTTGTTTATAGTTTCGAACTTGTTTAAAAACAAGTAAAACGGTAAATTATAGTATATTATAATATTTGCTAGGCTCACCACATTATTTCCTTTCGTTAAGTAAAGAATTTGAGCTATAAAAGTATAACTTCCAAATAAAGTGTGCAGCGTAGCATTCTCGTAGCAAAATTTCGTAGACTTGCTACGCCTAACAATTTTAAATAGGAAAAGTTCATTTTATTGTGTGAATACCCTGTAAAGAGCATTTTTGGTAGAAAAATGATTTTATTACTTCCATAATTAATAGCTATCATGATGAGACATGTTGCAATGGAAGTTTAGCCAATTTGTAGACAGCAACAAAATGAGGAAAAAAAGTTGTCATAACAGTACAAGTGCTTCGTATCGATAACATATCATCAATGTCGTCTGTAAAATGTGTCTCGGTAATTGTGTTCTAATGTATGTTGTGTAGTAACTGTAGAGAAGCCAGGCGCGGGTTATCATGCAGATTGCGGCGAATCAATAGGGGCGCCTCGGCCACTGACGGCGGATGACGATCAATAGCGTCCCAGTGGAGCTGTCTCCGCATTAAGGGGCTTCCTCGAACGCCCTTACACCTACCCACAGTCTACCTACACGTTGTACATAACTTAGTGTTACAATACGACCAATGTGCCGACTGTTTGTGTCGAACGCGTGTGAATATTATGGATTTCAACAATCATTAATATATTATGATTTAGGATTTGCGCGCTGAAACCTGAAGCACGGGTTGTAACTAAGTTTATTATCGAGGTCATTTGCTAATTTGATGGTTATTTGGGGTGGCTGAGTAGTTAATAGCCTTTCAAATTTTTATCAAAGAACGTTGATACTTGATACGCACCAATTAACACGTGATCTTAGATAACCGACAAAAAGATGTTAACTTTAGTATTACCTGTACTAATTTTGTATTAACGTGGATTACCTTATTAAAACATAGCCATTCATTTAGCAAATCCAAAATCTGGAGCGTTGATAACATCACGTGCGCTAGAAATCCGATTAGGATTTTGGCATAGGTCGGCAAGTATATAGTTAAACAATAGTTCCCTGACTGATCAATAGCAATGGAATAATAAAATAATAATATAAATAAATTATATATTTAATCATAGTGTGTGAGCAGAATCCCCCGTCCCGCAGAAGCTGTAACTAGCAGCAGCAGCTATGGGAAATGGGTTGTTGCGATGAGTTAGCAATCCGTCAATACCGTACTTACGTACTTGCAACGATGTTAAGGTATGCGCACATCACGTGTGGCGCATCAGTGGATTATTCAGTGACGGAATGTCATTATTGCGACTGACTGTATTTTCGCACGCCGAATTTTGCCTCCCTTCCAACCAAAGAGCCATTTGATTGAAAGGCGGGGCGCGCAGGATTCGACGCTTTGATGTAATGTATCCGACTACTATAAGTAGTTCTGTATGCGCATTCGTTTATATAAAATCGTAAAACGGGAGAAAGTGATTTGTGCAGATTCCTTTGCCGCAACCGCAATGCGACCATTTATTATTTACTAGCTGTTGCCAGTGACTTCTCCCGCTAGAACTCAAAAATTATCGCACGGTGATAAAAATATCCTATGTATTAATTCAGAATCTATGTATCTACTAGCAGTTCGCCCGCGACTTCGTCTGCGCGTATTTTGAACTTTTACTCTATGAATTTCTACTCCCGCCCGGACACTCTCCATATATGACATTTTTGGAAAATCTTAATCAATATCCAACAAAAATTATATCAATCCCTAAAACACGTCCTAAAAATCCCTATACCTAAGCAAAATTTGAATCTCCTAACTATCAAGAACAAAGTCCCGTCTATAGTGAGCATTTACGTCTTAAAAAGCTCTCTGTAACCATATTTTGAGACTCCCGGCACTTTTTTTTGTTCAGTTGACAATGTATTAAACACCTGATTATGTTAAAATTAAATAAACTAGGTAAGTATAAAAAAAATAATTTTATTTCTATCGTATGGCCGAATAGTTCCTTGCTTACGAGCAACCCAGCCTCTTGGGGTGTAGACAGAGAATCGAGCGGCTGTGTTTCCCATGCCGGGTTGGTAGGTACTATGGCTAGGTATGTAGGTATATGCATTCAGTTGTCTATCTCTACATCCATAATTCATTTTGTGCAGACTCGTCGGTTAACCTCGGTTCGTTTGCGTGGTATTTCAAATGAAAAACTACCATTCATATATTTCGCTTGGTACAATCTACAATGTAGGTATGCTGTGGTAATCGAGCTCAGACTAACACAGCATACGTCATAATGTAGATTGTACTACAGACTAGCCTAGTAACCTAATGAATATTGTGCTTTTTACATATTAGAATAATCTCAAGATTTTTGCAATCGAAGAAGGCTATATACAGGCCTAACTAGACAACTCTACATCTTAATTTTAATATTATAAAAATCATTTGAGCTACTTGATCCAGCCAGCGATTACAAAACTGTTTGAGGTTAGTTCACATAGTAAAACCTCTACAATACCTAACCTACCCAAAATGACCGTTAAAAATTATAGAGGAGGGGGGGGATTCTCAATTTGAAAATGATGAACACAAACGTGACAGATAGCTGAAGCGGCGGCGCAGCGTGCGAAACTTAACCTTCATCGATCTACCCGCGACGGCTTTCACTTAGCCAAGAGCTCGCCGAGCTCGTCCTCCAAAAGCACATCCCTACTAATATTACAAATACATTTTTTATGTTTGTATGGACTTATGAACGTTCACATCAAACGGCAGAACAGATTTTGATCAACTTTGGTATGATAGAGATAGTACTCCCCGGAGACGGTTATAGGATACCTATATGGGGGCAGGTTGCGAAGCCCTTTTTAAAATTCATAAGTCTGTACGTCGCTTAGAGAGCCAAAGCCTGCCGGGGTTGCGGGACTAACGAATACCGTAACCCCGAAACGTAAAGGGCTAGGTATTGAAGGATATCGATCGTGGATTTTAGTCAATACAAGTCAGATAGTCCCTCCTGCCCTTTCCCTGGGCGGGATTACTCATTTGATGATTTTACCACACTAAAAAAATATTATTTACGTCGTAATAATAAGAACAAACTTTTCTCTAGCTTGGACCCGCTTCCCGATCATTGCCGTATTATCCTTAAGGCAATTTAGGCCAGTGCCTAGGGGCCCACTATGACCATGTAGGGGTATGCGGCTGGTTGTCTGTGGCTGTCCGTGATTTTTAGGGTTCCGTAGTCAACAAGGAACCCTTATAGTTTCGCCATGTCCGTCCGTCCGTCCGTCTGTCCGCAGTTTAGCTCAGAGACGCACAGTACTAGAGAGCTGTAATTTGGTGTAAATATACGGATTTGTTGTGCCGAAAAAGTGTTAAAATAAAATCTCGAAAAATATTTTTTTTAGGGTACCTCCTGTACTTACACGTAAAGTGAGGTTTTTTTTTCTCGCGTACCCCTTAGTGTGGGGTATCATTAAATAGGCCTTTAAAAATAATGATAGTTTCCAAACAAGTAACAGTTTTTTGATAAAAAAATCGTTTGTGAAATATTAAGCTTTACAGTGCTAAATTTTGCTCGATTCGAGTGTCCCCCCCCTCTACCAGCTAAACGGTTATGTTTGGGGGTGTGAAAAAAATCACAATAGTAGTATATATTAACGAAGTTTAAAAGAAAATTATCATGACTAAGTAGGCTTTACAACTTTACGAGTAATAGTCGACCAACTTATAAAATATACTTGGATAATATGTTTTCTTAAACAAAATGTATCGGAGAACATGCTCTTCAACTGCAAATGTAAGTTAGTCAACTTTATTTTTACAGCTTTAATAGGTATGTTTTTACGGTATGTTTTTTGGGGATAGCTAGGTTTTTATCGTCAACTATTTTTAACTAACTTCAAAAAAGGAGGAGGTTCTAAATTCGTCGTAATCTTTTTTCTTATGTATGTGTATTTTCCCTGATTTTTCAAAGACTCCTGGACCGATTTTGAAAATTCTCCTTTTTAAAATTAAATTCAGCGAATCAGTTTAGTTAGTTCGCATAAGTATTTTGATGGGCAACTACAGAACCCTACACTGTGCGTGGCCCGACACGCACTTGGCCGGTTTTTTTTTTTCACGGGTTAAACGATTTTGTATCTAAAAAAATTAGAAGGGTTAATATTTAAACATGCTTTTTAATCAGTACAATATGTACATTTTTGTTTTTTATTAATGTTTATGTTAATTTTATAAAATATGCAAGATTTTCGTGTTCTTTGTTTCATTTAAATGACTCCGATACTTCTTCATGTAGATTGTGGCGAAAATCTTTTCACATGAATGATGAATGAAGTCTGTTGGTGATGATGATGATAGTACCTTCATTCTGTTTCGTAATGCCGGTTCTGTATAAGTACTCCAGACGACTTATCAATTAGGCTATCACAACTCCACTCGTCGAGACCGAATCTTTCATTCCCTTATTCATGGTTTGCATTAGAAATAGGTACTAGATTTCCAGGGACAGTGCAACACTCACTTGGATCATAAAACTGATAACCAACCACGATTATGCACACACAAGAATGCTTATCAGTATTGGAAGACAGGTAAAAGAAGAAATAATACATTTTATGTATGAAGCATACTTTTTATTTATAACATAATATTTAAAATCATGTAAATCGTGTAAAATCTGAATAAAATATCCAACAATATTATATCAACGCAAATATAATATTTAATTTAACCTAACTATAAATATATCTATAGCTATCTAGATTCGGTAACCCTAAAATCTAAAGGTATTCCATAAAATAATTATCAATTTTCACTAATGGCATTCACTGGAGTAATTCAAATTAGCAATTCACTCTGGATAGATATTTGAGATGACGGTAAGTAGAAAATAAGAACTTGTCCTAACTACTTACGAACGTTATTAACCCTAACAGGCTGCGACGACAAACCTTAGGTATTTTATAAAATGATAGGTTTGTCTTGCACATCCCCAACACTGTTATGAACGATCCCCGAATACGGAGCAATTGGAAAAGTCTCGCGACCCCGGAAGGACCTATACTGATACTTGGGCACCTATTTGAAGCAGTTTCCCAAGGTATTAAACCTTCAGCTTTTATAAAATAACGAAGGCGTGGTTGTTGCGGGCTCTTGCTCTATAACATTAAAACTAATAGATAACAATATAAAAACGACAGAGAATTACAGGTAACTTATTTAAATTCCAAGTAAAGTCCTAATAATTGAATAACTTACTAAAATAACATTTTGGCACAGTACACCAAAACATGTAAGAAATTTCAAAATACATAACATCTAATTTTTCATTCATATACTAATTATTAAAACATCCACAGAGTATGTGGCTAAATAATATTCGAAAGTAATAACTTAATTAAACATTTATCAACAATAAAAGGATAACTTACAAGTAGTAAAAAAAAAGGAATATCAATCTTGATTTAAACATTCTCTAACATTATTTTTTTGTTTGGCATGTAGTTTATTAACTGCATTAATAAAAATAAAATTTATATTAAGATTCGACCAAATGATAAGCACCTATCAATTTGTAACTGCAACAGTAACCCTTCTCATAGTATCAATAAAAACCGCTGATAATTGTTTCAGATTCCAAACAATAATAACAATCTAAGAAATTCCTTCTATGCTAACATATTTGTAAATCAGCGTCAAAATGTACTTTAGCTGATATTAAAAACTATAACATTAAAATTTATTTAACACTAGAGCATTCGTTAACTTGTCGCCTATGTTGACCGATATGAGAATGCTGCCTTACAATAAATATCTGGCTCTGGCTGTACTAGACAACCTCTTGTGTTACCGTATCCTTAAATTTAATACAGCCAATAACTTTAATATCACTTACTTCATTGAATCTAATAAACAGCGTCAGATTCATGCCACTTTCAAATTTATGACATCAACATCTGTAACTTAAAATGCTGCACATCAGATAGTAATGTTTTACCATCATTAAACAAAACAGTTCCAAGATAACTATTTATGTTGAAAATGCAAGTTACTTTTCGCGTAAATAAAGTTGCACTGAATCTGTTTATTTCTTAAAATACTGAACTGGGTGATACTAAAGGGTCAAAACAGTCCCGTAAAATGTTATAAAAATGTCAACTTCTGAATAACAAGCAAAAGCTATCAGTCTCTTCCACTGCATAGTTTGACCTAAATTACTTTAGCAAGGCATTGATTTTCGTTCAACAAGGCACATTAGCTTTCCACATCAGCTATCTAATGTCTTACCGCAATTGACAAAGAACCTAAGGCACATATTTGCAGGTTAATAAATGAAAATTAATTCCTTTGACCATGACTTGTCCACATATGCTCTTTGAATGTCTCACGCATAGTGAATGACCTTGGGCATAGGTAGCAACAGAGTCTGTTAGTTAAGTCAGAGTGCATTAATCTGACATGATATTTTAGGGCTGACTGGTTGGAATACTTCATGCCACAGTGTGGGCAGTCACCGCAAATCGCGGCATGGTTCGACTGGTGCGCGAGTCCTTGTGACGTTGACGCGCCGCTACCCAACACAGGCACGGTAGACATTCCTGCCAGCATCAATAGAGCTTGAGATTGATCTTGAGTATAAGTACTATCAGAATCTGTACCATCTTGGTGTTCTGATAGTAACACTTCTGGCTCATATTCCACATCAGATTTAGGTGACTGCTTTTCTGGTTTCAAATGTAGCTCTTCAGTTATTATAGGACTTTTAGATGGTGCGTTAGTGTATGTTACTGTGTCTGTGTTAATATCCTTTGACCGTGTTGAACAATGCACATCCACCATTATATTTGACACTTTCTTGAGAGTTGAATTGTTGGCACTAGCTTCACTTTTAGATGGATTGATACCTGCAAAAAAAAAATACATGACATATACTTACATAAAAATTACAAACATATTTTTAGTGCTCTACCATAGAAAAACATACCTTTCAAAAAAATAAAAACACAATGTAAGCAAAATTGTATTACCTGAAAGCAGGGATCTGGCAAGCATGCTGTTCTCATAATCAGGAAGACTGTCATCATTTTCAGAGTTGGCATTTGTTGACAGTGGGGGAGAGTTGTTTTCATCTGTCCATTCTGTTTTGATTGTTATCGGAATGTTATCACTTTGAGCATTCACCTGAAAGTTGTTAAGAAACACATTTAAAATGCACTTCAGGTAAAAAATAAGGAACATTTTTTTAAAAGACATTCCAAAATTTCATGCTCAGGTACACTTATGACTTTGTACATTGCAGTTTAACACAATACCAAGGGAAGTGAAGCAAAACTGTCTCATACTGGTACACCAAAGACGGCAAAGGAAAAAGAAACCGCCAACAGATGAGATGGGAAGATAACTTAAAGTTAAAGCCCATGACCAGATAGTGGAGAAGCATAGTAAGTGACAGAACCCATTAGACAGAGTTGAAGGAAGGGTTGCATTAGCCGAAGTGCGCACCGTGGCAACTGCAGCAGGAGGGGTGGGGGGATGGTGAAGTGTGCATGTGTTGCGGGCAGTCCAAGTCTTTAAATTTTTAAGGCTGGACTACAAATGAAGACTCGGGACGCTTCCTGGATGGCTTCTAAGCTAGGATAAATAAGGGGAAACCCGGACAGATGGCAACCCTAATTGAAGGAGGCCTATGCTAAAAGGCATGCTAAAGTATGAGTATTGTTCTTCATAATACTTTCAAATTATTGTAACAAATCTATTACTTCAGAATAAACGGCTATATTGTGTAATTTAACCCAATATATTAATAAGAATGAAAAAGTGTTATGACTATAAAAATAATATAAATAATTAAATACCTGAGATGATGCAGAACTTTTTCCATTAGCTGTTATAGTTGCAGGTTCAACCTTGCCCTCACATTTTCTGTCAATATTATTTTCAGGTATGAACACTGGGTTATCAAGTTTAGTTGTTTGCGAAATATTGTTTCTACTATAAATATCACATGTTTCTAATAGTTTGCTCTTCTTAGGGGCTTCCCCAATAGTAACATCATTAGGTTTGTCAGATGTACTGCTTCGCCTCTTCTTCAAAGCAGGCACTTTTGACTCTTTATGTGTAGCACCAAGCACAGGTTTTGATGAAATAGTCAGTTGTGTGTACAGTTTGTTTGATGTGTTTGGGGATGAGATATTTTCTTTCTGCAAAGTAAGACATGATTAAAAATAAAATAAATTTTAATGAAGAAATTAAAACACACCCTAATAATACAATGAGAATTGGGCCCTGTTACTGATACCGGTTGCCCAATATTGTTTTTTTTTGTTAATGTAAAACATTAAAAGTGTAAGGAATAAGTGAAAAAATTAATAAAAGGAATTAATTTATGCTCATAAAAATAGCTTTTGTTTTGTTTGTTTTTTTTTTATGTGTAGAATAAGTAAAAAAATTAATAAGACTTTAAAATTATTTTTTAATGATTATGGCAAATTCACCTATTTTATACACTTTGTGAAAAGTCGGTGATGGGGACTACCAAATCACAACAATCACAGCCCCCAATGAAGTGAACATTTTCAATGAATTATTTAATTTATTATGAAAAGCAGGCTAAAAACACATTTTTTGGCCTGCTTTTCTACCAATGTAGATCTTATAACCCCTAATAATGTGGTGACTAGGATGCACTATCATAGTACACACAATGAATAGCCTCACCTGTTGTGTAACTCCAGTTAAGCCTTTCACTTGTAACAGTGCTGCAGTGTGCAGGAATGAAGACAACTTGCTCTCTTCTATGAACACTTCTCCTTGGTACATGTATGACAGTAGACTAACAATATCATCAGCAGAAACATCTTTTAGTATTATTACTGGATGTTGGCAAGGATTCTCCTGAAATTGTACAAAATCTCAATGAATAAATCTGCGTAATTTAAATTGCGAGTTTTTGTTATATTTTCATTCATATAAAAACATTTTCATCACTGGTTGTAGAAGCGAAGAGCAATAATAAATATTGAAAAGTTAATGAATCAGTCAATTTAGAAAATCAGTTTGAATTGACACTAACAGATCTATGTAATATAGTGTTGACACAACATTTGCTGCAATTTAATGCAACAGCTTGACAATAATAGGGTAAAATAGAATAGAAAACTAAGGTATGTGTATGTTATATGTTCATTGGTATAAATATGAAGGTTATTAATGTCCTAAGTCATTCACCTTGAACACATTCCTGAAGTACGGGCTGCACGCTGACAATATGACTTTGTGGGCCTTGATATTTCTGCCTTCGCAGGTGAGCGTAACGTCGACCAAATCTTCCGAACACTTCAATGAATCCAAGGCACTCACTATGTTTGACTGGAAGTTGTTCCAACGTAAACAGAATTGATCAGCCATCCCTATGGTTTCTGTCGAATAATCTGCAAAACAAAATTATTTATGCTGACTTCTAGTTTTGACAAATGACAGAGTATGAAACCGTTCAAACTGCAAGCTCTAAAAAACAAACAAACCTGAGGTAAAACGCTCATTACAGTCACAGAAAACATTAGTTTTAGTTAAATATTGTTATTAAAGATTCATAACTTTGTAAAATGCATAAAAATGCAAGGCATGACCTCCATACGCTTGACACTGTCTTTTTCTTTCACTTTCTTGCAAAATGATTTGTCTATGCTATGAAGTGCATAGACAAAGTTTTCTGTTTTATTCGTTTTATTGGAAAGTGTAATGGCAATCGACTGACTTCAACTTAACGATTAGGAATCGACTAAAAATTAAGAATAATGGTGAACGCAGACCTAGCCGCACCGCAGTCTCCCTCCGCACCGCAGTCCCCGCATTACGAATTCTTTGTATGAAGTCCTATGAAACCTCGCACACTCACCCGCATCGCAGTAGCTGCAGAAGCGGTAAGAAAACGATGACTGCGGGGACCGCGGGGACTGAGGAGACTGCGGTGCGGCTAGGTCTGCGTTCACCTTTAGTGCCCATACGCACGTACATTTTTTCTGGGCGTGAGGCGTTTTATAAGAACCGGTGATAGAAAAAATGCATTCCCATGTACCGTCTGTCAGTGTCTATAAAATCATGAAATCGATGAGGGCGCTGCGGATGTCAAAACTATAAGAAAAAGGCGAATGCCGAGTAGCCTAGGCTGATGAGTTCAGGCGAGAGCGACAGAGAGAGATAGTTCAGCATTTTCTGTCGAGATTTTGTATCGGCTAAAAACATGCTAAAAATAAAATAACAAAATGGGAAGAGACACTGGCATCGAAGAACTCCTTCACTTGTTCACATCGCTGATATCCGGGAACGCGCCTAGAACACTGGCAGCATTGCCACGTTGGATGGCAAGATTGATTTTTACTCGTATTACACAATGTACAGTGACAATGCAGTGCTTGTTTAGTAAAAACTCATCAACTTATTTCAAAACGATCATTTCCAAAAGTTGGTCAAATAAAATAACTGGCAACAGGAAACAACAAATGTCAAATGCATTACGTCAAATTCAAATGACATCTTTTTGTCAAACTCAACATCCGAAAATTTTGTTTGTTCGTGACGTTTTAACTCGTGTGAGTGAAGACAAAAAGACAACATTATCTTTGTTTTCGTGAAGCTGTTTTGTCTGTATTGAATCCTTCGAGAATCTTAAACTTAATACTTAATATTGCGTAACAATGGCTAACGATCCTGAAAGATTCGATGCGATGCTGTTAGCGATGGCCCAGCAGCACGAAGGCGGTGTAAAGGATGTAAGTATGATAATAATTTAGCAACCAACAGACCTTATTTTTTGTGTTCTGTACTCGTTTATCAACAGCATTTTAGTATTTTACATGTCTTCCCTAGGTTTAAAATCAATTTCGGGTTCTCGATTTTTCTAGCAACTTCTCTTCGATTATTGATCACATGGTGACTCAACAGTCTGGTTTGCTAGGTTACCGGAACAATATTGAATAACACAACAAAACGAGCTACTACAAATATCTTATTAGGGTACAGATATGTTGAATTGATTGCCACTGTTAGAAAATATTATAATTTACAATGAGCAAGAAAAGAATGGGTTAAGTAACAGGAATGGTCAACCTTGCCAACCCTTTCTATTCATATTTTATCTAGCGTGGCTCATCTTAGGCGTAGATATTTTAAGTCTATTTACCCACCAACCAAAAGCAATAAGATTGAAAATAGTATTGAGGCTTGTCCATAGAGCTTGATTTTGCTATTTACTAATTATTATTGTTTGAATGAAATGAAATATTGCCGAAGCTCATCAGATAGGACATTCTAGATTCTAACTTTATTTTATAATATAATTTGTGTCTAAATTCATCTGTGTATAAACTTCCTATCTGTTTTGAGAGTAAGTGGGATATCCCAAAAATCTCAAATTCTGTTCAGTTCTGATTCGAGATTTTGACTTTGAATTATTGAAGCATTGGGTAATTTATTAAAAGATCTAAAGTTTCTGTTTTAAAAAGAAAATAAAGAACCTATGGGTAACCAATGTTTAACCCTCTGCCACTGTCGTTACGTCTGTCAGACACTGCAATATCTATGCAACGTTGCCACGTTGTCATTTCGCGGCACATTGTTCTGTGTTCCTCTGTACCTTCTTGCGTGAGCACGCGCCTCCAGCCAATGTAGCGGCGGTAGCTGCGGCATGTGTACGTGTGGAGTTAGAGCTGTTTGGTGTCCACGAGACGTAATGTCAGTAATAAGTGATGGATCTGGTAGACGTATCGTCATTAAAATAATTATAATGCCATACTGTCTTACAGACGTCACGTCAGTAAATTAATTTTAGTCATAGTGTCTGCCAGGCGTTATCTCAATAAAATGAATAAACTGTACAGCAGTTTATAGGTACAACTCATAATTGCATTTTTTTTTTTAGATTGTGAGCGAAATGGATCTGGTAGACGTATAGTCATTAGAATAATTACAATAGCATACTGTTTTACAGACGCAAAATTTAAAATTAATTTTAGTCATAGTGTCTGTCAGACGTCATCTCAGTAAAATAGAACTGGGGGTGACTATACGTCGTGATTTACCAGCTGCTCCTTCCACCCCAAATGAGCCTGAAACATCAGCCGGAAGAAAATTATGTCGCATCTGTCCAAGCAAGCCGAAAAAGCAAACAAAAACTGATTGCGGGCAGTGTGCAGCGCAAATTTGTGTTCATTGTAAAGAGGATTTATAAGGCTAGATTTTTGAAAAACTACTCTAAGGATATTTTATTTCTTTTTTTTTTCTAATAAGTTTAACCTAGAAGAAGGCATTATTAAGTTATTTTTGTTGATTTCATGATTCTTAATTTTTCTTTATTTTTTAATGGTAGCTGTGTCTACAGTTCCTAGATTTTGTCATAAATAAATAAGACTGAGTATTTTCTTTAATTATGACTCTCATTCCATATTTTATTACCCTGACACATTGTGTGATGTCATAATTAAATAGTTATATTGTATTTTCCATAAAAAAAGGAATAGTTTTTTTTATAATGCCACCCAGAATATACGTCTGACAGACTACTCCTCAGTAGAATAGATACAAAAAAGGCACCTCAGTGGCAGAGGGTTAATCAAGGGAAACCATTTTTTTAATATCTAATAGAGCTCTCTGAGACATAGTTGCCTGAAATATTTAATTTGTTTAATGTCACTTTCAGTTGCTGGCAACAATAGTCAGCTTTCTTTCAAGAAAAACAGACTTCTTCACTGGGGGCAAAGGGGGAGAATGGGAGCAAGTAAGTAAAAAACAAATACTTTGTGTTGTTGTATTTTATTTTAAATTTAATTAAAGGCTGGCCAAAGCAATAATGTGGTTGATGATGAAGCACTGCCTGGAAGTAACCTATTCACTCTTTACTTAAAGACCCCAAAGTTGTAACTACTAGGAAACAAAGATTCCGGTAAGGAATTCCTGTATTTGGGGGGATTATCCACCACGTACCATGTACCTCTGGAACATTGCCAAACATCTTGTAGTTAGACTACAAGATGTCATCATCTGCCTAGTTTTTCAGCTGTGCAAAATAAAACCAAAATTAATTGATGATTGATTTATCAGCATTCTGTGGTCATTTAAATGTTCCACTTATCTGTGTAATACCATGAATAATACCTCGTAAGAGTTCCAAAGCCTGCCGAGATTATGGGACTGCCTCATCAGATAACCATGACACTGGAATGTAAAGGGCTATTGAAGGATCATTGTAGACTTTAGTCAGTACAAGTCTGACAGTCCCTCCTTTTGGTGGGATTGAATTCGATTTGATTTGACGAATTGGTTCCGATTGAATTGAAATTATTGCTCATTTTTCTCATTGATTCCTTTAAAAATAACAGCTTTGCTACTGCCTCTTTGACTGTTACAAGACTGACACACGGTAACATAATTTTCTTTTTTTTTGTTTCTGTAAATTGTCCTGTTGTTAATATTGCAATTGAAACATTTTACAGGTGGTGAAAGATACATTTTATGCTCATGCCAAGAAGGCAAAGGAAGAGGCTGATAAAATTAAGAGAGAAAAAGAAGAGGCAGACAGGAGATTGAAAGAAATCCAACAAAAGAAGGATCAGGAAAGAATGGCTCAGGACCTGAACTTTGAACCCGCTTCTGTTACTGAAATAACAGAGCAAGAAGCTGTTAAAATACAAGAAGATATAGACCAGGAAAAGAAAAACAGTAAGTATTATTCATTTAGTAGTGTAGTAGCATACATAGAGTTTTATATATTTATACGCAAAAACACCTACGAGTACCTCGCGTTTTCTTAAAGATAGCGAAATCGAAAGATAGCTGTAAGGAAAATCCAGCTGGCAGTGTGACTCGAACCCGCGTCTCCTGGATAATTACTCCAGACGCCTCACCATGGGCAGGCCTGGCTCACTCCGCAGTGTAGGTATAAAACTGCAAGCATTGGCGGGGACCACTTCGGAGTGGACATTTAGTCGGTTGCCGCGCGCCGCCCACTACGCACGCGCTTACTTATATAATATTTAAGTTTGGTGTTAGGTTGAATTTACGCATGAGTTTAAAAAAAATATATATGATGAAGAAAAAAAAATACTGCATAACGTTTGGTTGTTAAATAATGACAGTGATAGGACCCTCACGTTTCACACACTACCGCGTGATTTCGAAAGGTAAGAAAAAAAGTGAATATTTATCTATGTAGTACATATTTAATAATGATCAAAAAACTATGTACCTGCTTGTGGCGTGCTTATTAATGTCATTCAAGTACCGGCTAGTAATCATGATCAGTTAAACATGATTAGGTAGGTTACAAATTTGGCCTACAAGACGACCAAGTTATATAAAATGGACGATTATCAAACCTGACATCACTCTCACTCACCTAAGCTGAATACGTAGGTAGGTAGAATTATGATCGGAAGAAAGTAGGAAGATGTTTACGTTATTGTTTAGACACGTTCAAACTCAGAAAATGGCTACACTACGCATTCAAGGTCAGCGATCGTAATTCTCTTCGCGACTTTTTTACCTACTTACCTACAAAGACACGCAACACGGGGCCTGTGACAATGAAATGAATGAAATGATAAGGACTAGTTACCTATTTTGCCGTAAACGATAACAATCGATCTTTAAAGTTATGACTACAGCTTGGCCAGAACGGATTGAAACGGAACTAATCTTTTTGTTTCTGATAACGTTTTAAAATCTTTGATATTTGATGTAAACAAAGACCGCAGGTTTCTTAGATTTATTATTGTGCCACAAAACTAACTTCTTAAGAAAAAAAAAAAATTCATTACAGCTTGGCCAGAACGGGTTGAAACGAAACTATTTTTTTTATTTCTGACAGCGTTTTAAAATCTTTGATATTTGATGTAAACAAAGACCGCAGGTTTGTTCGATTTATTATTGTGCCATAAAACTAACGTAATAAGTGAAAAAATAAATAAAATAAAATCATTCAAAGTGCTGGTAGTGCGAAGACAGTGGCGACTTCCGGTTTTCTACATTTTTCTACATTTTGATCAAATATCAAATATTTTAAAACGTTGAAAATACGTATCCTACCTAGCTGTGCCCAAACTCGCGAGTCGCAACCCTATTGAGCTTGACCGACAGTAACCTTTTAATGTCGTTGGCGTCAGATAAACTAAAATGAACTCTCGCGCGTCACTATTCAGTTCATTTTTGCTTGCGCACGGGAAGTTTAGGCTATTATAAAAGTAGGTGGGTGATGCGGGTGCAAGTAAAAATGGACTCTATTCTTTCGTGCATAGATTTTACATTTGTTTGTTTTCTTTTTGGGAGTAAGCCTTCTGTGCCTTTAGGTACTATTATATATTCTGTGCCATGGGGTGCTATGACAGGAAACCTCCACGTGCGCCCGTGGACTGGAGTTCCTTCTCGGATACGTCCGGGGGGAAGACCAGTTTTTCGGGCCGGTGCACCCTGGGATGCGGGCAAAAACTCTTTCTTAAGCACTGTGTGCCTAAGTGGTCTCCTTGCCCGTATGCGAATAGCCTGTCGTGTGGACGCTCCAACGCGTGTCCCTCTGATTAGCAGAGGGCACAGCGGCGGAGCGGTCTTGCGGACGGTGAGTGATGGGTAACTCGCCGTCCGAAGGACCAAGCCCGGGTCGGTGGCGCGTCGTGTTTCGCGCCAAATGCCTGCTGGGGTCGCGGGTTTTTTCTTAACCCAGGATACCGTGGCCCCAGAACGTAAAGGGCATAGGAAGGAACACGGGTGGATTTTAGTCAGTAAGAGTCTGACAGTCCCTTCCGCCCCACCCAGGGCGGGAGGACTCATTTGATGATTTTACCACCTTAAAAAAATAAATAAAAAAAAAGACGCCTCACCATTTTTCTTTTCTCAAAAATCTTTGGTAGCAAACATGTGTGTTGTTGCTATCAAGTATTTTCTAGGCACTTGTTTGTCATTGAAATTAAAGAAAACATCTCAGTTTTATAATGACCTTGAGTCATTATGAACTAATAATTGCAATGCTTTGGTAATTGATTAGGTTTATCCTTATTTTTATATTTATTTTGTCTTCTTTGTTTTCACTATTTTGTTGAAATCTGTATATTGATCTATTGCAAATAAATTATTTGCTTTTTTTTATTGAAAATCATAAAAAACTGCTTCACTGTTGCATCATTCTTGATTACGGTTGGCGCAGTGGTCAAGCTATTGGACTGCTGCTCTGCGTGTCGTGGGTTTAATTCTGGCTTGGTATAATATTTTTTATGATCTGCTAATAGTTGTTCTGGGTTTGGGTGTTTGTGTATGTTAGTTTAAATGTTTGTAGACATACCCTCAATGCAAGGAAAATTACTAATATAATAGTAGTCTAGTAACATAAAAAAATTAAACATTCTTTAATGAACCAGCGCTATTTTCACCTTCTGTGATATTATTCTTCATGAAAATTTTTCCATTTTGCCAATGGGGAAGACCGGTCAAAGCTAATTGTAGATGGCGCCACCATAGCTAAGTCCTAATCCGACCAATAAGGTAGTACTATTATGAAGTACCTATAAAATTTGAACCAATGACGATGCTTGGAACTAGCTATACTAGCGCCATTAGTTTCCCAGTTGCCATCCCCATTGATGCAATAAATTAAATTCACATAACCTGTTGTAACTTTAAAGTGAATTTATTTTAATTTATAAGAATAATTATTATCTTTATTTCATACAGAAACTGAAGTGGGTAGTGGAGATGGCACACCCAATGATCCAGACACAGTACCTGATGAGGAAGACGATCCCAAAGAGAAAGGCAAACTGAAGCCCAATGCTGGCAACGGTTGTGATCTCGAAAACTACAGATGGACCCAGACCCTAGAAGAAGTTGAGGTAAGTCACCATTTTGGTGAAATCTAATCTAAAATGTACATCAGCTAAAGAACTTTATATAGCTTCAGGGAAATTAATATCATTTCAAACAATTAGACACATTAGATCAATTTGTGTTTTAAATGTATTTGACTGAAAAAATCTAATTAGTCCTCCAGCTAAATTATCAAAAAATATTTGAGAGTTTATTTTACGTAAAGCTCCCAGACTTGACTTGTCTTTGACAAACATTCAAAAGTCCAAACTCAAGGTTTGCCAACGTGCAATGGAGCGTAGTATTCTAGGCGTTAAACTTTCAGACCGCGTGCGCAACACCACACTACGCTCCAAAACGCAAATTGCTGACGTTGGTCAAAAGGCCGCATGCTCAACGAGCTGTGGGCCAAAACAACCACTTTGTGGAGCCCTGACACAGCCAGAAGGCGTCGCGGCAGACCTCGTAGACGATGGCGGGACGAGCTTGATAAAACCAATGACCAGTGGTCCACTTTGGCCCTGGATCGTGAAAATTGGAAATCATGGGGAGATGCCTTTGCCCAGCAGTGGGATGATGTAGGCTAGCAGTATCAGTACGAAAAGCTTAATTGACGAAGATACGACACTTAAAATTGCCAAAGTATCACAAGCAATTACAGTCTTTACTTGCTTCTAACGTCACGAGCAACAAAGATATATTATTACCTATAATTAATCAAAATTCGAAAGTGAGGTGTCGAATTTAGATTCATTATATCTTTGTAAATATGCATTGGTTTAACGAAAGAAAAATACGTGTCCATTATTTTTCAAAACTCCAGCTGACGAACTGATTAAATTTGCCATTTTTTTTGCTGCAATTAAAATGCCTATTAGTTTACCCGACTTTATATAGGTTTCTGCTAAGCGTCGATACAGCGACTGATCTTTTACTCCCGCCTCCAGAAGATGTATACAATCTTTACTAGGATGTTAATCTATCTTGACTTACCCAATTACCCATGCAGATTGAAGTAAAGTGAAATCTATAACTGTTGTTATTATGCTTCCTGTGATATTTCATTTGCACCATGCTTATTTAGACATAGGATTATGGTAATATTGTTACGCCCAGAGTTCAACAGAAAACTACAAACGGGCGCAAGAATTAAAATGTTTCAAATGGGGAAGGCCGGTCAAAGCTAATTGTAGATGGCGCGACCATAGTTAAGTCCTAATCCGACCAATGAGGTAGTACTATTTTGAAGTACCTATAAGATTTGAACCAATGACGATGCTTGGAACAAGCTATACTAGCGCCATTCGTTTTCCAGTTGCCATCCCCATTCAAATAGTAGCTTTATTCATTCAATGGGCCGAAGTACCGATCTACGGCGACTTTTGTAAGTAGGTACTAATCGCAAAAATATGAATTAGAGAGCTTACTGTGTGCTTTAATTTGAGATATTCTAAATCTCTTAGACTTACGCCCATTTTGAATATGATCCTTTACTCATATCAAATGATTACCAATTATTATTAGCAAACACTATTGGATACACATTTTGGATATGAGAAAAATAAGTTCAACTTAGTATTTTTTTCGTTTATTATCACAGTTTGTCGATAACAATTGAACTAATTTACTTTTATAAACCAAATTAATCGCAATAATAATTATTATGCCACTGCCTGATTACAAATATTCCTATAACAAAAGTAATGGTTTATAGGCAAAATACTAAAGATGCAGATTTTCATGAGACTTACGAAAATATGCAACTTTTACACATTCAATCCTGATATCTAAATAATACTTAATTCATAAATTAATCACATTATAATTTAAACTATTATAATACAGAATTCACTTAAAACTTATAAATAATTTGAATATGGTATTCATGATATTAATATTTCATACAATTTCGAGGAAACCAATTTAGCCTTCAGATTATTATAAAATAACGTGAACATCACAGCTTAATAGCTTATAAGACTTATCAAAAATAAATAAAATATTACCTACATCACTAAGTTATCTCAATGTACTGGGTAAGAAAGATATTGCACTATTTTATTGTCTAACTATTGCTACATATTGAATGTTGAACAAGCTCCCTAGTAATTTGAAATTATGTAACTGTGTCTCGCTAAATGTATGTATTGTTACTAACATAATTGATAGCTATTTAATTGAAAACAATTAATACTTATTCCGCTTATTACATCTTCCGATTTTCTAGATCCTATGAATATTTATACATTCCGGTCTCCTTACGCATTCGCACTGAAACAAAAAAAAAGCGTTAATATTTATAACTTCATCAGTTTTATCATAAATTGAACTTTTGAGCAAATCATTCGGCTACAGTATTTATTACTTTCACTAATAGAACGTGTCCTTGTTAACTTTTGGTTGAAATCTCGGCTGAAAGCAGATATTTAGCACCTATGTAATAATTATATAGTGCAGATTGACATTTCAATCTATGCATCCATTATGTGTGACCTTAAAAGACAGCAGAGACAGCTCTTAGATAAACTTTTCAATTTTAGATAAAATATGACTTTCGATTGAATTAATACTCACTTTCAACGAAGCAAATAGCTGCAAGTATACACGCGGAGAACAGTATAGTCATTGATATAACCAGAACTGTTATCTGATGCGAATGGTCGCAACAACAGGATTTGGGTTCTTTCCCTGTGCGGTGCTTCGTGTATCCGTTGACGACAGTGAAGTGGGTCGAGCTCGCCACTGACTGCGTGTCTCCTGGCCCCGAATTCCTCTTCACGCCATTCCAAACAGAATCCAATCCTTCGTGCGTCTCTTCGGGAATGGCGACTACTGCCTCAGAATGTCCAGATTTTCGTCCAAAGCTTCCTAATTTGGTGGGGTAGCTGCCAAGATCGTCTTGTTCTGTTGTTCTGCCGTGCATGCGTGCTAAATGCGCCGCACTCAGTAGCAGTGAGCCAGATGATACACTCTGTAAATTAAACAATTATGTATGAATTTTATGATAAAATGAAAAGTACCTAAATTTATAAAATACTGTGCGGTAACAAAAAGTGCGTTAGTAAAAGTATGTTCATTGTCTAATCGATTTGAACTCGTCGACATTAAGAGCTATGAAGAGTTGCGTGAGACGCTGTTACCATGTGTTAGTTATGTCACGATTCTTCTAAGAGAACTTTGAACTTTTTATAGAAACTTGAAGTGGAGTCATTTCGTATGAGAGAAATAATTTGGGTAACCACGAGTTTCTTAATTTGAGACTGACATTCTGATTCTTTGTTAATGCTCTTTCCTTATCTTTTTTTTTTGACACTACTTGCCCAGTTTCTGCTTATTTCCGATTTCTCAAAATACCGACTATTCTCTAATCTTTGAATGACCTTCACTAGCTTTGGCTAGTTCTAGCAAGTATAACCGGCCAAGTGCGTGTCGGGCCACGCACAGTGTAGGGTTCCGTAGTTGCCCATCAAAATACTTATACGAACTAACTAAAGTGATTCGCTGAATTTAATTTTAAAAAGAAGAATTTTCAAAATCGGTCCAGGAATCTTTGAGAAATCGGGGAAAATACGAATTTAGAACCTCCTCCTTTTTTTGAAGTTAGTTAAAAATAGTTGACGATAAAAACCTACCTATCCCCAAAAAACATACCGTAAAAACATACCTATTAAAGCTGTAAAAATAAAGTTGACAAACTTACATTTGCAGTTGAATCCGATACATTTTGTTTAAGAAAATATGTAACCCAAGTACATTTTATAAGTTGGTCGACTATTACTCGTAAAGTTGTAAAGCCTACTTAGTCATGACAATTTTCTTTTAAACTTCGTTATATATATAACGGGGAGTTCGTTATCAGAGGGTTTGGGATATCGGAAATAACATTCATAAAATCTTCGTTAACACTTTTAATTACTTGCTAACACACACTGAATACAAAATAGTCAAGGATGTCCGAGATATCGCTCGATTAAAAACTTAGGAACGCGAGAAGTTTAACATGGCGGAGCAACCAAGATGTCTACCCAGCTTGCCGGACCGATTCAAAGTGTTCACTTCGCTCAACTGTCACTTCCCACCTAGCCTACCTCCCCCACAGGCTTGCCGTTGCTCCCCACGCTAACCATCCCCAAATTACCACTAATTTGACGTTCCAAAGCGTAGTCTGTCAAATCTAACTTCATAGTTACTCGAATGAGAGATAGATGGCGTTGTTCTAAACTAACAATAATCAATAGAGATTCTAAATTCTATTTCCGTTTTGATTCCACACCAACGATAATAGATGGCGTTATTCTAGATTAACAATAATCAATAAAGATTCCAAATTGTGATTCAGTTTTGATTCCGCAGCATGATAATAGATGGCGTTATTCTAAATTATTGTGCTTCTGTGTTGATTCTGCGACACGGCCATTCTGACAATTCACACGTCCTCGTGTGAGACATTCGTCCTCGTGTGAGACATCACATCCTCGTGTGAGGAATCTGGAATGAGAAAGAAATCTCGAACAGTAACCATTCTACTCGTTCGGCCATTCCTGGCCCAAATGGAAAAGATATTCTCATCAAAATAATTACAGGGACTAATAAAAATCACAACAAACTCTTTCTCTCAAAGCTAACATGTCGAAGAACACCCACACTCATTCAAACAGGAAACTCATTAAAATATTGCAGTGCTCATACTCTGACCTCTATCCAGTCATCATCATCATCACACTTATGACCTCCCTCCGGTCATAAGCATCAAACCAATCGACCTCCCTCCGGTCATCATCACGTAACCTCCCTCCGGTTACACACCATCAAAATAATTCTTTAACTAGGTTTGTTCAACATGTTACCTTACATTTCTACAACGTTACAAATGAAAATTTGTATAGAGAAAAAGAAATCACATGGACTACTCAAATTCAAACGCAAAACACAACATAATTTAGACTGACTGAAAATCCCAGAGGAATCAAGTACCTTTGCAATTGTATTATCACAATGCAGCAATTTTATCATCAAAACAGCAGGAATCAAATTCGTGGCCTGTGGCTAACACTAGCCCCACCAACAAACCTCTGTTTGTTTCACACCGTTCACCATGAACGCACAACACACGACCTCCGCCAGAGCCATTCGCACACCGCGCGTCTATGGACACCGGAATGTCAATAAGATACGGACTACGACTACGAAATGGCTACTGGTACGGTCTGACCAGCCGACCTAAGATTCCACGCTTATTATCCAACTCAAAACCTTTACTTCAAAATGGTACTTGAACCTCGGGCATTCTCCCTATGCATCACTACTTACTCGGTAGCGTAAATCACTGAAGTACTTAACCAGTACTTGCACCGTAACGCTTGACCAGCGTTACAAATCATATCACTAAACCAGGAATAATAATAACGCCTAACCAGCGATATTATCTCACTAACGCTTAACCAGCGAAAGCACACATCATAACACGCTTATCCAGCGGTAAAACAGCCAACGCTTAACCAGCGAAAGCCAACATAGAGAACACAAGGCACCAGAGTCGTAAACAAAATGAAAATTGCTCACCGGATAATCCCAGTCGACGCGCTCAGGAGGCACTGGTCAACCCTCTCCTCATTAACAGGCTTCGACGCCCCGTAATCGGCGCCGCTTCTCTCTCCGCGTCGTGGCAGTGGAAGCAGGCGACCCCGGATGCATGAAACCTCGCAGTTGTCGATGAACCAATCTTGTTGCCATTGCTGTGGTTGTGGTGCTTCGGAGTAGCTTGAGTATTCTGTTTCACATCTTTGCGGTAGCAGTGCACGGGTTTATGTCCCGACTTGCGGTAGGTAAAACACTTCAGAGGCTTCACAACACTATTCACTTCGCTTCGCTGCAGCTCTTGTTGTAGCTAGCCACTTGTCTTGCAATAAAAAGTCGCTTGAAATCAATCCACTTTATCCCAGGAAACGACACGGTAGGCAGCCAGGTAGAATCTCCTCCCTTCAAGGCGCGGCTTACAGCGGCCATAAGCGGGGCACCCGCCATGTTGATCTTGGTCCGAAAGCACATCACTGTAGTCGTCACCCAACCATGTGCATCCACATTTTGTTTCTCAGGATTGAAATCCGGTAAACGAAAGCCATGTGACGACGTAGAAGGCGTTTTCACAGCTTGAATCAGCAACAGAAAATTGCGGTTCTGTTGTTCCAACAAACGCATCCATTTTTCGACGTTAGCGTTTTTATTTCGAACACGTGGGTCGTCGTGGTCCAATCCCACTTCTGATAACGGAGAGTTCGTTATCAGAGGGTTTGGGATATCGGAAATAACATTCATAAAATCTTCGTTAACACTTTTAATTACTTGCTAACACACACTGAATACAAAATAGTCAAGGATGTCCGAGATATCGCTCGATTAAAAACTTAGGAACGCGAGAAGTTTAACATGGCGGAGCAACCAAGATGTCTACCCAGCTTGCCGGACCGATTCAAAGTGTTCACTTCGCTCAACTGTCACTTCCCACCTAGCCTACCTCCCCCACAGGCTTGCCGTTGCTCCCCACGCTAACCATCCCCAATTTACCACTAATTTGACGTTCCAAAGCGTAGTCTGTCAAATCTAACTTCATAGTTACTCGAATGAGAGATAGATGGCGTTGTTCTAAACTAACAATAATCAATAGAGATTCTAAATTCTATTTCCGTTTTGATTCCACACCAACGATAATAGATGGCGTTATTCTAGATTAACAATAATCAATAAAGATTCCAAATTGTGATTCAGTTTTGATTCCGCAGCATGATAATAGATGGCGTTATTCTAAATTATTGTGCTTCTGTGTTGATTCTGCGACATATACTACTATTGTGAATTTTTTCACACCCCCAAACATAACCGTTTAGCTGGTAGAGGGGGGGGACACTCGAGTCGAGCAAAATTTAGCACTTTAAAGCTTAATATTTCACAAACTAATTTTTTTATCAAAAAATTGTTAATGAAAACTATCAATATTTTTTAAAGACCTATTTAATGATACCCCACACTAAGGGGTACGTGAGAAAAAAAAATAACATCCCCACTTTACATGTTCAGGAGGTACCCTAAAAAAAAATATTTTTCGAGATTTTATTTTACCACTTTTTCGGCACAACAAATCCGTATATTTACACCAAATTACAGCTCTCTAATACTGTGCGTCTCTGAGCTAAACTGCGGACAGACGGACGGACGGACGGACGGACATGGCGAAACTATAAGGGTTCCTTGTTGACTACGGAACCCTAAAAACGGATCCACGTGGGCAACGTCACGGGATATCTATTAGTGTCATATACTAAAATAAGTAAAACCTTCTCCAGACTGTAATGAACACTTTCCTGAAAACCGCATCAAAAAACGCGAGATAATCGCGGACAAACATACATACATACAGGTCGAACTGAGAACCTACTTTTTTTTTGAAGTCGGTTAAAAATTCATGGTCTCTGCACTAAATCACCTGACATGAAATAACCTAGAACAATATTGCTTAAATAAGAAAACATTAACAACATGTGAGATAGCTGGGTAACAAATTCCTAAAAGTGCTAAATGACGAGACCTCTTGTTACGTTGCAAAATTTACGGGGTCTTCCTACTCGATTCGATACCGTATGTTTTATTTAGTAAACGAAACGATATTTCAAAACTATGACTAAAAGCCTTCGCACGATGAAATGTTTCGCCATTCTCAAAACATTGATCCAAATTATGAAATTCAAATTTTCCCTACCTAAAATGTAATCAAAACAGCTATATAATGATACCAAAATATGCGTAAAATTTAATTGATGGTTTATGTAAATGCCCACGCAGTTTATTCAGGAATTTACGGATAATGAGAAGTGTCTATAACGAAATGCGAAAATAACGTCATCCAAATGTTCCCAAGTTATTAATATTTTATTGAAGAAAAATTATATCATCACTGCCTGACCTTCGAGGATATAAGCATTCAGAAAAATAAGGAAACGATTGTTTCAACTGTCATGTGATCTAAAACAATTTTGATCCGTGTTTGACATAAGCGGTGATATCTAATAACGTGTTTTGTTCGCATATTATTTTATCATTATAAGTATCCAATATCCAACAATACTTGTTGTGTTATCAAAGACCTGTTTACGATATTTTCGTGCGTCAGTCTTGCAACAGTTGTCACCTCAAATTAAGCAATCTGTGGAATGTTGTATGAGAACGTACGACTATAGTGGATCCTGTACCGGACGCGGCAATAGCAACCAGTTTCTTGACCCCTTCTATTATCAAAATAAGTATCAATTCGGATACAAAAACAACCATCAAATTAATTCTGCGAATAAAAAATGTCTTTTATTGTTGCTAAGGTGATTGTGTCTTCTAAAGTTTATCATGATAACGGAGCGTGCATTTTTGAGATTTTTGTGACGATCAACTGATGTCATAAAAAATTTGAATAAAATTAGGTGCATTAAGACTGCTTCATCGTTGCACAGCGTGATTCTTGCCCCAATAATCGAAGCGGAACCTTTGTGTGTAATCGTTGTGACGCACGGTTTACGAGGTTGCCTTACATGGGTACTGTGGTTGCTTGCTGAGCCTTGGCTGGAGGCGGAGCCACCGCGGGATCTCGAGTCGCTCAAGCTCCCAGCAGCGCTGCTGCCTGATAGAGATGGCCGCGGTATGTGCCACTCTTGTGATGAGATCTGTAATTAGCACATTAATAAACATGAGACTCGTTTTTACACAGGTATAGTATAACATTCAAATAAGGCTAAAAAAATAATCTATTCCATTCACATTTTTATTTGTGTAATGCCATTTTAAATATCGTTTTAAGACAGTACTTTCAGTTTTTTTTAACTTTCATTATCTACATGGTAAGCTGGAAACGTTTTTATAATAAATTCTGCACAGTTCAAACATTAGCAGCAGAAAGTAGGTCGAGTCTTGAGCACAAGTGTGTCACAGTATATTTAAAATATTCAAACCAATCGATAGCTGTCTGCGTTTCTATCTATTGGTCTATCTGACGAGCAATGACGTAGCGTATTTGCTTTAATAAGAAAATGAATCTTAATCGTCTATACCAGGTCCTTGCATACATATTCATATTACAGTAAAAGGATTTCATATTGGACATTCTCTTTCTTTCAATCTTGGTGAATACCTTCAAATGAATACTTAATCGGTAGCAAATCAACTTAACAGCACATAATTCATAAACAAATCCCATTCTCTAACAATGGACGGGCATTTACTTCGTCAAAATTATTGTAAAAGGAGGTTTTTCGAGATTGTATGAGAAAGAAAAATGTTGTATGACCCTGGTTCAAAGAATAAAAGTTACAACAGCCTTTGTATTTAAAAATTAATTGGTTTTAAATTGATTAGTTGTAGTTAAATCGTCATCTACTCGTACAACGTAGGTTGTAAAATAATAATTATTGTTTTATTATTCGTTGAACTAATATGGGTAGGAAGGCCTCTTCTAAACTTTTTGCAGTCTGACTCGATTGCTAGTCAACCCTTATCATCCAGGCCAGGCACAATATTTTGTAATGATTCTATCCGTTGATTTCATGATAAGAAATTATTATCACTGGTGGACAAGGAAAATGATTCTAAACTAGTATCTTCCGTTATGTTTCTTTAGGGAAATTGCATAAATGCCTAAACAGTGTGGTGACCTAATTGTTTATAATTCATAATTCTTTTCAGTACCAAGCTGCAGCCGTCACGTTTTATAATTTTCGTACTCTGTCTCTTGCAAAACTGCTTCAACTAAAGAGTCGTCTATTGATCATCAAACAAAGACGTCGACATAAAAGTAACAGGCACATACATCTACACATTCTGTAGTGTCGTTGTGTTGTGCAACTTAGTCTGGGTGTTACTGAATGCGTACGGAAATCATTGCGGCACTCTTCCTTGTCGCGTCTTTGGAGATTAGTTTCATCTTTAGATCGCCTTTCAATCTCAGTGCATCTATTTATGTAATAGGAGCTCGTGGCTAAATAATCACAGCCGCACAGGCCGATCTTCCGGGTTAAGCCGCGCTTGCCGAGGCTGGTCTGTGGATGGGTGGCCATCTATCATAGCGAGTTTCCTCCGTGCCTCGGAAAGCACGTAAAGCCGTTGGTCCCGGCTGTCATTTGTAGATCTTTGACAGTCGTTACTGTCAGTCAGAAGCTCTAAAGTCTGACAACCAATCTTACCAAGGGGTATCGTATTACCCAGTTACTGGGTTGTGGAGGTCCGACAGGCAGTCGCTCCATGTAAAATACTGATATCCAGCTGAATCTGGTTCGACTGGAAGCCGACCCCAATATAGTTGGGAAAAGGCTAGGCAGATGATGATGCATCTATTTATGTAATGCTGTGGAGATGATACACGCAAAGTTTTGAATTCATGTTCGTTTTGTTCATCGATATAAATGATCTGGGAAACTGCTTTTACATAATCGATATCAACCCTACGTGCAGGATCTTATTCAGTTCCATCTATTACATTTTAGGTCAAGTTTTGTTCGAAGTCCGATTGATTTTGTCAGATACGGTATTCAAGGTCCATGTTCTCTTTATTTGCGGTCTCGTTTCGTCGGCCTCTGATGCAATAAATCTTAGCTTTGCTTTCGGCTTCATGGTCCTCTTTGTTACTCTGATAACATGATGGATAAGCATTTTAGGTAGTCATATCATTAATTCGTTTTACTTTTTATTGTTATAAGGCAAGGTCGCGTCATACTTGTGATATTTGAACAATCTTTTGTTTATCTGAGGGTTACGAAGTGTCTGGCAAAGTATTTACTTTGTAATTCATTGTTAAAATTTCAAACGATATTGTTCACTCGAGTAAGTGTCGGTACGAGAGCTTCGTCTCAGATCGACGATAGAGGCGGTGGGCGATGTTGCAAAACGTTTCGCCAAATGCAAAGAACCGGTTCCGGGGTCTACATCGATGCTGTTTCACTATAGTGTTCAGCAATGGCTTGACAACATGCAGAATGCATACCTACACTTTCGCTCTTTGTGTGAGAATTCATTCTGCACTACAAAATAAAGTAGATTATGATAAGATGTAGCAAGTGGGAACTCGGTCGATTTGTTTAAGTTCTATTGTGTGTGCCTATGAGGAAATGGTATGTAATTAGAATGTTGCCATTTATTAGTCAACATGATAATTTAAGTAATTCGTTTTAAATTAATTAAACATATTAATAGTTGTAAAGAATAACGTAAGTATGTACTTGTAAAAACAAGCGCTGCATGTTATTCCACGTGATATCTGAATAAAATAATGTTGATTGAGTTCTAGTCGGTCGATCTCTTTTTATCCAAGTTCATTTGAATATAATGCATTTTGTATATTATATTGAAGTTGCTACAGTGAAGGCACGTGCATACTTACGGATATGCCCACATGAATCAACTTTTAATTGCTATCAACACGTGGTGTGTACACGTTAAGAACCCCGTGCGAACAAGTAGTGAATAAACGTTAGTGTATTAAAATGTTATTATGCGTACGTCTGTTCGTCCACGTGTATAGAAGCACGTGCTTACCGACGTGTAGTGTGCTCAAGTCTCAGGCCATAACCATTATTTGTCATACCAATTACAAAGTAACGTGTATTGATGCAGTAAAGGCGGATTTGTTCATCCTTAGCTATATCTTTTAAAAATCATTTATCTCAGTCTCGACATTCAACCATTAATTAAGGTTTTTGTTGTTATGATCAATCCTATTTGATGCCTAAAGGTACGTCTCAACCTCTTCATTATTCCCGAATGAGGTTGATGAAGACGTCAAATTTAATAATGAGTAAATTCGCTTCGGACACGACATTGTGTCCTTATAAGCAATTATTATGTTCAGTTGGGACATTAATGTCATTAAACCATGAAGGTAAATCTGTCTGCAAGTACACTTGTGTCGTATTTGGGTTCATCTCGTTATTTTTATCGGAACAATCTACTTGGCTTATCGCACCATTCATCTTCAGTATTCAGTTTGGTCTGCTACGTTTGTAGAGCGATTGTGTATGCTTCATTAGTTTAAAAATAAACGTCCCTGAAGACGATTGCGTCAAAGTTTTGCTAACTGAAAATTTTTCATAACATTTGTGTCACTATGTTCTTGGTTTGTAATTGTGTATAATTAACGGTAACGAACGAGTTGCATGACAACAGGTGCATAGTCGTAGAACATGTTCGGTGCGTCGCGCTCGTTGGCGAGACGCTCTAGTTATGCAACATGTAATCTTTACGAATCAACAGTCAATGCGTGCTTGCGCTGCGTGCTCATAACGGTTCATTGTAATCGCGGAAATCATTAGACATAACCCAACTTAGGCTTGTAGCACTTAAATCTCACGACACTTAAGTTACAGCAAAATATGTATCGTGACAGATAGTACGTTATCTGCCTATATCATCATTAAACATTTAATTTTCATTTTTTGCCGGAGGTTATTAAAATTTAAATACTTAGCAACATAATTGATTTTACTAACAAGTTTTTCAATAACTGAACTTCTTGCGTTAAGAGTTGTAAAGTCACGAACTCACGACATTGTTTTTCTTTAAGATGGACTTCGTTTAGCAGCAGAAGTGACGCCTCCGGCAACTTTCATAATCTCAGACAATAGTCGCTACACTTACTATGATAATCAGTTAAAGACTAACTAGACTGTTCCCCTTATAAGAGAAAGCGTACATTTCCGATGCATGGCTCTTCTTAGAATACTTTCTGTACTGCAAATGTCACAATGGATAACGGGTTACGGTCCACGATTTCGATACTTTTAATTTCACGTCTCTTTGTGGTCAGGCTGACTTATCGTAACTGAATTATGGCGTTGCAATATTGATCTGTATCAACGCTACCGGCGGCGAAACGGTCAGGTTGCAAACTGTGTTTAATTTCTCCTGAAACGCCTCTGTATGTACTTACTCAGCTGCCTAGCTATTTGTAGCAATAAATGAGTAAGTAGTCCATTTACATGCATCACTGAGTATCAGCAGTTATGCTAAAAAGCAGCTTGGCCCTCGAAATATGAGTTGTCTTATCGTCTTTGACAATGAGAAGTTCAGTTATGACTTTAGGTCGACAAAAGCAAGACGTGTTATTGAGCATCCAATTATCATATTTTATACGCGATTGCATGAGGACGCCGCAACATAACTCATTGTTCACTCTGGTCACAAACATTGACATGATGCTTATGGACGTCCTTGAACTGAATTGCTCGTATTAATGAAGCTAACGGGATTTGTGTCAATGCAAAACGCAGAGGTATTTTAATTTCATATTTTACAAGAGAAGTCAGAAGAAGATTCGACGGTTTCGTAAATAAGTAAGCACATTATCAACAAAAAAATCAATCACCATGTATTATAATTATAGACTTTGTTTTGATGTAACCAGTCGTTAAAAACATAGTAGGTTGATTGAACTTTGGCTTGAAATAGATTTTCCGGAGTCTATTTAAGACGATTATATAATTAATTAATGACTGCGGTATTCTTCCCTGTATGTGTTTAGTAATTACTGCATTCTTTAAGTTGTTATCTATTAGATTGCTGGTACCTGTATTTTATACCGTGAATGACGTTTCAATAGAAAAAGTGGCCATGAGATGGGTTACTTAGCCGGATTCTCCTATCATTTAAGTACGTTACGATGACATCATTTTCTGACGTTCGTGATTTGCTGTGATTGAACATGGACATCCCTACGCGTAATCGCTACTCATCTTACCTCACTAATAAACAGATATATACCACCTACTACTGTATTTTTTTAAGATCAGGCGAATTGGACGTAAGATCCAATAGGTAAATTAATTACACAGTTTAATGCCAATGCTTTTTACCTTGACAGATTGGACTGAAAAAAGAGTAGGTAGCCACAAAGACGCTTCCTGTCTATGATGTTAAATGTATGACAAATATAACATCGTCCACTGTTACTTCTGTCAATTGAGTGTAAGGTCAGTACCTATTTGTAAATATCAATCGTAATCTAGTAACTAGCAACATTAACAAAAAAACAAACAACATCTACACGCGTGTAGGTTAGATTTAGGCAGTAGCTTCCTATGTCCTTGCCATCAATATTCCATTCTTAACATAAATAAACGATAGACAGAAAAGACAGACAGGCAGACAGACTAATGGTGACCTTCGTTCTTCTTGGAGTGTCTTTAACCGATACACCCACAAAAGTATTACTTAAAAAGTGGAAATTCCAAATCACAATCAGTAAAAAAGAGGTATCGTAAAACGTTTCGACCGAATTTGAATTTCCGTTTCATTTCAAATTCGTCCGTCTCTTGAATGCAATCGGATGACGTTTCTAGTTCCAATACAATTATGTTACTATATTGCAAATGCTTCATTCAGAAGATGTTTTTACCGTTATTAAATGCTTTAATTATTTGAAAAAACTAACGAAACTTTGATTATGATTTTTGCGGACACGTCTATAAATTATCAAAATATTCACGTTTCGGAAACCAAACCAAGTAAATCGAACGACCTTAATTATTTGTAGTGTGAGGAACATTCAGCGGCGCGAAAAATTTTGTTTACCAATTATTTCGTAATCCGAAACTTGTTCGGTACGATGCCGATGTCGTCATTATACTTTACGAACTACTATGCAAGAGAAAAAATATAAATATCATAGCTTTTAACTTGTTCATACAAAAATGTACATTTTACAAGTGCACTTGATACATAGAATATTAACTGTATTTCTTTGAAGTGTTTATTTAAGCCACATATTTTGACTTCATGACTGACTACCTGTTATCAATTACATCATGCAAGACGTTTTTAGATCCGCTTGTAAGTGGGAAATCCTAAGCATGCCCATTATAACCCATTCCATTTGTAACTAGGATCTTATTTGAATTAAATGTCGTTGACTTTCGCACGATTCACAACTGCTTTATGACTACTAATCATCTCGATGCAAAAAAAAAAACATAAAATTCTCAATCATGCGAAGGATAAAAGCAAATGTGACTTGTTGCTAAACTGACCTACGTATTGCAATAATTTTATGACATGTGACCCAATGATGTTTTGAGCAATACTTTGTGTGACGTAATAGAGATATCTTACCTCTCATTGGGGGCGTGGTGTTCATTTATAAATATTAACAAATTAAAAAAGGTCAATAGGAGACAGAAACTTGCTAAAAGTGACTTGAACTTGTAAATATAGAATGCAATAAAGATTGAGTATTGAACCATTCAAAACGATTGAAGAAAATGTAAAATCCTTTATAGGGTCTCTCAGTACATGTTACTCTGCCATTTTTATCATTACCTGTTGTTCCTCCATCTTCAAGTTCATAATCATCTCTTTCATTCACGGATTTGCGACTTCCAATCCTATCTCATAATTTTATCTTTTAAGCTTCATTCTTTGAATCTAAGATCAAGCGCAGATTACAGGAAATGAAGAAAATGAATATTATTTGTAAATCTGACGCCTACACTTCGTAACTTGTTGTGTTGTGTTAAATATTTCGAGCGCTCTACCTACTAAGATTTCACGTGTTATTTTTACTTTATGGGTCGGTGAAATGGATTTTGACATAGGTACCTATGCACTATGGATTTCAACATGCGTGACTGTATGAGTATTTTACTCACTCCATTAAAACCTTGCAAACGGAAAATACAAAACAACAAAAGATGTTTGTCGAGGCATTGAATATTAGAGATACTATAGTGTTATCGGGTCATTATTCATTAGTTGTTGTGCAAACAGTTGACCATGAACTACTATAAATATAGTGTGACCAAGATTTCATTAATTCGCTGTGACACTGCTGTTTTATGAAATTAGCATAACAAAATTTCCGCTTTTGGGAATAATCCTAAATATTGATTTGAATAAATAAATAATAATATTTGAATTTTCTTGTAGTTCCGGTTCAACTCTAACAAAAACAACAAAAAGTATCCGGAAAAATATTGTATGAACTGTGGTTACTTTGCACGTAATGAATAATTATTATGTAAGCGTAGAATGTGTATGTATCGGGAAAGCAAATTACCTAGATAGCCAGTAATATTAAAGTTAGCTCATAATTTTAATAAGCGACAGCGACAGTTCAAACGCCACCTGTCACGTTCAGCATGGACTACCAACGTAATGCAAAAGCACGATCGAAAGCATTAAAGCATTCACAGATCAACTCTATCAGAATATTAACTCATTTGCTTCGTTATGGTTCGAGTTATGCTAAACAATGGAACTTCTCGAAATCCTTCGATCTGTTGAGAGATTTAGTATAAATGAATGCACCGCAACCGTTCGGACCGGCTGGATGTACGCTAAGTCCGGGTGTTGTGAAATGTGAAGGCCGCGCGTCGAGGGCAATTTTAGTTGTCAGTCCCTGTGCCATTTACCTCGGACTAATAGAACTTGCCCAGGCGCACGTAGACACCGACACTTGAGACGGTTTAACAGAAATTCTCATTGAAAAACCCAATACTTATACCTGATTGTAACACTAATTGTCTGGGAATTGGGAATGTACCTATATATTTTTGAATATG
This sequence comes from Agrotis segetum, assembly GCA_036375495.1. Lineage (NCBI taxonomy): Eukaryota > Metazoa > Arthropoda > Insecta > Lepidoptera > Noctuidae > Agrotis > Agrotis segetum. The sequence goes on from JAQSVV010000122.1 coordinate 460,393, forward strand.
TTCCAGTGCAAAAAAATAAAAGCTATCTCTAGAATGAAAGCTCTGTCGCTTTTCATGACATTTCAGTTCTAAGTTATTCTAACACGCGGAAGGGATGTATGAAGACTATTATTCTTCCGGGTTTTTAACCTTCAGTTTCATAATAGGATATACTATGCAAGAATATATTGTTGTCAATTCAATTGAAGTGATTCACATAAGTTATTATATAATACTAATTTACATTTAAGCATGTATTTGCCAAACAACTTTAAGTCGTTTGACGACTAAGTAGGAAATGCTGTTGCATTTTATAGTTCAGAAGACACAGGCTCTGCCACATGGTTTTTTATCATTAGTACGTCATTAGCATACGTCAATTCTATGTGTTTCCAAGTTGATTTGCTGATTTAGGTAATCAGTAGCTACATTGATGTAACAGACATGCAAGTCAATTGATGTTAATGAGAATCCTATAAGGCTATACATTCTTTCCACAGACTGACCAAGATTGACCGCTTGAAAGAAAATCGCATGCGTTTTTTGTTCAAAACATTTTGTCTAATTGCACCGACGGCGACCATCAAATAGTTGTGCTGCAAATGTAATTGCGAAAATACGAATGGTCAATCACATTCTAAAATTGTCTTGATGGATATAATCATAGGATGTGGGGACTGAAACGTATCTGTGTCTATTTTATAAAATTGCTAAGTCAAACAAACTTAGATACTGGTAAAACAATTTAATGCTTGAAAGGCTGAATTTAGATAATTACTTATAATTATAATTACGTTCATATACCGTTTGAATTCAACTTGATTTAGAGGTTATACGTTCTTTAATGTCTGTCGAAAGAGATCAGTGTAATTTTGTAATGTAGAATTGCTCGGTTATACCTACTTGTGGCATTAAAGGTGACACTCATTGTTTTAGGTGGTAATAAACAATTTATCGCTTATTTTTTAGGAAAGGAAAACACGCAAGACATAATAGGTGCAAATATGATGATCCATTCAATTTCCTTATTTATTTTTTAGTCTGTTCGAAATTAAAATAAAAAACTTTAAGGAAATCTTTAAATGCCAAAACTAGTGTGTCAGCAGGAGGTTGATTAGGTTTAAACTTTTTGTGAGATTTAATCCTTTGATTCTAACATAGGACTTATTTCCCCGGATTTTTTTAAGGAATCTCACGTAAGCTTTCAATAGTGCGGTAAGGTTAAAAGATTAGCCTACATATACCTATTTAATTCGCAATTGTATTTTTTTTATTCTCCTAGAATATCAAGTATCGGCATAATCCTCTACATATAAAAAGAACGGTATTCCTCAGGGTAGCATAACGGTACCAATTATTTTGGTTGAAAAAATACATATTTTTCGAACAAAATAATTGGTACCCCATTTTAAATGCGTTGCCTTGGTCGGTCAGATGTGTCAGAAAAAACTCCTAATAACTATTTTTGGCTTAGCTTACTTGGCTTACTACCTTACTTGGCTTACCCAGAAGAAGCCTATTCACTCTAAAGAGATTCGGGAACGTATGTATCTTTCCTATCTGATTAATATGACGACCTTCCGAAGTTCTTATCACATTTTTGTGTTGATCAAGTAATATTTTGCAATCAATTGATGTATTCAGTCCCCATAGATACGTCTTCTATTGTAGTAGTTCTTATCATGCATAATTTAGAGGTTAAATCAAGGAAAATGAGTTTCATAATAAATGATGTATTGGAAAAATAATGGCTTGGATATTATGGCACAGAGGTCGCGTGAATGAATAAGTCAGGAGTAAAATGGGTTGTTGTACGTTCGCCACAAAAATAATTTCCCACAAAAAACAGTTTTAATCCTGTTCTCCTAGTACTTTCTGTTCAGATTCCGCATTGTGTCCTCCTTTTCGGTGGTTTTGTGCTGGATTGTATTATTTAATTGTTCTGCTATCTATGCGGAAAAAAGAAATGAAGCGAATTTACACTGTACACTTGTTATTATTTATTTATTTAGAGCCTACGTTGTCCCACTGCAGGGCAAAGGCCTCCCTTCCCCCTTTCCATCTCTCGCGATTTAATGCGAGTGTGGGCCAATCCCTCAAAAATGAGTCGAGCTCATCCCTCCCTCCTTCTGTACACTTGTACTTAACCAAAAAAAAAAACAAAAACCTTTAGCTACTTTTTACAATACTTTTTTTCGTGGCGAGCTTACAACAACCCAGCATAATGAACTCCCTTGATTGTTCATCCCTTTCGCTCAATGTGGTCAAGGAAGGGTAGAGTGAGTAGGGTGACGAATCTATCTTCTCAATAAGATGCCACAGGTCTGTCACCTTTCCGAGACTTATTTCAAAAGTTTATGGAACTATGAAGGATCTATCGACCCACGCTTTGTAAGTGTTGCGTCCTAATGAGATTCCAAATATTTGCTCCAAAGTTTACCACATTCCACTTTTTTTATCAAGTCGATGAGCTGACTCGGTTCCTGGTGACCTTGTGGTCGTTCATAACAGCTTTGCTAAGTGTTGCTCCACCCATATTGATGAGGAAAAACTCATAAATTCATGCACTGAGTTTTTCTGGTTAGCAACATAATGCAACTTTGCAACATCAGGTTTTCACGTATGAGTGTTTGATGACAATTAGATACTGATGTTTACACATACTCTGACCAGCGTTGCCAGAAGGTTACTTTTGTAACCTTTTAGGTGATTTTTGAACTGCTATGGTTACTTTTAGGTTACACTATTGAAAAGGTTACTTTTAGGTGATTTTAAGGAATTCGTAAACATAACTTATAATTTCTTACATAGAAGCAACGTGAAACGGAACGCTTTATGTCTATGGTTTCGTTGCATGCCACCCGCGCCCCGCTTCGCCGTGTGCCGCTCGCCCCGCTGCCCTGCCCGTAGTCGCTACATCGTCTGTGGTCGCTACTTGCTTGGTTTGGTTTTGTTTTGTCAACGAAAGTTTTGTGTTCGTGTTTTGTTATTTTCACTCTGATGCTGATGAATAAATCAAGAAATGTGAACAAGTTCTCAAATCTCACTCATTATTGTTTCTGTAAGTCAACAAAACAAATAATATTCTGTTCTATATGTATTCTTTTAACTTTTTAAACATTTATAATACTTTTCCAGAAAAAAAAAAATAAAGGTTATTTTTTGTACAAAAAGGTTACATTTTTTAATGTTTCAGGTAACTTCTGACAAGACCCGACTGGCAACACTGACTCTGACTAATGTGTGATCTTTTAAAGCTCTTAGTCCTATATTAAATGTCATCAATCAATCTTCCTTGTTCTCAGAGAATCATATAGATCAACAACATTATTCCAGTGACAATCTAGTCTATTTATATTATGTATAATTAAATAAATGCTTATCTTATAATGTTAACCACAATAATCCATTTTCTGATACATTGAGTAGATACATATTATAAAGTTATTTCTTGTGTTCGCAACCGCATTTGACGAATTAGATATCCATACATTTATTCTGGTAAATGGTCATTACTCACGCCTTAATTGTTAATATCCTTCATGCAAATATAATTAAGCTATTATAATCAGAAAAAATACTGCTTAAAGTTCACTTGTTTGTTTTAATAATGGATTACAATACAGGTTTATTCGTATCATGATACTGAACTACTTCAAAACCGATATGGGATGGTTGTCATTAATTATTTATTTATGAATGCGGATCTAAATTGCCAAAACATATGTTTTTATGGGTATGGCATTCTTGTGCGATAGCGGGTTATTCTTATGTGAATCCTATACATCCTTTTGGTAAACCTGTATAATAATTTACTGCTAAACTTGTTACTAAGGAGAACATACCAGTATCCACTATTTGTCTTCTATTGTACTGTAAGTTTGCTCATTTATGCGGCAGAAACTCATTGGATTGTAAAATGCTAATGCAAATAGTAAATCAGCTGATTAAGTTTTAAACAGTACTGAATGCGATTTTTAACAAAAGGTACTTAGTTTTAGCTGCTATTCGGACAAAAATCCACCGGCTCCATGGGATAATCATCAAGACAAGTCATTGTTTAATTTAAAAAAGTTGCATGCATCACTTACCGTGCTTTTGGTATCCATTGTTTACTGTGCCACCTCCACTGTATTATTGTTATTCTCTTAAGAGCTGTTCACTAATGTTACGTCACTGAACACTGCATTCACTCGGTCCACATGTCTGTCAAAATTGCGTTAGTTTGTAGTTTCGAGTTAAACCTCTCTCGCCCTCTCCGTGTGGCCGGCGTCGTGCAACGCGCCTGTTCCAAGCGGCAAAGCGACTAGAGTCGTACTGAGAGTGTTGCAACAATCACCAAGGTTTATATATGAGGTTGCACGCTGCCGACTTACAGACAGATCTTTTACTCATAATATTTTGAAAAATATTGCATTTTTCAGAATTTGGAAGTCTTATTAGATCTTACACTATTGGATTGACTTCATTAATCAATCAGAGATTCATAATATTGTGCTACATTTGTGTGAGCTCGTCTGTTCCAAAATGTTTCCAGAGTATAACAAACAATACACATTATTTATAAATAATGTTTATTGTTTGTAAATATTTTTTTATGAATTAAGAATTGTATGAATTCAACGCCAGCAATGTCAAATCTTCATATCGAATCAACTGCCTACTGATAAAAAACCACTCTATGAGTTAATTCTTTTTCTATATAACCTTAGTAATTTTTCTTAGAACTAAGTATATTTTTTGTCAATGAATCTAAACTAAAATCAAAACTCCCTTAAACTTCCTTAAATAAAAACATGAAATAAAATAAAGATGCCGTGAAATAGCAGAAGTTAGAACATATTATTTGAAATAATATTTAATAAGTGATTTAAAAAAAAAAACATTATCCTGAATTAGTTCACTTACTGATGTGTGTCAACATCCTTACCAGAAAAGGTCTTATCACTTCCATTTTCGTTTAGAAATATTTACATTAATTTAAACACATCAAATTAATTAAATAAAAAAAAAAAAAACGAGAAAACACAACACCAGTGGTCAGGATCAGGACAATTTTCGTGTGACCATGTACGACGACTGTCGATAGCCTCTAGCCCACAGGAAAATAGTAAAGAAGCAATACGGTGGCTATGTCACGTTGTGTGCATCGGTTTGTGGCAAGTCAAGTCCGTATGACGTATCCTTAACCGATGCCAGGAGTTGCGTAATCGTTCGCGACCGCGAGGACGAACTCTCCGCTCATGGAATTTCATTACAGGACTCCAATGAATATTATCATCGCCAAAAAAACCAATCACGAACACGACACCAACCGGACATTGCGCTAAACGTCTTGAAATTCTTACAAGTTTTTTATTGGAAAACTGATTACACAGCCGCTAATGGTGATAGATCTCCCAATTTCATTTGTGTAATTTTTAGACAAATTGACCTTCGATTATATTGAGAAGTAGTCAATTATGGTATCAATTCAAAGCCATTAAAATATTGTGAGGTTTTTTCTTGTAATAGTTTTTTTTTTTCAGATATTTTAGTTCCGTGTAGTTTAGATTGCTACTTCTTTTAGTTATCTTTTCTAATCATTCATCTGATCATCGATATTGTGATACCCCCGTTTAGGCTTAAAGAAACTGCAGTATTTTAAGTAAAGTCCAGTAACACTCAGGGCAAAAGGTAGTCAAAATGTTTGGGAATTTCACTTTAAAACTGTTTTAAGCACGGTTCCCTATCAATTTTGCGGTATAAAGTCAGAAAGTACCTACCGTACGTCCGAATGAAAAAGCGGAATCCTTTTATGATCAGTGTTCGTGTGTTGGCCTGTCTGCCCTTCACAGTAAATTTCCTCCGAACCTACTTGCGGGTCAAACGCCTAACATGACGCGGGTGAAACTGCGGGCAGAAGTCAGTGTAGGCATAATATCGCTTGCATTTTTGCGACCTCACTGGTGGTGCACTCCAGTTTCTCTCACGTAGGTTAGGGAAATAATTATGTCATACATAAGAGGCCTATTCGACATTGGGTGATGGGTGGTTGATGACGATAACATTAAAACAGCGAAAGAGAAAAACCAAAACCGTAGATATGAATTAATAATTAAAATAATTACCAGCTGTTTCTACGGTTTCGACCCTGTTGCTGGGCTCCTTTTTGTCGTACCGTGATTTTATATACTCTATAGTCTTCCTCGATAAATGCACAATCCAACTCAAAAAAGATTTTTCTATTCGAACCAGTAGTTCCTATGATTAGCACGATCAACCATACAAACTCATTAGCTTATTAGGATATATAAGAACCACATCTAGTTAGAATAAGAATGACTAACCATTTATTTTTTGTGAATCAGGTAGGCGAGATTAGACATCAATACTTAACATAAAGGACTGATTTCGCAGAAAAAATACGTGTGATGTAATACCATTGCGATCAGAATGACGACATCAATGACGTTAAAGGAAACCGATGCGCTTGCGCATAATTATCGACCGTTCTCCATTACTAGGAAGAAAATAAAATACCTTATTGAGCCTATAGTTGACGCCAGCAATATTCTGCTCCATGCAAGAACTGCTTTTGAGTATAAATAATACATTAAAAATGTAATAATAAGGAACACTGGCGAGCAAAAGTACGGAATCTATTACTTAGAATGAATACGGGATAGCCCTTAAATTATGGCGTAATTTGAATGAACTTAGCATCAATTTAAAGGTAACATTCAAACCTTAAAAATTTTGCATTTTTATTATTCTTAACTTAGTTATTTAAGTACTCAAGATCGCGCGAAATCAGAGTAAGTGCTTCGATATTTTTGCTCGCGAGTGTATAACAACAATCGAAGCAAACTTAAGTATAGGCTGATTAATGCGTCATAGATATAATTGTTAAATATATAATAATAATATAATATTCCACAACTATCACACAACGCCATCTAGTCCCAAGCTAAGCAGAGCTTGTGTTATGGGTACTAGACAACTGATAAACATACTTATATATTTCTAAATACATACATATTATAGATAAATTACACCCAGACACAGAACAAATGATCGTGCTCATCACACAAACATTTGTCCTGGGTGGGAATCGAACCCACGACCTCCGGCATAGCAGTCAGGATCACTAACCACTAGACCAACAGGCCAGTCACTAGACCAACAGGCCAGTCAAATGATTTCGTCAATATATTCAGAAACCTACAGACTTCACAAACTTCAATAGATTGAATAGGTAATTATCTTTGCATAGATCCGTTGAAGGCTGCCGACGTCTTTACCAAAGGATGGCACACTGGATAGTGGATAATTTGTCAATCAACATTTTTGTTTTTGTCATCATTACATAATTGAAGTGGACAAATTGTAAACTCTCGTAGCAGCTACGAGCTACGCGGCGTAGCCGTGCAATATAAATGCTATGGATATTATATAATTAAAATATGTAAATATAATTTACTAGTTTTGGTACTTAATTTTCGATGTGTTGTAATTATTCTAAAAACCGGCCAAGTGCGTGTCGGGCCACGCACAGTGTAGGGTTCCGTAGTTGCCCATCAAAATACTTATGCGAACTAACTAAACTGATTCGCTGAATTTAATTTTAAAAAGAAGAATTTTCAAAATCGGTCCAGCAGTCTTTGAGAAATCGGGGAAAATACATAAGAAAAAAGATTACAACGAATTTAGAACCTCCTCTTTTTTTTTAATTTAGTCAAAAATAGTTGACGATAAAAACCTACCTATCCCCTAAAAACATACCTATATAAGCTGTAAAAATAAAGTTGACAAACTTACATTTGCAGTTGCCTCCGATACATTTTGTTTAAGAAAACATGGATATAAGTACATTTTATAAGTTGGTCGACTATTACTCGTAAAGTTGTAAAGCCTACTTAGTCATGACAATTTTCTTTTAAACTTCATTATACACCGTGTTCCGGACGATATACATAAACTTCGACCAGATGTTCAGACCACGGAAGTAAGCATTTTTCATTATGGACACATTAATAAATTCTTATTTTTTATTTTTTGTTAATTTTCATACAAACTAAATACCTAGACGTAAATAACCCGATATGCATGCCTCTTTATTCGAATTGGCAACGTCGTATTTTCATTCATAACATTTGGCGGGCTGAAACTTGTCAAAACAGTTTCTTTGATTTTTTATCTCGTTCCTCATAGCACTGTCAATGTACTATACTTATCTAAAGAGAACGTATAAGGCTACCAAGCAGGTAGATACGTATTTCGAATTGTCTTTTTAATTGAGGAATAAAAAAAAAAAACAAAATTCCATAACCAAATCATGATAACCTCTTCCCACGACATGCAGCCTTCGCAAAACGTTTCTGCAGTCCTTATTTTTAGTCTAGGCTTAAAGCAACGCCGGACCTCCAACGACGGGAAGGGGAGTAGGCTACCATAATTATCTTCCCATTCTGCCGTTTCGGCTTAAGTAACGAACATTCAATCTCAAAATTATTGACTAAAAGAGGGGCAGCTCAACACGCAATCTGGGGACCACGCTTAGAGCTCACGTACATTCGTAAAAATACTCTCAAAAGATAGGTCTCGGTCAAATTAAGATAAATGGTAATCACAGCATATTTTTTTTATGCATTTGAGTAGAATAATTATAATTTATAAGCACACTTGTTGCGTGGGCAACATCAGAACTAACGCCACCATCTTATTTTTCAATACATTTCACAAATGAGCGCTCTCCTGTCAACCTCAATGGAGTGTCCAAAGATCCATATAACACTGTAGGTTAGACAACTACGTCAGCCGTAATGTCATTCAAAAATATTTTTATTAATAAAAAATAAACTCTAAAAAGCAAAAAATAAATTTAATGTAAAAAGTTTTCGAAATGACCACCTTCTTTTTCGACACAAATATTCAAACGAGTCCTAATTTGGCCATTTAAATTTACAGACATTTGTCTTATTTGTTCAGCAGCCTGAGATATTCTATCTAAGAGCTGTTCACGGTTCTGAATTTGTACGGAGTACACCTTCTCCTTTAAGGTTCCCCAGACATAAAAATCTAAAGGAGTCAGATCTGGGGACCTAGCTGGCCATGCGATATTTGTGCTACCTCGTCCAATCCAACGGCCAGGAAACGTTGCATTTAAATATTCACGCACTTGTGTGCCATAATGTGCAGGGGCCCCATCATGTTGGAGCCACATGGTTCGCAGAGTTTGAAGATCCACTTGTTCGAAAAATTCGAAGCTAGTGACGTTTCTTAGGAACTCTAAGTAATTGTCAGCATTTAGGCGGTGGGGAATCTCAATAGGGCCGATCAGCTGATTGTTAAAAACACCAGCCCACATGTTTACAGAGAATTCAGTTTGATGTGACGCCTGCCAATGTAAATTCGGGTTGCTCTCATGCCACTGCACTTGATTTTTGGAATTGAATACTCCCGCTCTTGTAAACTGGGCTTCATCCATCCAAAGAATTTTTTGAAGCAGTATTGGATTATTTATCAGTTCTTGATTAATTCTCTGGCAAAAAACAATTCTTGAGAAGTGATCAGGTGGTATTATGCCTTGGGATTTTCTGTAGTGGTAGGCATGCAAACCATATCTTTTCCACAGTTTCCACACTAGCTTATGAGATACACCCACGATTCTCCCAACGCGTCTCGTTGAGAGTGTAGGATCATGAATAATAAGGTTCATTATTCTGTTTTCTTGAGCGACGCTCAAATTGATTGCTCGTTCAGGGCGGCGTGGTCTAATTCCGATCTCACAAAATCTCCTGTGTATGTTAATAAATGTTCGTATATCAGGAACGCGCCGACCAGGGAATCGCCGTTGGTACTCTCGCACAGCTGCTGTAGCATTTCCGTCACAGAAACCGTAGACGAAGTGAATATCAGCTTGGTGTTGAGCAGAATATTCGTGCGGCATAGTGAAAGTTGTAATCAAAATGATTGATTAAATTAGTCGGAAACCCAAAAGCAAATTACAATAAACAATAATCCTGACAGTTAAAATCATGCATGACAAACAATGACAAATAACAACTTAGGTATCCATAGCGACCAGTTTAATCTCTTTGAAAGATTCGTTATCGCAAATGATCGTATTTCTTCGCTAACTCTCGGGTTCCTCTCGTACGTGCAAATGAAATGCAAATAGTATTTGATAGATTTATCATTTTAATTGCACTAAGCGGCAACATAGGCCAAATTAAGATACTTTCTCACTGCATAGCTCAATTAAATTTCATTAAATGAAATTACAAATATCTTTGTAACGAAGCCTTTTTAAGTACTACTTCCTTTGTTGGATTTGATTTGTAAAAGCCATAGAGGTATTTGCTAAAGTTTATGGATAACGTGAAGAACACGGTGTATATACTACTATTGTGAATTTTTTCACACCCCCAAACATAACCGTTTAGCTGGTAGAGGGGGGGGACACTCGAATCGAGCAAAATTTAGCACTTTAAAGCTTAATATTTCACAAACGAATTTTTTTATCAAAAAATTGTTAATGGAAACTATCATTATTTTTTAAAGACCTATTTAATGATACCCCACACTAAGGGGTACGCGAGAAAAAAAAAAATCCTCACTTTACGTGTAAGTACTGGAGGTACCCTAAAAAAAAATATTTTACGAGATTTTATTTTACCACTTTTTTGGCACAACAAATCCGTATATTTACACCAAATTACAGCTCTCTAGTACTGTCCGTCTCTGAGCTAAACTGCGGACAGACGGACGGACGGACGGACGGACGGACGGACGGACGGACGGACGGACGGACGGACGGACGGACATGGCGAAACTATAAGGGTTCCTTGTTGACTACGGAACCCTAAAAATCAAAAACGTCGTAGCAGCTACGAGCTACGGCGTAGCAGTTAAATGAAAGTGCAATCCGCTTATCTATTAGTTGTATAATTTACAATAAATAATTATTTACACATTTTACACACACACTTGACGTAGGTATTTTATAAGGAAGGCGATGCTATTGTACACTTAGTAACTAAGTAAACACCACCTAAGATTTCAAAAAATATTATTATTCATATGCATCAATGTACTCGTAAAGCTACCGCATTTTATCGTTAGTAATAACGAATCATTGAAGAAGATTTTTTATCTCCACTAAGTATAATTCACAAAAATTCACTGGATCCTATTCTTCTGCAATATTTTCTTCGAGGTGAAACTCACAGCAGTTCGTTCCATGATTTAGTTTAGTTCGGTTTCCAAATCTGAAGAGAGCAAATATGCTTTACTAATATGAACATACAAACGAGAATAAAGTGCTTATTTATTCAATGTTGGTAGTACACCCACGTTCGGAAACGTGTGTGTAGTAGTGATTTTGTAATTACATTAGGTGTGAAGTTTACGCTTCTGTTATGACCTCCCATGACCATGATGTATTTGCAATAAATCTGCTCGGGGAATCAAAACTTCAATGATATTACAAGCTATAAGATATTGATACAGAATTCAGTGCCTGCAAGCGTTTCATTGTCATATTGTATACGATGATCGTTATCACTACGAAACTACCAATTAATATTTCAAGTCATTAGTGTTACTCATGAACTGAGTATCAATAATGTAAAGCTATCAATGCTGGAGGGGTTTGATTGACTGCTGAAGTATATCAAAAGTGTTGACCATGTACCGTGGCTTGCTTTCCCCAAATGCTCCACTTGGTAACAGCACTTGTTCTTTGCCATTTTGATAATCTTATATCTTTAAACGAGCAATTCTTGTATATTTATATATAATCAGGATCTCGGAAACGGCCCCAAGAATTTTCATGAAAGTAACAGATTAGGGGTGTTTTGGCTCAAGGAATCGATTTATCAAGGTCCCAGGTTCGAGAAAAGCTCGGTTCCCAAGATATAGACATTTTAAAAACCGAGCGAAGCTCGGTCAACCGGATATTTATTATTAATTACTTTAAAAGAAATAAAAAAAACGGAACTACACTTCTCATAAAAAAAATCGAAACACCTCGCAGTTTATGATTTGATAAGGATTATCAGAAAAATGTGTATATTTAGGAATAAATGTAAAATGTCATTTAATAGTGAGTAGTATGAGGTTTTTAAATCCTAATGTTAATGTTCTAAATTCAAATTAAGTCTTCATAGGTTTCGTATTTTGTATAATGAGTAATTTTTACCCTGTATGGAATATGAAGGAAATGGGTAAAACAACACGCGTAAATGAAAAAAAAATGTAAGAAACGTTTATTTAATAACTTGTATTCCCTCCGCGAGCTCTTATTACTGCTTCCATACGGTTCTTCATCGATCGGATGAGAGTCACGATCACATGTTGTGGTATATTATCCCATTCCTCTTGGATTGCATTTTGCAGCTGGCTAAGTGTTTCTGGGGCTGGATCTCTTGCTCGAATTCGTCTCTTTAATTCATCCCATAGATGTTCAATGGGATTCATGTCCGGGCTTCTTGCTGGCCATACCATAATGGAGATACCGACTTCGGTAAGATAATCTCGTACGACGCCCGCGGTGTGAGCTCTAGCATTGTCGTGCATGAATATGAAGTCGTTGCCAATAAAATGTGCATAGGGCATCACATGAGGTTCAAGACACTGTTCGATGTACCGATGAGAATTTAGTGCAGGCAGCCGTAGCCCAGACACAAAGGCAAGTTCTGTCTTACCGTCGGCGCTGATTCCTCCCCAAACCGTCCACGAACCGCCACCATAGCTGACCTTTTCTTCAATGCAGCATTGTGCAAAGCGTTCTCCATCTCTTCTGTAGACCTTGTTCCTTCCGTCGTTACCATACAGCATAATTTTACACTCATCAGAAAACAGTACTTTGCTCCACTGAAGGTATGACCAAGTTAGGTGCTCGCGTACAAAGTTAAGACAAGCGCTAATTTTTAGTTTTTAAACGAGAAACGTACTCCAACCCTAAATACACATTTGTCTCAAAACAGTGATTAATTTCATTTATAGGATAAACAAATGAAATTAATTCGAATTTTAATTTTTTTCTTCTTACTGTAATGACCAAACTGCCAGCTACACAGTAATGTTTTTTTTTTCATGGAATTAATTCTCTTTTGTAAAAAATTAGGACAAAAACAATAAAAACGAAAGTGTTTCGATTTTTTTGATGAGAAGTGTACTTTTTTAAATCCGCGACAGTATCTTTCATAATTAAAAAATAAAATCCTATAACTATAAATGCCTAATCAACTAAATAGGAATATTTTATGACCATTAATTTTATTCTAAGGATGTAACTGTATTTAATATAGAATGTTTGTTTCTGATTTAATTTGCATGAAATAGCTGACTTTATGATATCAACCAATTTTATTAACATCCTGTTATCTCAGTCTGAAGAACACTTCAGGTATAATACATACTCGTATTATGATATGATATGCTACGCTGCAATGCCTACCTGACAATTTAAGATTTGTTTTGCTTCAACTATTACGTAAGTCAATAAATATTCCAAATAAATGTATTATATGGATTGACTCAACAGACCGAAATGTAAGATGACCGTCGTTTAAATATCAAGTAGGAGTAATATGGCGCGTTGATATCTAATCTACTGAGAATTTCGTGCGGCGACAACGAGGCGCCTAATTACGGTTCTGGTTGAATACTATTATCATGTGTTTGGTGCAGAGTCTCCGACGACTTCGGCTTCCATTAGAACGGGGCCGTAATCGGCGCGTAATCGTGTGAAGGTATTATAACACTACGCTATTGAGCGCAGTTACCACAAGGTTCTTATAAGAAGTTATTCGTTAAAGCAACAAAGGATTGAAGGCTTGCTTAATTTCTCAGTCGCACGCACGACTCCAGCTTAATTGGAATGCAATTATATCATTAACTTAGCTGTATCATTGCCCAATTATCAGTCGCTATGAATAATTTTGATACGCCTACCTCTTGTCTTGACACATCAAAGGATAAACGGAATTAGTTCTGCAAACATCGTCCAATTAGTTATCTTATGTCAATGTTTGGATTGTAAATATAATTTGAATTTACTCTAATAACAAATGTTAAATATTCCAAACAGTGGCATAATAAAACATATTTTATTTGATTTGATTTTGACGCTGTAAATAAGAAGCTCCTTCTACACCATATTAGACGTTATTCTATTGATTGATTCATATTGTAAATTAATTCGTTTTAGGTTATTGCTAGCGGGATTTTACAAGAAATAAGGCAAAGGCATTGTATAAATGGCTTTTGGGGAAAAACATACAGAATACAGAATAATTTAATCGCTCACAGAATTTCTAGATAAATTTAACATTGAACTGGGTCGGATCAACATCGCTTAATCATTTTATTATGCATCATCTTAGCATAACTGAATAAATGATCATGGCCACGGGTCACATAAACATTATGTTGTTTATTTTAGATATCAATAGACCGAATCACTAATTACATATTTTGTGTCACCGCAGATTCCATTATTCAAATTGTCAAGGGCAAGGTCAGAAATGTTACTTTGTTTTCAATAAAATGACAGGTTCCAGAAGCGATTCCTTATGACACAAACATTTTAATACTAAATTTAAATGTATGAGAAGTCGCCAAAAAACCAAAACCTACACGATGCTACTGAATCCCTATCATTAATATACAGACAGACAAACTTGTTGGACGTTCAAGTTGGAAAATATAAAATTGCCATCCTCATTAAAACTCGTTTCGCAGCAGCTGGTCATCATTTCGGCATCTTAATACGAACTGATGGTCAGTATGGGGTCACGTTAATGATTCACAAAGAACGTAGGTACCTATATTGTCCGGTCGTTCGGCTGTGCGCAGACGCTGGTATATTCATGCACATCGTCCTTGCCAGGAATGCGAGGTCATCACGCCTTCGTTCGAAGAACGCGTTCTGTCTTGGCGGTCCTCTTGTGAAACATAATTATTGTTGTTTTTAGACTTATTCATTCCGTATTCTATGCATGTCATTATGATGTCAGTTCGCGGCCAGCACCTTGTTACTTAGCGAATTGTCCTGTTCAGCCTAGCAGCCTGGCTTGATAATTGAACTTAAACGTTTTACTACGTGACTCGTACATTATGTGCAGTACCTATAGGGTTTGACTTTCATTGCATAACGTTCTGTTTTATTCAAAGAAAAGAATAACACTGTAGGCCTTTGATACATGCAGTAGTTTAGTCGGGTTATTAACTTCGGGATACTTTACAACAGGTCTCACTGATTAATTAGACGAGAGAATTCTAGAAACAAAATAGTTTTATAAGAGTAGGTTGTTCGAAAATAACTTGATTATTCTTATTGCATAAGTTTATTTTGTTTTAAATTACAATTTCGATAAGATTGTGTCAAAGATATGCATATTTATAAAGATATTTCTCCATAAATTAGTTGTGTTTATTAGGCTACAAAAATGTACAAATGCAACAGGATGCAAAATTCAATGAGAATTTCCCAAAGTGTCATTCTGATATATCCGGATCAAAAAATCTTATACTTGTTCTGTTCTATTGCTTCATTTTATTTAACCAATCAGTAAAGTTACACATATGTTACACGTTTTAATCTGATTCTGAATCAAACAGGACTTATGTTAACTTTTAAAACAAGGTGGAATAATCGCACAATGACGTGAAAGTATAATAATTGGGTTAAATACTCGTAATTTAATTATTTTCTTGATAAACATTAATACGATTACTTTTTGAGTTCGACGTCACACATAATATTCGTAATTATGACGCAATGTAATGAAATTGTCGCGTTACTTAGGGTCGATTTATACTAGCGCAGAGTTGAAGCAAATCGAAGCGTATTTCTAAAACTGAATATAACAATTTCAACCTTAACTCCACAGCGTAACGCACACATTACTTCTAAGATTTTCACGATTCACGATCAGCGTTGTTCACGCGCAGACGCGCGAATTCTGAAGAATGCGCGCGACTTTTTAAAATCTTAGAAGTAATATGTGCGTTACGCTGTGGAGTTAAGGTTTAAATTGTTATGTTCAGTTTTAGAAATTCGCTTCGATGCGCTTCGACTCTGCGCTAGTATAAATCGACCCTTACATTTTCCACGTGTTGAAATGTTAAGGTGTCATTTTGACCTTTTACTTTTTACGTAAAATGAATGAAACCTAACTTATTTAATACCTACTATTGATTACCCATATCCTTATACGTAAATAAATAATTAAATGAAAATTATGACGACGTGAGGTATGTCGTTTATATTAATTGGAACTACTTTAATATCCTGCACCTTTCAGTCTTGTTTTATTGCATCAAATAACTTGTTTGGTGCTTTATCGGAGCAAAGCCTTATATTAGCTAACTCTAAACTGGATGCCTTAAGTTTCCGCGTAGGACTGGAGGTCCGTTGGCGTGGAACTTAGTAACTGCATCATAAATACATACATAATTTAATAATACTCGTGTTCCTTCAGAGAATATAATGTAATTTATGCATCAAAGAATGATAATATGATCATCGTAGCAACTATCTTATAAATAGTGCTTAGCTATACAGTTTTAATACAGTTCAGTTTTTTATGGACATACTTGAGATTTTAGCCTGCCTCTCTTAAATTAGAATGATTTTTGAATGCGTATAACATTGCAAAACCAAAGTACCTATGCATTATGTATGACAACGAAATTTTATCTTGTTCTCAGCTCCGAGTACCACTCCGTCAAGTACTGAGGCCACGTGACTTAACGGTGATCATCAACAAGAAGCATCTCAAAGTCGGCATCAAAGGCCAGCCGCTTATCATCGACGGTGAACTAGATGCCGAAGTCAAGATTGAGGAGTCGACGTGGGTGTTGCAAGACGGACGCAACTTACTTGTCAACTTAGAAAAGGTGTGTAGCTCAACGTGAGCGTACTTTTAGACATGAGCAATTTCAGTTTATCTTATACAATCGTCTGGCTCTTGCGAATGGTAATGTTGAGTCAATATTATGTTGATTTTACCGTAACTTAGCATTTGCCAATTTTAATCATTTATTTTTGGCAATGTTTGTTCTTGCTATCATATTATCAGTCTGTACTAAACAGCTGATTAATAGCTTCCTTATTATAGTTTTTTGCAAGTAAAGAATCAACATTTGTTTTAGGAGTAATTAGGTTTTGGAAAAAAAAGAACCAAAATAGGAAGGCAGTTTAATTGTTGTCGGTAACCATTGGTTGCCTCAATCCATACTCACTTATGTACACAGGTAAATAAGTGAGCCAAACGTTGTTAATGCTAATGCGTGAGTTTTTTTCTAAAATGTCATAAATAAACCTTGTAACACTTCTAAAATTGCTTTGTACAATTATTTAAACATTTTAATGAAGTTGTCATTATGTAACGTAAAACGGTGTTTTTTTTTGTAGAAACCAATTTAAGGTAATGATGAGTTGCTTTACTGAATAATGTTGTAAAATTTTATTATATCTTGTAGGTCAATAAAATGAATTGGTGGGGCAGACTAGTCACTACCGACCCGGAAATATCCACGAGGAAGATCAACCCAGGTAAGCATTTTGGTAAAGTTAAAGCATGTATTTATGGTAATTAATTGTTCACGCAGAACTTGCTCGGTACTTCTTGGTGGTTTATACGCCAGTTAAGTTAAATAGACAGTAGTTATATACGGAGTCTATTTTTAAAGTTATTGTTTTTGTATATTTCCGGAAGCTGCATTCAGTTTCGCCAATTTAGCGGTTATCTTAACATGCATGGGCTTTATATTGTGACCTCAAGATTCGACTGTGTCGGGAACTGGAACTTGAATTACTACTACTTCAATTTGCATTATTTTTAAACCCAAAGTAAAAGTAATTCAATTTCAAGGGAAACGGATAGGAAGGAAATGTTTTTCGAAATTAACAAGTACTTGAATGTTTCAGAACCATCGAAGCTGTCCGATTTGGACGGTGAGACCCGCGGCTTAGTTGAAAAAATGATGTACGATCAGCGACAGAAGGAAATGGGTCTACCTACTAGTGATGAACAAAAGAAACAAGATGTGCTCAAAAAGTAAGTAATGAATGTTAAACACGAAAGTTCCGATTTGTGGTCTACCGCATGATGGTCGCTATGCCACTGAAATAAATCAGCCTTTTGATTTTTCAGAAATACCTAGTGTATTTAGTAGAAGTATCAGAATCGAGCTAACGCATAAGCTTACAGTGTCCCACGTACATACAGATTCATTTAAATACCTATTTGTCGAATGACTATGCTGTTACGTTATGACATCTATAATAATCGTAAAAGCATTAAGAGTATTATGAATAAGTAATACAATTTTTTTAGAAAATGTTGATTGCACTTGAAGAACCACATGTTTTCTGATTAATAAAATCCATGTTTTATGAAATAATCTAATTTTTTTTTCTTCATTCACAGGTTTATGGAACAGCATCCAGAAATGGACTTCTCAAAATGCAAGTTCAACTAAACATTATTGGAGATTCACATACTCACTGTTGCATTCAATTACGTAAATAATATTTGCGATGATAATGTCAAGTTTAATTTACAGCAAAACAATTTAATTTTACAAGTCTTTTTCATTGCGCGTTCGTGATGTAGATGATGTATTTAAACGTCAACTTTGTAAAGACTTGCGGTTGCTACACGTATGATTTTGTATTATTAAAGTGCGTTAATGTTGCATTGTTAGACGGATGGCGCTTTAAGCGACTAGGTCGGACAACTTATCATATTCAGTGAATACTGAACGAAACTTTTTAAAACATTATTTTTATCTGCCATCTCTGTTACTCGCACACGGAGCGCAGACTTTACTTAAAGCCTCATTTAGACTGAGCAAGAACTCGCATGCGAGTTTCACTACATTGTAGTATTTGTTTGATGATCAACTGAGCTCGCAATGTAACGCAACTCGCGTGCGAGTTATTGCATCGTCTAAATGGGGCTTTAAGCTTTAAGTCGCTCGAGTATCTTTCTTCTGTGATTTTAGATGCCTTTTCCTACTGGACTGGCAAACGCACGGCCTGGCTGCTTAACGCATTATCTGTTGTTTAAGCGAACTTTAGTACAATAGCATATTTACTATTGTATTCGTATTAAATAAATAAACAATTTTGTAATAACGCTTTTTATTTAATTAATTAAAAAATAGGTGCCTTGTACGAAGTTAACGCGTATGGTTTGTTTATTATGTATAAAAATTTGAATTCGACCTTTGCGACTAAAAAAGAAGGGCCGACATAGGTTTGACAAGCTACTACACTAGCGATACATATCCGTATCCGCATTATTGCAGAAGTTTGCACCATAAAGACAAGGCCATGTTCACAGTTCAACCTATTCTTTTTGTAGTTTGGAAGAATTATGAATAACTAGCACTTCGCCGGCGACTTCGTCCGCGCTTATTTCGAACTTTGCTTCTGTGTTTTCTTTGCTATAAACCTCACGGAGCCCGAGACCTTTCCAACGAATGCAAAACCGTGGAAATCGGATCGTGCGTTCTGGAGTTATAGCGTCGCGTCAGGAAGGAAAACCCGACTTATATAGTAGATCTAGATTACCTAATAGTTTTTAGCCGATGACACTAAACCTTCCGGGTCCGGGTCGTCGGCGCGTTGTGTGAGAGAGAGCCTACCGAGGTCGCGGGACTATCGAATATCGTGACCCTGGAACGTAAAGGGCTATTGAAGGACACCGTGGATTTTAATCAGTACAAATCTGACAGTTCCTCCTGCCCTACCCTGTGTTCGGGAGGACTCATTTGATGATAACAACACGCTAAAAAAAAATGTTATGACTCCCAATTGATACATATATATTATGTCTTTATTTATTAGTCACGTCATTCATGCTGAAAGGGCGTCGCAATGAAAAAAAAACCTGGCGTAGCTATAAAAATAATTAAAAAAAAAACCACTAGTAGTATCATTAGACTGTGGTAGTATGATAGCTTGTTATGTTTCGTTTGTTCGTCGGAACGAATGCCGGGTAAGAGTAATTATTATACGATAATACAGCTGCATAAAGCAACAAGCCCCTTCATTGGCCTGACAAGTGGCAGCAGTATTATAATTACAAGCGAAGTGTCTTGATTGGATATCTAGTATGATCGTCCTCCTCAAAATGTAAAACTGCATTTTCCAAACAGTGGTTGCTGCAGCGATTGAAGGTCACATTCCTCAGGTTAGTCAATTTATCCTTATGACAGTAGGCATGAAAGCTCTGAAGCCATGCCAGAAACATAACAAAAAGTAATCTTTTGGATAGTTTTATCTTTATCTATGGAATCTTTTAGTGGGTGGACCACATAGATGAATGGTGGACCTGTGGTGTGGACTGACCCAATGACTACGTGGAACCACGGTGGAACCCGTAGTATCTCTTAGTAGTCTGTAGTGGAACCATAATAAAAGTACTCTGTGAGTGGAACCTACCGGTATCTAGTCTGTGGTGGGTGGTCACAACCATAGACTATTTTTTTTAGTTAAAGACTATCATAGATAAAATTAATATAATAATCTAGACCGCTGACATCAAGTTGATTGCCACACAAAAATGAATCTTTCTCACGGTTTAGATTTACTTTTTGTCTGGCAAAAAATGGAGAGAGAAATGAGAGGTTAACTTTGCACGTCGTTATCTCTTTTTCTCAATTGCCAGGATATAAGCATTGGTAGATATAAGCATTGATATTGTAGAAAATTCAATAGTTAGTTAGGGGCTCACTTAATTTATTTGTAATTATTGTTAAATTTATACTACAAGTAAAATAAGTTTGGAAGATTGCAAATTTCTTTTTGTAAACTTTTATTTATTGTATGTTTGTGGCAGTAATTACAAAATCATTCTGGCAACACTGAAATGAAATTTGACGTATGACGTAGAAAGAGAAAAAGTATAAAAGGATTGATACTAAATCGACAAATCGCATAAGAAGAAAAGGGACAAAGCATACCTATCTCCATCTCTCAGCGAGTACCGGTTTTTTCAAGGCCAGCATTAACATTTTGCGAAACAAGTTGGACGCTTAGGGCATATTTAGGGATACCAGATTCAGGCATTATATTTCCCGGACAATTTGGTCTGTACGACAATATTTTATGAAAATAGTATATTGGAATTTGAATCCGTAAGAGATATAAAATAAATTGTTAGGAGACTACCTCTTTCTTGATGTAATTTGTTTGTATTATTATTTGTTGGCCAAGTGTAGGTTGTCCGTGAAAAGGAGTGAGATAAAAAAATCTTAAGTTCCAGGATTATCCCTTTTTTTTAGATCAGCTCATAAAATTAGTATTATTTTAGTTTTACGGAATCTGTATTTAACATAACACCAGGATTTATATGCATATTATAATAGTTTTTGTTAATTAAAAAACTGGTTTTATTCTGTCTTTTTTCATTTCATCATTCTTTTTTTCTTCAATCTTTTAGCATCCTACTGGGATACATGGACCTAAAAAAAAAGGCGGACGGAACTTCACTAAGAAACGATTGAAGCACCAAAATGGCGACCGTGTTTATATGTGTGAGTTTGTATAGGGATGCCAGATGAAGGAAAAAATTACCCATTTTTAAACAATATTTAATTAAGATCTCCCTTGAACTTAAGTTTAATTACATTTTTTTTTGTGACAGATACCTATTTTTAAAATAAAGGTAATATAATTTAAGCACATTGGATATAAAATATTTACAACTCGTTTAATATTAATAAAGTTTTACAATCCCTTTTGGTTATTCAAATTTTTGTAGACTTGTCTTTTGCTATTGACACATCTAGAAATCCCTTCTAATTTACTTAAATGGTGAAAACGAATGTTTAAGTATTTTTCGCCTATAAATATTTAATTAAAGCTATTTTATGTTTCATTCCTACACGTCTACATTCCTATTCCATGTCTACACTCCCTTATTATTTTTATATAATCATTTTTCCATGCATCATTTGCCGTGGGGAAACTTGTAAAAAAAAAATATTTAACGAAAAACAAAAAACCCGACTGCTAAAAAGAAAGAAACAAGCCCAGTAGTTAAGAATTCACTCATTCACACTCACAGTCGGGGCCCATTCAAATTATACCAATCAAATCTTCCCAACGGGCCCCGACTGTGAGTGTGAATGAGTGAATTCTTAACTACTGGGCTTGTTTCTTTCTTTTTAGTTTTTTTTTAAGCAGTCGGGTTTTTTGTTTTTCGTTAAATATTTTTTTATTTCATACTTTTTAGTTACTATTCAGAAATTATTGTTTTGCTAAACAACTTTAAATCGTTATATTTCTTAAACTATTATTTAAAATGAAAAATGATAGAGGGAACCTAAAGATGATTTTAAAATACCTATTCAACGATACCCCACATGACATAGTTCATCGACATTTTTTTTTTTCATTTTGACAATATGGCGTCTGGTTGTCGCTGTGGTGAATTTTGATTACTGTCATGTCTTTAGTGACACTCGCAAGGTCAAGACGAATCGATTAACGTAAAAATTATCAAAATCGGCCAACGCATTTGGTCTCTAGAACGCCACATAGAAACAAACATACATACATACATAGACTGATAAACACATTACCCTCCTTTGCGTCGCGCAGTCGGGTAAAAATACAGAAGAATACAATAACGATAAATAGTAACAAAATATAAATCTCCCAATTTTAAAATAATTTGAACCTTGAAATAGTTGCAACACTGATTGATTTCGAGATGTTTATAAAATTTATTGACGTAAAATCGAGAAATAAGCTTCAAAATGACATGTTTAACTATGAAAAGTGATCCCCTGGCTTTTTTAATTGAACTACTATGGTTTAGACAACTTTTTGCAACACATGACGGCATACTTTGATTTTTATTAGACAAAATAACACCGTATGAAACCGCGAGTGTCGTTCGAAGCGTAATGGCTGACGGCTGACTTACTATGGTGTGAATGTGTGTGTGCCGGCTTGTACGGACAAGCGCACTGACTTACTATGGGTGCTTCAATTCTTTCTTAGTGAAGTTCCGTCCGGCTTTTTTTTTAGGTCCATGCTGGGATATAGACCAGGGTTGGCATGTTTTAAACAGTTTGCATTTAAACCGTGTTTTTTATCCCAGGTTGAAAAAAAAACAAAGATTAAAACAAGTTTTAAACATTGTATTCAAACATGACAGGATATAAAATGTAAATAAATGAATATACAAGTCTGAATAGCTTGACATAAAATTAGTTGAGTATATTCTATGGTTATTTCCCTTTGTTAGATATAATTATGTATTGGTGTTTCCCCTATTAGGTATAGGTAAATCCTCGCCGACCCCGATAGGAAAGTCCCTTTATCGCCCAATATTAAAATCAACATTAAAACTGATATTACTACAAGAATATTGATTGGGCCAATCTTCAATTTTTGGACTTCCGTTGAGGACAATGACGCCCGATATTTTTACTGCTAGCGCAACCATCCATTGACAAAAAACAAAAATACAAATTATTTTAATTTCATATTAGTTAAACGTAATGAAAATAATATATATTTTTGTTTTTTGTCAATGGATGGTTGAACTAGCAGTAAAAGTATCGGGTGTCATTGTCCTCAACGGAAGTTCAAAAATTGAAGATTGACCCGATTAGAGTTTAAATTGGCCATGTCGTAACGCCCTGCTCTATAATGTAAGTCCTATGGGGTATGTAATATAGTTACGCCTCGGGTTCGCTTACATTAGCAGGCGCACGAATATTATTCTTCCTTTGTCATGGTGATAAATAATTTGAGTATCATACCTCGCTTTATTGCTCCCGTCCCTATTTCACTTCCTTCCACAGCTCTTTCACCTGTCCTTGCCTCGCCTGTCCGCCAAGCCGCTAGCCGCTGCTGTTCACCATCTGTAGGTGTTAATGCCCGTTGATACTAACTACTTCTGTACCACGGGCGAGGAGAAAGGAGCATGCTCGTAGGATACTTAAGACCATGCCATTTCTCCCAAGCTGTAAACATAATCTAGTATTAACAACACACTCATACATGGAAGCCAGTATGATCAAGTCATACATTCCCAACTTTAAGCGCAGATGCTCGGGTGTTTAAACCTTCTGCCGGTCAACCCTCGCACTCTCCTGCTGCCAACTTTAAGCAGATGCTCGGGTGTTTAAACCTTCTGCCGGTCAACCCTCGCACTCTCCTGCTGTCTTATGGCAAACACGTTAGCCGACTGTTATATCAGGTAGGCGATATTAGTCTTCGCCCTACTGATCTCATGTAGGTAGCGTTATCCTGTGATTGCAATCACCCGTAACTTAGATACCTCTTTAGGGGGGTCACTGTGACATGTATGTAAGCTAGCCTTGCCTTACCTCCTCGCGCTGCCCGCGCGGCCGGCTTGGCACTGCTTGCCTAACCTCCACGCGCCGCCCGCGAGACCGGCACGGCACAGGCTTTATTATTAAGCTAGTCTTGCTTTACCTCCCCGCGCCGCCCGCGTGGCCGGCTTGACATTGCTTGCCTCACCTCCACGCGCCGACCGCGAGACCGGCACGGCACAGACTTTATTATTAAGCGATACTTATCCTTAATCATTTACCAATACCGGCTCATAACTTTAACCACATGCAATATTACTCGGCACACTCAGCTACATATGCTATCTAGATATAGTACATGGCTTTAGGCTAATTGGCTTTAAGCTACTTGTTCTACTTAGCTTTAATTCTACTTAGTCCAAATCTACTTAGCTTAAATCCTTTTCTACTTAGATTTGTTCTACTTCTACTTAGCTTTATATCAGTCCGTCGAACTCGAACGCTTCCACCAAAAAGGACGCCAACAAAATGGCCGTCTACGGGTTCACGTTTTAGAGTTCAGAAACGAACTTACCATAGACAAATATTCACTCTTCATCATAGAGTAGATGGAGACCTCGTTGTGATGCGTTGCTCAAGATGTTGCCAGGTAATTTAATTATTTACAATTATTATTTACATTCGCGTCACGACGCGACACTCCCGGCCCGAAGGCCTGGTTAGAGCATTGTTACGAGGTTGCGCGTCCACTCCTTTATCTTTTCTAAAGCTCTAGTGGCTGCGCTTCTTCTCGGTTTTGTTTCCTCTTTAGAGTTGGGTGTTTCATCTGGAGTGCGGCTGTCGGATTGTGTCTCTGACCTATCGTTCATCGTTATATCTTCTGACCCTTCAGCTCTCGTGTTGATACTGTCATGATTTATAATTTCAATTGGGGTTTCTATTGGAGTCTCGTTGGGGCAATCTTCCAATAGTGGATGTTCTTCGGGTTCTTCCCATACTATCTCTAGGGATTTGTTTGCATCGCTGTACGTGTTATCAGGCTCGTTTTCGATTATGTCATTATCATCCATCTCGAGAGGGTAAATGTGGGCTATAGATCGCGTAAATTCCTTGTCTCCTATTTTGATCTTAGCTACCCTACACAAACCATCTGCTCCTCTGAGTAGGCATGATATCTTCCCTACTTTCCATCCTTCTCGATTCTTTGTTTCTCCTTTAATCTGTACAACTTGACCGATTTTAGGTTCTACTTTAACCGTTTTTCTTGGTTCTTTATGAGAATGTCGGTATCTCTCCCTTAAGCTCGGTAGGTACCGGTTTATAAACATTTCTTTGAATTCTTCTGTCATTATTATGGCTTTCCTCCATCCTCTCACTAGTTCGGTTTTAGTTACTGTTCCTATTATTTCTTCATCTGTATTAGATGTTTCCATTGTAATACATTTTCCCAAAGTGAGAAAGTCTGCCGGTTTTAAAATCTGATCTAATTCTGAGTCTACGCTGGTAAGTGGGCGTGTGTTTATTACTGCTTCTATTTCTTTAATTACTGTTGCTAGCTGTGAGTCGTTTAGTAGATGTTTCTGTAGTGTTCTTTTCATACAATTCTTGATTATTCCTACCAGTCTTTCGTAGAATCCCCCGAACCAAGGTGCTAGTTGTGGAATAAATTTCCAACGAATCTTTTCTTTTATACAATATTCTTTTGATAATACTTCAGCTATTAGTTTAAAATAGAGAGCGTTATCGGAGGTAACAAGAGTCGGTACCCCTCTTGTTGCTATGAACCTTCGCAAGGCTAGTAGTCCTTCCTCGGCAGAGAGGTCTTTCACCACTTCTAAATGGATTGCCCTCACTGCTTGGCATGTGAAGAGGCAAATCCACCTCTTATTGGGACCCTTCTCGTTCACTAAGAGAGGGCCCATGTAATCTATTCCCGTAAAAGTGAAGGGCGCACTATAATTTACTCTCTCTGCTGGTAAGGCTGGGGTTGGTGGCAACTTAAACGGTCCTCCTCCGTGTTTAACGCACTTCGGGCACTTCTTAATGACTTTTAATACTTTGGCTTTCCCTTGTGGAATCCAATAGTTTTGCCTTATCAGGCTTAACGTATGGTTAGCGCCGACGTGGTAATTCTCTTCGTGTGTTCTCTTTATAATGTCGTTGGTAAAGTCGCATTCTCTAGGTATGAGTATTGGGTATCGTTTATCGAATGACCAGTTAGCGTTCTTCATGCGTCCTTCGCATCTTAGTAACCCATCGATATCCTTGAACAGTCTTAGATTACGGCTCAAGTCTGTTTCTATTTCCTGGACCTCTGATGGAAAGTATTCTTCTTGTAATCTCTTAATCTGTTCGATCCTGCTACTTGGTATATCCTTGTTGTTTATTTCTTCTAGCTTAGTGATGGATTTTACTTCACGTTTCTTAAAGAGTTCTGCGCTCTCTCCGTTCGTCGGACCCTCCCCACAGGTTGGAAAAGAAAGTGTCTCTTCGCCGCGGTCCGCGGGCCACCACTTCGGCTCTTTCAGTAGGAAATCTGGTCCTTTCTGCCATATCTCTCTGTTTATATCCAATGTGGGAGGTCTGGTTGCTACGTCGGCTGGGTTTAATTCAGATGGAACATATCTTACGATTAATTCTCTGTTTTTCTTTATTTCTTCGATGCGTCTGGATACAAATGGAGGCAAGAGTTTGTCTGACTTATGCCAGGCTATTACAATTTTACTATCTGTCCACAATGTCTGACTAATTAGTCTTATCTTGAGCTGTTTCATTACAAATTTAACGAGTCTACTTCCTATGAGTACTCCCAGTAGTTCTAAGCGTGGTATCTTAAGATTATCTTGATCCTTTATTGGTACTAATCTGGATTTTCCTATGATGAAATGTATATTTTCTCCATTCACTATGTAAACTGCTGCTGCGTATGCTTTCAAAGAGGCGTCAGTAAAGCAATGTAATTGGTATTTTCCTGTACCTGTTACATAACATCTGGGTACGAATATCTTGTGTATTTCTTCTAACTCTTCCCTAATCTCATTCCATTTGTCACACAACTGTTCTGAAAATATCTCATCCCATTTATATTTCTGTCTCCACAGATCTTGTAGGAATAACTTTGCTGATAGCATGTATGGAGTGCCAAATCCACACGGGTCGTAGATTGATGCAATGACCTTTAATACACCCCGTTTATTGTTTGCTTCTGTGTTGACATCGAACTTGAGTTGGAGTGTGTCTTGTTCTAGATTCCACTTCAAACCTAAGATTTTAGGGCTACTAACTTTATTTGTATCCGGTATCTGTTTCATAAATTCCTTTGAATTGGAACACCAGTCTCTTATGTTTAATGAAATTTGTTGAAAGGTGTCTTTGGCGGCTCTATATAGATTTAAAGCTTCCTCTATTGTTGAGGTGCCTGTGATGAGATTGTCAACATATATGTCATCCGCTATTCCTTTCATTAGCTGTAGTTGTGATCTATTTAGATGGTGTTTGATAGTGGCGTTTAAGATGAATGGACTTGAAATTATACCAAAGGGTACTCTGCAAAATCTCATGCATTGTAAGTTATCTTTATTGACTGGTTTAGTGATATCTTTAATCCATAAAAATCGTGTCACATCTCTGTCTGCCTCATGTAATGCGATCTGTAGGAACGCCTTTTCCACGTCTGCGGATATCGCAATTTTATGATGTCGAAATCTTATCAGCAGGCCTGTTAAGTCTTCCAACATTAACGGGCCACAGTACAGGCATTGATTAAGGCTTTTGCCTTCGCCGCTCTTCGCAGAGGCATCGTACACGATCCTAATGGGTTTTCCTTTCTGAGCTACGCAATGGTGAGGTAGGTAATGTATTGGGTGATCTTCAGGAATCGTGGGTGTTTGTATTATTTCTATAATACCGTTCTTCACTTGATCTTGAAGTGTCTCATCATACGTTTTAAGGGTTTCTTTATCTAGGCGCTTTAACAAGCTCACCAGTCTTCCATAGGCTAGGCCATAATTAGATTGTAGAGCTGGAGGATATTCATTCCAGGGCCAAGCAATGGTATATCGACCATCGATAATACTGGTCGTTCTATTGAAATTATCGACAGCTTCTTCTTCTCTATTGGTTTTCGGAGAGTCGTTAATTCCGATGGATTCAAGTTCCCATAGGAACGAGATATTACCCTGGTCAATAGGTAAGTCTGGTGGGTCTAATTTTGTTTCTATTGCGCTTTGAAAGTAAGTAAGTACCGATAGTGTCTCAGTTGGTTTAGTTTCTAGTTTCCCAGATAGTATCCAACCGAACTTAGACTTCACCAAGTATAAATCATCCTTTAGTTGTTTTCTTTCAGTCGTCATGAACGAGAAATAGTAGTCGTTGCCAATCAAGATATCAACTTGGTCTTGTAGTGATCCATCGTCTGCAAGAAGTTCCTTACTCTTCCATAGACTTAACTCTTCCCCATGGTATGGGACTCCATTAGTTATTGTTGGTACGACGTTTGCATAGATTTCTTTCGTTCCTTCATGTCTGGTCTTTATTCCCAACTTGACTACAGAGCTGATGAATTCGCGAGGTGCCTTTGATCCAAATGTAAATACTGTGAGGTTATCTTCTTGCTCTGTCTGTAAGTCCAGCATGCTGGCTGCACTCTTAGTGATATAAGATCGCTGTGAACCGGAATCTAATAGAATTCTGTATTTACCTTCATTGCTACTTCCTAGCTTCTTAACGTGAACTATGGCAGTCTGTAACGCTGTGGATCCTCTCGATCCCACCGTCATCATCGTTACTTCTGTTTTCGTTGAAGATGCCGAAAATTTAGTGGGGCACAAAGCTCTGTTGTGGTCATTTTTTCTGCAGTAAAAACATTTCTTCTGATATTTGCAGGCTCTCATGCTGTGTCCTTCTCTGAAGCATTTATAACATCGGTTTTTAAGTTTTTGCTTTCTTTCTTTAATATCTTTAACCTTTGGACATTGGTCATGATAGTGATCCTCTCCACAGAAAATACACGCTAACTTCCTTCTCTTCTTCTGTGGACCTCTTGTCATTTGTTCGATAATTTTCTTGTGATCTTCCCGCTTACTGTGTCCCCTCTTGCGAAATGAATTATCTCTATCAACCTGGTGCCGTGTATTTTTATTTTTGTGTTTATATTTAATTTCATCCATTTGATGTTTACTGGCTGTACTAGCGCCATCCGATTTCTTATTTTCTTGTGTTACGTGCAGCGATTCAACAGTGTATTCGTTTTTAAGTTTTCCCTCATTTGCAATTCTGCCAGCGTCTTCTCTTGCTGATATGATCAATTCAAGATTTCTCCGTATATCCTTGATAGAGTTACTAGTTGTCTTCAATTTTAATTCGTATATCAGGTCTTCAGGTAATTTCTCGAAGATCAAGTATCGGAGATGACTATGATTAACATCCTCTTTAAGTGACTCTAATACTCGTAGATGTCTTTCTATGTTGTTGAGAGTGGTTCTACAAGAGCTCACTGACTTTTCAGCGGGTTTCACTTTGGACAGCGCAGCATAATGAGCATCGATCAGGTGGACGGAGCTTCCGTACCTTTCCTGTAGAGTCTTGACTGCAATCTGATAGTTTTTTCCGGTAATGTCGAATCCTTCGATCGACTCCTTAGCCTTTCCTTTCACTGAAGCTTGTAAATACAGCAATTTATCGACGTCTGCGATGTTACGGCTATCTATATTGGAGCGAAATTGGTCCCAGAACTGGTGCCACTGTAGGATGTCACCATCAAACTCAGGCAAGTGGAGTTTGGGTAATTTGCTGCTAATTGTTTCACTACCCAGACTGGAGTGACTCTTATTCTGTGACTGTAACTTCACTTCAAGTTGAATAAGGTTCTGTTCAGCCTCGAGCTGGATTTGTGACATACAGCTTACGTCATCAGCGGAAGGATGTTCTACTAGACGAAAATAATTGTTCAAGTCTTCATTAAATCTGTTTAATAATTTGGTAAGTGTAGCCGCAACAATCTCTGCTTCTCGTCTCCCTTCTGTATCACTTACTGAAAGGGTCATGGACAGGTCAGAGTTCCTCTTAATTTCACCGATAATCATTGACAAACGATTAAGTATGATATTATCCATGGCTCTAGGGTTTATATAGCTTCGTAAATAACTGTGTGATAATGCTGAAAGCAAAATACAATCCGATAGTAATTCGACCAAATCACATACCGAACAATATAAGACCTCACATAAGACACATATAATTATTCTTAGTTATTCATCAATAACACAATCACGAATAACAATCGTTACTTATTCGCATAATAACTAAGTTGTACATTTCAATATTATATTTGGTTGGTACTGTCTTATTGTACAAACAATCTATACACAATGTATAATTTTCTAAAATAAATGAAATGAAAATTTATTAAAACAACCTTGCGACATACCATTTACTATGGCGAAAATGGTTCCACATATTGTGTCAATAAACAAGTAAATACCTCTTGTATTTATCTCACTATTACACTAATAAAGTTTCGTCGCATAATCATCTTTCAAGTAACCGTCTAAAAGGCCATAAAATAAAAATAAAACGTGGATTTCACCTGATTTGTGTAGGTACGAGAAATATGCTAAAGGTTATTTCTGCCAGACTTTATCTATGGACTGGACCTCCTTTAGTCTCCCTAGCGTAGGTGTGTATTGATTCCCAAATTCGTTGATCGATGTCGTTCTGTTGATCTCCTACGTCAATCAAAATAAATAACATCGATTAAATAGGTACCGTGAATGCTCAAACAACTATCCACTCGCAATTCACCAATCCTTACTTAAAGTTGTATACCGGTTTGGTTGACAAACAGTTCCAGTACACTCCGAGAGTATTATTTAGTACCTATGTACGTCATGAGAAGTTAGGTCGTAACAACTCACCTGATTACTATTATCAACACAAATCCAAATGTTAGTTGGTGACTGACTGTAGATTCAAACTTTATTAGAATATTATTCACTGTTTGTTTCGAAGTTTGTTTATACTTTGACACTATCCAAATATTTTGCCGGTGACAGGTGTCGACCCGATGGCATGTGCGTGAAAGTTGACAGATATCTGTTGCCGTTCAAAGTCGCGTCCTACAAAACAATAGTTAGTTTCAGGTAAAATCGAAGTTTAGAATAATTATTTCATTTAATTAAGCTAGGCATTATCCGTTTGTTTGTTAAGAAATATACCCGACTCAATAATAAAGTACTGATTACATGAATACCTCGATTATCGTTATGTTGGTACCACTGTAACTGTTCTTACAGAAAACGACTTTCACAATGAACGAATCAGGGAACTGATGGTTTGTTTATAACTTATATTACGTTTTACAAATTATAAATTTATAACATATCACATAATGAATAATCATACATTTAATAAATCATTGCACACATAAAATCATGTAGTAGTTTCATACACTAACGCCATCTCTATTCGGATCCAGGAGTAAACTCGAGAGATTTTGTTATTTGTCTATTTATTGAAAAACAACGACAATTATTGGATAATAATTCTCATTTTTTTCCAGATTTCAGATCCAAATAAATAATACACAATTACAACAACATTGGTCTGTTTGGTTAATTGTATTTTCATAAGTGGGCTTATGCACACATTTAAACATTATCTGTGCGAACTGCCTCTCTAGCTCGCAATCATGATAGTTTAGACCAGTAATTGTTAAAGTTTCGTTATATACACAAACTGCTCAATGTTGCTTAGGGAACCACTCCCCTAAGGCAAGGTTCACACATGTAAATAGATGGATGCACAAGAAGGTGAAATATGGACGAGCATCATTCTTGTAGTAATGAGAGACTCATTCTCATACTAATTCTCTTGACCAGGTTGCTGTGGTAATTATGCTTAAGTGGTCTCGTCACTCTAGCAACATGCACAATTACATAGTATAGATGGGTATGCTATTACATCAAGCTCTTGGATGTTGTCATATCCCAGCATCTCCACCATGTCGTAACGCCCTGCTCTATAATGTAAGTCCTATGGGGTATGTAATATAGTTACGCCTCGGGTTCGCTTACATTAGCAGGCGCACGAATATTATTCTTCCTTTGTCATGGTGATAAATAATTTGAGTATCATACCTCGCTTTATTGCTCCCGTCCCTATTTCACTTCCTTCCACAGCTCTTTCACCTGTCCTTGCCTCGCCTGTCCGCCAAGCCGCTAGCCGCTGCTGTTCACCATCTGTAGGTGTTAATGCCCGTTGATACTAACTACTTCTGTACCACGGGCGAGGAGAAAGGAGCATGCTCGTAGGATACTTAAGACCATGCCATTTCTCCCAAGCTGTAAACATAATCTAGTATTAACAACACACTCATACATGGAGGCCAGTATGATCAAGTCATACATTCCCAACTTTAAGCGCAGATGCTCGGGTGTTTAAACCTTCTGCCGGTCAACCCTCGCACTCTCCTGCTGCCAACTTTAAGCAGATGCTCGGGTGTTTAAACCTTCTGCCGGTCAACCCTCGCACTCTCCTGCTGTCTTATGGCAAACACGTTAGCCGACTGTTATATCAGGTAGGCGATATTAGTCTTCGCCCTACTGATCTCATGTAGGTAGCGTTATCCTGTGATTGCAATCACCCGTAACTTAGATACCTCTTTAGGGGGGTCACTGTGACATGTATGTAAGCTAGCCTTGCCTTACCTCCTCGCGCTGCCCGCGCGGCCGGCTTGGCACTGCTTGCCTAACCTCCACGCGCCGCCCGCGAGACCGGCACGGCACAGGCTTTATTATTAAGCTAGTCTTGCTTTACCTCCCAGCGCCGCCCGCGTGGCCGGCTTGACATTGCTTGCCTCACCTCCACGCGCCGACCGCGAGACCGGCACGGCACAGACTTTATTATTAAGCGATACTTATCCTTAATCATTTACCAATACCGGCTCATAACTTTAACCACATGCAATATTACTCGGCACACTCAGCTACATATGCTATCTAGATATAGTACATGGCTTTAGGCTAATTGGCTTTAAGCTACTTGTTCTACTTAGCTTTAATTCTACTTAGTCCAAATCTACTTAGCTTAAATCCTTTTCTACTTAGATTTGTTCTACTTCTACTTAGCTTTATATCAGTCCGTCGAACTCGAACGCTTCCACCAAAAAGGACGCCAACAAAATGGCCGTCTACGGGTTCACGTTTTAGAGTTCAGAAACGAACTTACCATAGACAAATATTCACTCTTCATCATAGAGTAGATGGAGACCTCGTTGTGATGCGTTGCTCAAGATGTTGCCAGGTAATTTAATTATTTACAATTATTATTTACATTCGCGTCACGACGCGACAGGCCAGTTTAAAATAATTTTAACGAAT
This sequence comes from Agrotis segetum, assembly GCA_036375495.1. Classification (NCBI taxonomy): domain Eukaryota; kingdom Metazoa; phylum Arthropoda; class Insecta; order Lepidoptera; family Noctuidae; genus Agrotis; species Agrotis segetum. The sequence continues at coordinate 494,046 of JAQSVV010000122.1, forward strand.
TGTTTTATAAAATTTAAAAAAAGCCAATCCTGAATTGAATTCCTGATATATTCCTTACATTCAAGGGTCATGTCATACTCCACCTTGCATAATGCTGAATTAGTATGGACAAAGTCACATGCAATGATGTTTTCCTTCACCGAAACGCAATGGGGAAGGCAAGTGTCAAAGTGAAAATGACAGTTTGGTCCCCAAAGAACTGTAAAATCAAAGGAATTTTCAGAAAAAAAACCATTTATTGATGTAAAATGACTAGATGTTGTGTAATAAGCTGTAAAAATGATGGAATACACTTTTCAAAATAATATCTACTTTTCTTTTGGAGGTTAAGTACCAGTATTGCATCGCTCGAAAATCGAAGAATTATCACCTGGAACGAGTTTTGTAATAGTTGTGGTGTTAAGAAATTAAATATATTGTGATATTTCTCGAATCTAAATAGAAAAAAAGGTTAAAATTACTGAATTAAAACATTATGATATTTTATCAAAATAGAAAGTCAAAACCAGCATTATATTCTTGATAAAGGAGAAGACAGGTAAAACATACCTAAACTCAAAAATTGAAACCTCAACTACAAGTAATTGTGGATTTATTACGGTAAAATCATATGTATAACCACTCAATTAAATCACTTTTTTCCTCTTGTAGATGCGCCGCGGCGTCTTAATTCTTCTTTTAGTATATAGTACTTGCATGGACGAATAATTTCCCATATTTGTTTTGTATTTATACTCAATTTTTATAACAAATAATCTTGTTTGTTTTTTTGTACAAGGTAGACGTGGGGACCAACTATCGCAGCGCCATCTACGATTAGCTTTGAGTTGCCATCCCCATTGGTGTGATAGCTGGTTGTCCTTTTGACATGATATTATTACCCATATCGACCACTAACGATCACGCGTGATAATAATTTACTGGTAAAAATTTGCAGTATGACAACCCTCCCATTCATGACGTCAATATTCTCATTAGCAAACGTAAAATATAACTAAACAATAATTTAAAACAAAACGTCAGATTAAAATTATACAGGAAAAAAAAACAAAATGTCCAATTAAAATTTTAAAAATAAATATAAAAAGCTAAATTTAAAACAAAACAAAAACAAAATTTCAAAATACAACCCAATAATAAATTTAAATCAAATTAAAACTAATAACTATAAACTAAGGACCAAAATTTAACGGTGTACAGCCGGCCACTCACATTCGCGCGAATACGCAAACCCACATGTGTAGGACGACATTTGCAAATGACTTCGCGAAGTTTTCGTGGCATTCGTGCTTTTCCAAGCTGTGTCGGTTTTTTAACGCACATCAAAGGGCGCGAACCTTCGCGTAGTCTCCTACACATTCGTGTGACCAGTTGCGCACACGATTGCGAAGCAAACGGTCGTGTCGTTGTTATATTTTGTGTGAGGAAATACTGATCAGTATAAGTACCTATTCATACACCGTTAAATTTTGGTCCTTAGTTTATAGTTATTAGTTTTAATTTGAGTAAATTTATTATTGGGTTTCATTTTGAAATTTTGTTTTTGTTTTGTTTTAAATTTAGCTTTTTATATTTATTTTTAAAATTTTAATTGGACATTTTGTTTTTTTTTTCCTGTATAATTTTAATCTGACGTTTTGTTTTAAATTATTGTTTAGTTATATTTTACGTTTGCTTGAATTGAATATTAATATTGTGTTTCGTACGATCTGTAATTGATTGAAATAAATGAAATTATTATTATTTAATCCCGTGGAGGATCGATTATAATTGTTAAGAGGGTCGGTAATTCGGTAAATGAAACACTATCGATCTGTAAAGATAAAATTAACTGAGACATTCGTAAACAAGTGTAGGAGGAAGCGCAAACAGATTCGCAAATAGAGTATGCGAACCCATTTGCAAATATGCAAAGTTTGCGAATGTATGTCTGACGGCCCTCCACATGCGCGCAAAGATTCGTACAATGTACGAACCTTCGCGCGCATGTGAGTGGCCCCGGTATGAATAGGTACTTAATACTGATCAGTATTTCCTCACACAAAATATAACAACGACACGACCGTTTGCTTCGCAATCGTGTGCGCAACTGGTCACACGAATATGTAGGAGACTACGCGAAGGTTCGCGCCCTTTGATGTGCGTTAAAAAACCGACACAGCTTGGAAAAGCACGAATGCCACGAAAACTTCGCGAAGTCATTCGCAAATGTCGTCCTACACATGTGGGTTCGCGTATTCGCGCGAATGTGAGTGGCCGGCTTAAGACATGACATCTGTCGAATCTGCCACTGTCAGTCTGTCACAGTCACAGTGTCATCTCAACTGACAAGATAGTGTACATTTTCATTTTGACAAGACATCTTTGACATGTAAAATAATGGGGAAGGCAAGTGTCAAAGTGAAAATGACAGTTTGGTCCCCAAAGAACTGTAAAATCAAAGGAATTTTCAGAAAAAAAACCATTTATTGATGTAAAATGACTAGATGTTGTGTAATAAGCTGTAAAAATGATGGAATACACTTTTCAAAATAATATCTACTTTTCTTTTGGAGGTTATGTACCAGTATTGCATCGCTCGAAAATCGAAGAATTATCACCTGGAACGAGTTTTGTAATAGTTGTGGTGTTAAGAAATTAAATATATTGTGATATTTCTCGAATCTAAATAGAAAAAAGGGTTAAAATTACTGACTTAAAACATTATGATATTTTATCAAAATAGAAAGTCAAAACCAGCATTATATTCTTGATAAAGGAGAGGACAGGTAAAACATACCTAAACTCAAAAATTGAAACCTCAACTACAAGTAATTGTGGATTTATTACGGTAAAATCAAATGTATAACCACTCAATTAAATCACTTTTTTCCTCTTGTAGATGCGCCGCGGCGTCTTAATTCTTCTTTTAGTATATAGTACTTGCATGGACGAATAATTTTCCATATTTCTTTTGTATTTATACTCAATTTTTATACCTAATAATCTTTTTTGTTTTTTTGTACAAGGTAGACGTGGGGACCAACTATCGCAGCGCCATCTACGATTAGCTTTGAGTTGCCATCCCCATTGTAAATCTGAATCGTATGACACGACAAAACAAAGCTTGCAAATCAACTTTTTTATTAAAATTAAGTTAAAACTTAAAATCTGAACGTGTTGTGGCAGCTTATGTAACCAGCCCAATAAATTGTGAAAGATGGTCCGGACAGTTTATTCTCCAGAATATTGCTTACAATATTTAGAGCAATATGCTTCTAAGGAAATCTTCGTAATAGGATTAATTCTCGGCCAGGTAAGTTATATATCTTAGTAAATATTAAAAGTAACATATTGTAATCCCCGGATATTAAATTTCATACTTTTATATGTCAAAGAATTTCATGTGTGTTTATACACACCTAATTTTAATGAAGTTTATTTACACTTAACTGCTCGAGTTCTTTTAGATAATACCTAATAATCTTTAGTATACCTTTCCTTTTGAAATACACGAGTTTACTCATTATTTTCATGTCGCAAGCTGTAAATACCAAGGTAAGAATATTATTGATAACCTGTCATTATAATTTCAAGACAACTGGCTCTCGGGAGAATGTCATCCATCTGGCTCGCACACCCGACGAGAAAGGTTCAGAAAGTGCATCAGAAACATCTTATGAATTGGACAAACTAGAACCAAAGACACTACTGAGTGTGTCTGAGGCATGGGTCGCCGACCATGCTAAACATGTTACAAGAATGCTTCCTGGAGGCATGTTTGTTCAAGGTGACACAGGTTTTATAAGATTTATCTTGAATAAACATTAGGACAAAGTTCACATAATATCAATGACATGTGTAACTATAACATCATTGATTTGCATACAGTTATTAAATAACGGCATTATATTACAACAAGAAATAAAAAGGTCATTTTTATTATTTCAGGGATCTTCATTACAAGTGATGAAGACATATTTGAGGATCCAAATAGTTTCAGTAAAGTGAAGTCTGTTGTGAATCATATATACAAAGTTATGAGTACCAATCCATACATGTATGGGAACTGTCTGAATACAAATGAAAGACTGATTTTACATATGTCAACAAGTACAAAAGTGCTTACTTGTAAGAGTATTGAAGTGGGTACTACAGTCAAGAACACGATGATCTGTCCTGTTGAATGGAAGTTCTTAGCCAAACCCCAACAGTGGCAGCGGCTGGACTGTTACTATGAGTTTGATGATGCCTACCCTGTGATAGTCAAGAAAAGTGGAATATCTGTTAAGCAACAGTTTCAGGTAGTCTATTACTTGCTCAATAGGAGATACCTACAGTTTTAACCGACTTAATAACTTCATGTAATACAAATTAGGAAATGAGTCATAGCAATTTGAATTTGTTGATAAAACACGGGCAAGCAAAGCTGTACATTTAATGCTTTCATTTCAACTCATAAATTAATTTGTATTACAATAAAATTGTCAACATAATCATGCTCTAAAATTTTCAGCAAATCCTGGAATCAGCTCACAAAACAATTGAATCAAGCATCATGTTCATTGATGGTGAATTAAAAGATAATTCAGAAGTCCTTGAACAACTCTTAAAAAAGAAGAAACACAAAAGTACTTCTAAACTGCAGCAACAGGAACTACCAAAGTCAATGAATGTTTCATTATTTGTGCCATTTGTAAGTGAACACAATACAATACAGCACCATTATTACATTGTTCTCTCATCTTTCATGCGTAAATTGCATTATGTTATTTAAGGCACTCACTATGTTTCTCTGGTTGAAATAATAGTGCTATTATGCTTTATTCTCTTATTTACTGAAAAGGTGTCAGTCTAAAATGATTACCTAGCTATAATATTTTTAACTATGCTCTAAATGTTTGATTTTCTTAGAAATTCTCTAAATATTTCAGGAAAATTCACTCCCAGAAACAGTGGAATACTTGGAATGTGATGGCAGCATACACTTCAGTGGGGTTGTATCTTCAAGTGTTTTCATGTACCCCAAGGCAACAGTCAGTGAAACAATTGCAGCTGTAAAACAAGATATAATAAGGTCTTTAGCATCGAGGTTCACTATGCACTGTGATGCTTTGATTGACGATAATTTACTTCCAGAAGGTACGGTCCAATCATATTAGCTGTTTAGATTAGTTTTTTCAGTGTTGCCAAACCAAAATCATAAACCCCCTCGAGGGAAATAAAATAACGAGAGTGGCTGACCAGGCTCTCGGTAAAAATAATGCTACTGGTGAACAAAATACAAACAATAACCAAATCAAAGATTCGTCCAACCATCATCAAGATAGACATCGTAAGGCAGTGAAAGTCAACTTAAACCCTCTGAACCAAACTTCGGATGATGAGAATGAGTGGCAATCTATACCCATACTACGACAGTACAAAAAGAAATCCCTAAGTGCACACACTGCTCAGACTGGTTGGGCTATGCAAAATAGCCGCAAAAGAATGAGGTTAAGCCCCACTCCATCTCCGGAAAAAATTCCAACTCAAAATAGATACTCGGAACTTAAAGTAGATGAAAATCAAGAAACAGTACCAAAAGTAAGAGCTAACAAGCCTCCACCACTTATGCTTTATGGCATTAAAGACGTTACTAAGCTCAAAGATTTGATTGAAGAGGTTCTAAACATAACTCACTTTTCCTTCAAAATAGTAACCAAGAATCAACTTCGTGTGACAGCTGATAGCATTGATGCCTACAAAAAACTTATGGTACTAGTTCGAGAGAAGAAATTGATAGGGCACACGTTCACTCCAAAAGACGAACGACCATACCGCATCGTCATCAAGAACCTTCATCCTTCGACACCCATGGAAGCTATAAAAGAGGCAATAGAAAGTACTGGCAATATAGTGAAAGGTGAAATTATAAACGCCAGACATGGGCAAACAAAAGCACCAATGTCAACCTGGTTCGTTAATATTGAGCCAGGCCCCAACAACAGTGAAATAAAAAACCTGAAATACATCTACCACACATCTGTCAATATTGAAGACCCAAAACGTAAGAAAACCATCCCTCAATGCAAGAGGTGTCAGCAGTATGGGCATACGAAAAATTATTGCATGCGTCCATATAGATGCGTTAAGTGCGCAGAAAATCATAACACGCTAGAATGCCCTAAGACCAAAGATGAACCAGCAAAATGTGCACTGTGCCTTGGGGACCATGCGGCCAGCTACAAGGGATGCAAAGTATTTCAAGAAATTCAGAAAAGGAAGTCTAATTCAAGAGTGCAAACAAGACCATTGATACAAGTTGAAGAAAAAGACTTTCCAACTATCGGAAACATACCAACCCTGTCGGAAAAACCACCTACCAACACTGAATCAGCCAAAACATATGCACAAGCCATAACAGGAGACTCGACTATCCTAGAAAAAATTATTTCAAAGCAAGCGGAAAAGCTGGACCGTCTAATTGACCAAATGGGTACGCTTATGTCCCTCTTGACAACAATCGTTCATAAACTTGTTCGTTAAAATGGCTCTAAGGATAGCAAGCTGGAACATAAATGGTCTTCTGGACAGAAAACAAGAACTTAAAATACTTTTTACAATACACAACCTTGATATAGTGCTTATATCCGAAACACACCTTACAGATGAAAAATCATTCAACCTAGACGGATACTGTACATACGTTACAAATAACCCAGACAACACAGCGCACGCTGGCACTGCAGTCATAGTAAGAAGCTGCATTAAGCATCAATTAATCCCCGAATACAGAACTTCAAAAATACAAGCTACTACAATCATGGTGCATGATAGCCAAGGCTCTATTCTAATATCATCGATTTATTGTCCGCCAAAAAAGAGAAGAGGCCACGAAACCAGTGAGGAGGATTTCAACGACTTTTTCAAAACTCTAGGCAACAGATTTATTGTTGGTGGAGACTGGAACGCAAAACATTCTCAATGGGGATCAAGGCTGACACTGACTAGAGGCCGCAACCTTAAGAATAGCATCGACAAACACCGTATAAATATCCTCACAACATGTCAACCAACATATTGGCCCGCAGACCCAAATAGACTGCCTGACCTTTTAGATTTCTTCGTCTACAAAGGGGTGCCATCCTACTTCTTGGATGTTTCTAGCTGCCACGACAGCTCTTCAGATCACTCGCCAGTCATTGTTACAATGAGCACATATGTAATAAATCGGTCAAGAAATCAATACTTATATAACAACCATACAGACTGGGAAGCCTTTCAGCAATACCTCAATGACAATCTAGACCTGAAGATTCCTCTTAAAACCGACGAAGACATTGAAAGTGCTACTTCCTACATAACTAAATCAATACAGAAAGCGGCATGGATTTGTACTCCATCTGACAAAAAAACTACCGAAATTAAAACCCATCGCAACTTGCCGCAGGAAATCAAATGCCAAGTCCTAGAAAAAAGACGACTTAGAAGGGTTTGGCACTGTAGTCGACACCCTGCTGACAAAAGAGCGTTCAACAAAGCAGCAGCTGAACTTAAAAAAAATCTAGTTGAGATGGAGAATGAAACAATGCAACAACATCTCGAAAACTTAACGCCATCAGCTCCTGCTAAAAATGAGTACTCACTGTGGAAAATTGTAAAATCTAATAGAAAACCGCAACTAGCACAGCACCCGCTCAAAAAAGTAAATGGTGAATGGGCTAAAACGGATGAAGAGAGAGCAGAAGCGTACGGGGAGTTTCTTAGCAGCGTCTTCACCCCAAATGAGGACCTAGGAACTGAAATGACTGACCGCGAAGTGAGCTCATATCTTGAAAGTGACCTCCAACTAAGCCCCCCTCTCCAATGCTGCACGCCTGCAGAAGTGCGTCGCACCATCCTTGATTTGGAACTCAAAAAAGCTCCAGGTTTTGACCTTCTGACTGCAGAAATATTGCGAAACTTGCCGAAAAAAGGAATAATGTTCATCACCTCCCTATTTAACGCTATTCTAAGAACCTCGTACTACCCCAACATCTGGAAAGTTTCTCAAATAACTATGATCCCTAAACCGGGAAAGCCACCGCACCTTACGTCTTCATACAGACCAATAAGCCTGCTTCCTGTACTGTCAAAGGTCTGTGAAAAGATAATCTCAAAACGGCTTAGTAAATACTTAAACGAAAACGCTACTATCCCAGAGCACCAGTTCGGATTTCGAAGACGACATGCGACAGTAGAACAAGTCCATAGAGTGTGTGAACATATTAGAAATACTCTCGAAAGCAAAAAATACTGCTCAGGGGTGTTTCTCGACGTACAGCAAGCTTTTGATAAGGTTTGGCACCCTGGGCTGCTGTATAAACTGAAAAAAACATTACCACACAACCTATTCCTGATATTGAAATCTTACCTGGAAAATCGTATATTCTTTGTTAAAATTAATGATGCCGTCTCAGACTTTTACGACATAAGAGCTGGAGTCCCACAAGGCTCGGTCCTGGGGCCCCTCCTGTATCTGATATACACAGCAGATGTCCCTGAATCGGAAACTGTAATGACAGCCACTTTTGCCGATGATACTGCAGTGCTGACATCTGACGCCAACCCAGAAATAGCTTCCAGTAAGCTACAGTCGCACGTGGATAACCTTTATACCTGGATGAAGAGCTGGCGCATCAAAGCTAGTGCAGCTAAATCCAACCACATCACATTTACCCTTAAACAGGGAGACTGCCCTGCTGTGAAACTGGGTAATGAGCAGCTACCACACAATACTGTAGTAAAGTACCTCGGATTCTACCTCGATCGCAAACAGACGTGGAAGACTCACATCCAAATGAAGCGCGATGAACTCAATCACAGATGGAGAACACTGGAGTGGTTATTGGGAAGAAAATCTCGACTCTCCGTTAATAACAAAGTATTGATTTACAAAACAGTTATAAAACCAGTCTGGACTTACGGCATACAGCTGTGGGGATCAGCTAAAACCTCAAATACTGAAATACTCCAGCGGTTTCAAAATGGCGTGCTTAAAGCCATAGTGAATGCCCCATGGTATACAAGAATGGACGAAATCCATGATTATCTGAAAGTTCACACCATCAAAGAGGAAATCAGTATTATGACAAAAGCCTACAGAGAGAGGATAATAAATCATGAAAACCGACTTGCTCAGGCTCTAAGTAAATCGCTGCCAACAAGACGTCTTAAAAGACTGCACACTTGGGATAATATACACTGAGTAAAGCAATATACAAAGGCAGCCTAACAATGGGAGGGCAAGCCTAACATGCCAAACACTCTTTGAAAACAACTGCTTATGGTTCATGAACCGATCGCATGTTTGCAAATAAATATTAAAAAAAAAAAAAAAAAAAAAGATTAGTTTTATGATCACTTAATAGCCACAATTCAAAGGCCATTATCAAATTGCGTGTTGTGTCTTTTTCGTTAACACATTATGATGTAACAAGCAAATAAAATTATGGAGTAAAGTGAATTAAATGGATAATAAGTACTTACAATTTCTGTTTCGTTAACAGCATTTCTGTAGAATAATTCTTCCACTAAAACACTGAATTATTTATGGATTTTTCAGTCCAAATTAAATTCTGTTTTTTTACTTTCCAGAAAAGGTATGCTTCAACGAGCCACCACGCCGAGTGTTAGTTCCTGTAGGATCCTTGTACCTCTGTGATTACTTGTTCCCGGGAGAAGCGCCAGCCGAGGCACTTCTGTCAGTGCGGGAATTACTAGATCTACAGATTACAGAGGCCGATGTGGTTTGCGATGTGGAAACACCCGCTGGTAAATAGTAAACTTCTCTTTAAAATCAAATCTTGCTCCGTACGACAATTTTCTCTGCAAGCACTTGGGACATGCAGATCAGCGTATTTCCCTTTCCGTGTTCAACTGGCGACACCGGTCTCGCGAAATCCACACGCTTTTGTTTTACTACGGAATCCTATGATCCCGTGTTCAATTCGCGTCAACTGAGCACGCCTTTGTGATCAAGTGGCGCTGGGTAAGGTTTAACAAAATCGTGTGCAGTTGAACTGAACACTTTAAATGTGCTTCGTAGTTTTATGAGCGAGCGAAGCGAGCTCGGGACTCGCTGGCACCCCGACTCGGACAATTTAGGTTAGAAGAGGATGGCGGGGTCTGAAAGACCCCGCCATCCTCTTCGTGGTTATTTTTTTTTAAACCACCCGGAAGTAGGAGCCCCTTAACAAAATCGTGTGCAGTTGTTACTATATAAATAAAATAGTAGAGTAGCGGGTCGATGGAGCCCCGCTTCGCGGGGCTCCTACTTCCGGGTGGTTTAAAAAAAAATAACCACGACGAGGATGGCGGGGTCTTTCAGACCCCGCCATCCTCTTCTAACCTAAATTGTCCGAGTCGGGGTGCCAGCGAGTCCCATTCAATTACACACTGTTTTGTAAAACTTCTTTTAACGTTGCTTGATCGCAAAAGCGTGCTCAGTTGACGCGAATTGAACACGGGATCGTAGGATTCCGTAGTAAAACAAAAGCGTGTTGATTTCGCGAGACCGATGTCGCCAGTTGAACACGGAAAGGGAAATACGCTGCAGATCAGCATTCAATGGGCGCTTTCACATTAGACGATAATGATATCGACATGATATTGGTGGTATGGGTAGTTTCATACATTTCTAGGCGAAATGAGCGTGAGTGGATGAAATGCCAGTATCGTGTTGTCTCATTACTGTTTTCTTCTAATGTGAAAGCCCTCAATAGCTCAGATACTGCGCCAGTAGTCCTATATTGTTGCCACGGTGCCGTCAACAATATAGGACTACTGTAAACTTATACTTTGTAAAGTATCTGTGACGAACATCGGGACACAGAGCCCGGGCCAACTCATGACTGCCCGTCAAACACTTTTAAGGAATGTTGATTCGATTTTGAGCATTACATTACCATAGTATCTCCCAGACTGATGAGTATCCGTGTGTAATGTAATGTATGTTGCCTTTTGGACACATTTAAGTACTAGTACCTAGAGCGTACTGATGTAACAAGTTTTATTAAATACTGTATCATTACAAGGTGCGCACTATTATGCTCGATTTTTCTCCCTCACGGATGAAACGCTAGAATCTGTTACAGACGAATGCTCCCAGTGAAGGAGTATGTTTAGGCAACATTTTTAACTCTGAAAAAGCTATCCTATTAGAAATTAGATGTTTTATTCAGAGTTGTTTTTGTTTAACATTTAATTTTTTAGGGTTCCGTAGTCAACAAGGAACCCTTATAGTTTCGCCATGTCCGTCCGTCCGTCCGTCCGTCCGTCCGTCCGTCCGTCCGTCCGTCCGTCTGTCCGCAGTTTAGCTCAGAGACGCACAGTACTAGAGAGCTATAATTTGGTGTGAATATACGGATTTGTTGTGCCGAAAAAGTGGTAAAATAAAATCTCGTAAAATATTTTTCTTTAGGGTACCTCCTGTACTTACACGTAAAGTGAGGATTTTTTTTTTCTCGCGTACCCCTTATTGTGGGGTATCATTTAATAGGCCTTTAAAAAATAATGATAGTTTCCATTAACAATTTTTTGATAAAAAAATTCGTTTGTGAAATATTAAGCTTTAAAGTGCTAAATTTTGCTCGATTCGAGTGTCCCCCCCCTCTACCAGCTAAACGGTTATGTTTGGGGGTGTGAAAAAATTCACAATAGTAGTATATATAACGAAATTTAAAAGAAAATTATCATGACTAAGTAGGCTTTACAACTTTACGAGTAATAGTCGACCAACTTATAAAATGTACTTATTTCCATGTTTTCTTAAACAAAATGTATCGGAGACAACTGCAAATGTAAGTTTGTCAACTTTATTTTTACAGCTTTTATAGGTATGTTTTTAGGGGATAGGTAGGTTTTTATCGTCAACTATTTTTGACTAAACTCAAGAAAAGGAGGAGGTTCTAAATTCGTTGTAATCTTTTTTCTTATGTATTTTCCCCGATTTCTCAAAGACTCCTGGACCGATTTTGAAAATTCTTCTTTTTAAAATTAAATTCAGCGAATCAGTTTAGTTAGTTCGCATAAGTATTTTGATGGGCAACTACGGAACCCTACACTGTGCGTGGCCCGACACGCACTTGGCCGGTTTTTTTTTTGTAACCATAATATTATTTGTTCTCCAGATACATCTGAATTTGATGCGTTAGACAGGGGAAATAGCAGCGAAGAGTTACTGGCCACACCACAAGAAGCGAGCCAGTTTATGTATATCACAGGCATTTGTTTTGCGATGTTCGTCCTCATTGTCTCCATCATCATTCACTACTACGACGGCATAGCCGAAGTTTTCAGTAATTTTTTCTCAAAATCAAGTTTGAAATAATATTTTTATTTGTATAATAACTGTTAAAGCATAAAAGACTTATTATTGTTGTGAATGACTTGTGTAAGTTTCGTTGATTTAATTGCATTTGCGTAACAGATTATAATTTCGATTTATTATGAGAATACAATTATTTAACATTTATTTTATCTAGGTGCCGACTCATCGTGTAATTTGAATTACTGTGGCATTTTAATAAATTACTTTTTTACTCTACCTTAGGTTTTATTTACCAAAAAGTTTCCTTATTTAAGAACTTTGATCGCAGAAATACATAATTATGTAAACGCATTACCCTCCTTTGCAGTCGAATTGAAGTCGGCTAAAAAAGTGCCTTGTGAAAAATAAACCTAATGGTCCTAGGCATATTTGCGCTCTTTGGGCAAATTGAGCAATACTCATAATTATAAATAAACATACAGTACTTAGACCTCTACATTTCCAGTAACATGAAATATTGACTGACGTAATCAATTAATTTAATAAAAATACTTCCATTGTTTATCGATTTAGTTGCATTGGTTGCGCCATCTGTTGTAATAAAGTTATAAAAAACTACGTGTAATAACAGATGGCAGTACAGTTGGCCAGCGACATTGAAGCATTGAAGGGTTAACACTTTCATGTCTCTTTTTGTGGCGCTAGTGTACCGGCTGAATGCTAGTGTTAGAAAGAGAGATCCGATTGTTTCGAAAAAACATGAATGCTTGATTCATACAAACACAGTTTGTTAATGACAGTAGTGACGTTATCACAGTGGATACGCGCTCATCGTAAGTCAGTCATACTCATACATAGCTACAGCGTTGTATGGGTTTTCATTGAGGGACTTTTATTATTATTGTCGTGCAATGGTATCCTAAACTAAACAGGTGTTGTGTTGTGTGTTGTGTTTATTCCGTCGTCTTATAACTGACATCAAGTCGTTGTGATCGTGAAACGATGAGGTTGTACGATATCGATCGTATTGCGTGATTAATTATTCAGTAAAACCGGTTTAATGCGAGTGTGATACGCGATAGTAAGCAGAGAGAAGACTTAACAATGGCATTTTCACTTAATAAATTGAAGAACATTTTAAATTCTAATCGGGACAGTCAGCTGGCCGGCAGCGGTAGTTTGGAACCAGAGATAGGATTCAAGTTGGCCTTGCATCCAATCAGTAAAAATTTATTTGTGACCGTTATCGGCGCCCGGCACCTTCCGTCCTTGTTTGGGTTGAGTCGCGCCCATGGATACCTTGTTAAGGTAACTTTCAACCATTGTTTACACTTACTGCTTCATTTAAAAACACTAACAAAAAGCCAGAAAGCTATTAATTCGCTAGGTACTGTAAAACTACCAAAGAAACAAAGACAATTTATTTGTAAACTTCTGGTCGTTGTTTTAGGAATTTACTTCGAATCTTTTTAATGGATACTTACAGTAAACCTATAGATGAGTAGAGTAGGGTAATAATTTAGAATATTACCTACCCTACCTGACCTACCTCCTACCTCTTCAATTATGTAGATCGCAATAATTATAACGTTTCAGCTCAGATCAAATGTTTCAGTTTAAAACACATGGTTACCTGCTAATCCTGTCATAAGAATGAATAGGATTCCATAGTCAATAATTAAAGATGATTTTTTTATTAAACAAATAAATGTATAAGTAGGTACACCAACAGGTAGCTATAAGCGATGAAATAACGCCCGAGATAAAAATACAATAGTAGTTAACAAATTTTTAGTTTAACGACTGATCAAACAATTAATGGCTCTAAGGGTCAGCTCAGACCGAGACGTGACGTTCCACGCATATACCACGTACATAGCCGGCTACCACCCCAAACGAAGACTGACCCTGGTAACACACAATTACCTACGCACTTTGAGGACAGGAGACCACGCCTGGCAAGCGCAGCGTAAGACGTCCACCTGCAAGGTGGACAGACGATCTGATGAAAATCACAAGAACGCGCTGGATGCGAGCCGCTTCTAACAGGTCCTACTGGAAATCTAAATTGGGGGAGCCCTATGTTCAGTAGTGGACGTCTTACGGCTGTATGATGATGATAATGATGACATAGGTGTTTTTACGTAATGCAAAACTTGATTTTTTCCACCAACCACAAAAAAAGACGGTGTTAATCTGTCAAGTTTTTTCACGACCTTCGCATAGACCATACCTAGGCATTAAAAAATCCCGCGCATTTTCAGTAGTGTCCGACCGAAACTGATTTTGCAGCCGAAACCGTAACCGAACTTTCGGCCTAGCTCTCAGTTTCGGCCGAAACCGAAACCGAAACTTATTAAAACATTTAACTTTTCGATTATTTTCTATTATTTTATGTTTTCTTTTTTACATTTGTTAACACTTAAGACCTTAAGACCGATTTTGTCGAAAACGAAAACTGCATAATTGGATTTTAGAAATATCAATAGTGCTGGTCAGGAATCAAAATCAGATTTTGGAAAATAAAACACACTTTATTACACCATTCGATAGTGTTGCTAATAAGGATCAAATTCTGGAAATTACAAACTTATGGAATAAATAGGTTTGTAAGAAAATGCTATTTTTCTATGTTATTTAACTTCTACTAAGCCATAATCTATATTTTCTGCCTTGACGATTGATAAGTTTAAATATATTTTATTATTACATAAATATACAAAACTTACTCTTGGCAGTAAACTGGAAAACATAACCTCAACTCATGATTAAATGAATGGTGGCGAACAGCGCCGGGCCCCGCCGTCACGCAAGCACGTGTTGGCTACGAATGTTACCGAACGACGCATGAAAATGCAGGAACACTTGAGTTTCGGTTTCGGCAAAGTTTCGGCTATATTTTGGCCGAAACCGAAAGTAAGGCCGAAACTAGATTTTTTGGCCGAAACCGGCCGAAACCGAAACCGAAATTTCGGTCGGTCACTAATTTTCAGTAACCTATAAAATAAACTACATTAAAAACACTGTCTAAATCAGCAGCAAACAGAAGTGCACAGTGTAAAGACTGCGTTAATTGACCAAGAAGTAAGAACGGTTGTACCTAGTCTGTGGGTTGTACCTACCTTCATAATAGGTACATTCTTTGTTAATCTTGCAATTAACATCACTATCTTCATCAGTGCGTCATACATACGCTGGTCGCTGACACTGCGTCTACCTACATTACATCTACTATTAACATCCGTTTAATTGTTTTCCTAATTGAGGCCAACCCGGCGTTACCGCGACAAACTCGTTTGTTTATCTTCACTAAATTGATATTGAGGCGAAAACTGCAACAAGTCATTGTACACCTACCTACTTAGGCATGAATGTCATAAGTGTATCTAATTCCCACTTCTTCTTTCATAATAGGTACCCACACTGTATGAGATGTAACGTGTATGCATGTCCTAGAACCAAAAATATCTATTGATCTACCAGATTACAAAAGACCTGCGTGAAACCTGAGTCGCAGGACTTAAAACAGGTAACTGGAACAACCATGGAACATCATCATCAGCCTATAATGTTCCCACTGCTGGGGCACAGGCCTCCTCTCTGTGAGAAGGAGTGGGCCATAATCCACCATGCGGGTCCAATGCGGGTTGGTAGATGTCACATGTCTTCGAATTTTTGGTTCTAGGACATGCCGGTTACCTTACGATGTTTTCCTTCATAGTCTGTTTTGAGAGCAGTGGTGATGAAATAAATAACACAAAGTAATGCGCCTGGCGGGGTTCCTATCCACGACCTACAAATCGTAAGTCGGGACCGATACCACTGGGCCACTACTGCTCACCATCGAACGCTGACGAACCCTGACCCTGAAACGTAAAGGGTCATTAAATGAACATCGTGGATGTCGAGAGTCTTTAAGAGTTTGTCAGGTCCTTCCGTTACACCCCTATACACCCAGAGTATGATGGCTCATTTGAAGATTTGACACACAAAAAAAAGTTACAAGCCCGCTCTTGAACTTCGTTGCTGGCTGCAACACCCTCCATTTGTTTTGTCACATTAAATTCCTACAAACTTTACTATGACAACAGACGTTCCATGTTCCCCGAAGGTGTGACTTGCGTAAGGGGTAGCAAAGGTGATCCATCATCATTTGATATTGAATTGTTGATGACATTACTCTGCGTTGGTTTCAAAATAGAAATCCCTCGTGAATGCTAACTCCACGAACATGACAGTATTGGTAGTATTGTCTTATCTTATTTTGGTAATTGGAAGAAGAAAATAGATTCACTCACCCCAAGTTCACCCCTTTATCCCACGGGGTTACAATAGGTTGAGACTATACAACCTTTCTTACGATTTTTTGTTTCGTTTATGTTCATAGAATAATATTGTGTTTATTCTTTGTCTTTACGAATTTAACGCTGGCCGTGCTAAAACAATAAATGGGCACGAATGGACATCGTGTCAATAAACATTGAAATTGTAAATCAGACACGACTGGCCTGTTGGTCTAGTGGTTAGTGACCCTGACTGCTATGCCGGAGGTCGTGGGTTCGATTCCCACCCAGGACAAATGTTTGTGTGATGAGCACGATCATTTGTTCTGTGTCCGGGTGTAATTTATCTACCATATGTATGTATTTAGAAATATATAAGTATGTTTATCAGTTGTCTAGTACCCATAACACAAGTTCTGCTTAGCTTGGGACTAGATGGCGTTGTGTGATAGTTGTGAAATATTATTAGGTATTAAGTATGTGTTTTTGTAATGGGTTCACTGATATTTTTTGGCACGCACCAAATGGTTTCATAGTTTGTTTTAAATAGTGATTTATGGATCTTAATAAAATCATTTGCCTGTACATTTTGTACTACTGTGCAAACTCAACAACTACCTATTCAAAATTCAAATCGTTATTTCACTTCAATTAGTTAGTTTCCAACGGAGAGGGAATTTGTGTACCTACCTAAAGCTGAGACCCTATTCCGGTCATTAAATTTTATCTAATGTCTAAAATAGCTTTAAATTTTAATTAAGGTAAGTACCTACATCATCCGGTGCATAAACGACGCAAAAAGAAGCGCAGAGCAAGTAAAAAAATAAATGACACAATGTACAGACGCCAGCAGGCCAAGGATTTTACCAATCAAAAATTAATCTTCCACTATTGTAGTAAGGTTGAAAATATAAGGTAATTGAACAGATTGTTGTACCTTGATGTGCTTGGCGTCTGTACAGAAATACTTCTGTAACATTGTTAGTTGTGGTGGCTGTTTATCAGTTACTCACTTCCTGCATATAATGGTCAGCATTTTAGTTTGTACCTTTACGTTAATTAATAACTGATTGTTTTTTCCGTGAATTAGCAGTGAAAAACAATGTTCATTCATGTCGCCATACGTGCACAGAAAGCAAAAAGATATTCAATTGAAACAAAATAAGATTACAACTTTATCAATAAGTAATCTGGATTGTAAATTGTATTCAACCTGAATTCTGGTCGAGGCATATAACTATAACTAGTTATTGCAAAAATGGTAATAGGACAATCGTCATAAAGCATAATTCTGCCGGAAGACCACTGGACAAGGCTTCTGCCCGAACCCCGATCTTTTGCAAACTACCTGAAGCACTGACCTACCTTCAAGTTATCGGTCCTAGAATCAGTTGGTTCACAAATTCAAATAAAGAGCTCGTGGCTAAATAATTACAGTACATGCCGATCTTCCGGGTCCGAGGTTGGTCTGTGGATGGGTGACCGTCTGTGATAACGAGTTTTCTCGGTGCCTCAGTAAGCACGTAAAGCAGTTGGTCCCGGACGTTAAGTATTTGTAGATCTTTGACAGTCGTTAATCACAGTCAGAAACTCGAAACTCTGACGACCACTCTTACCATGGGGTATCGTATTACCCAGTTACTGGGTAGTGAAGGTCCGAAAGGCAGTCGCTCCACGTAAAATACTGATATTCAGCTGCATCTGTTTCGTCTGGAAACCGATCCCAATATAGTTGGGAAAAGGCTAGGCAGATGATGAATCAGTTGGTTCTCACCACAGATATCTTAAATTTTTAATATTTCTGTGGTTTTCACTCAAGAACTCGTCTGCTCTTATAAGACTGTCGTCATTCCAGGCTTCCAAATCTACGTGCTTTTAGAAAGTAATGGGTATACCTCGTTAGTTTTATCATTCTAAATATTTAAGGAAAGTCAATGGCACTTATCATTAAACTATCATCGATAAGTGCGACCAACACGAGCCACATTATGAACGCGTTATCTGCGTTTTTATCAATGGAAGTCACCAGTTCTTGTTATGGCATGGTTATCGTCTATCGATACTGTTATCTTTCTGCTATGCACCTGAAACCATTGTTATACTTAAAAACCTTAAAAGACATGTCCGCTTTGAATAAATATGAATTTCTTTTTGTCAGGAAATGAACTTGGTTCATTGCCAAGTCTGACTTTCAGTGAGCATAATTATTTTTGTGGTCCGATTATTACGATATAGGCAGTTACATGTTTAAACAAGTGACTTCAGCTGAATGTATCTTTCAAAAAGTAATAATTACTCGACAAAGGTACGTCTGTCTCAACTCAAATGCTTATTTTTGCGAATATTTCTTAAACGGCTCTCGTTGGTCTCGTAAAATCGAAATTCACCCAAAAAGGAAAAAGTTACACTGGTAAGACTTGATATTTTTTTCAATTTTATGAGGTAAGTATATTGAATTCCAGTCCTATCATACTTATTACCCTTAAAGGCAATATTAAAATATTGTAATTTTTTTGGGAGAAATATCAAATACTTCAATCTTTTTTTCGTAAAGAATATCGCATTTCATTCCTTGAAAGTTTCCTACATTTTAACGCGTCTAATGATATTATATTATGTCATCGAAGAACAGTTCGGATATCTGTCAGCTTATTAAAATCATTAAATTTAATTGGATCCGAGTATAAATACCGTGGTATAAACCTGTCGCAGTTGTAAATAATTATAACAATATTTTATTTTAAATAAATAAGTTGACATCACAATACGTACATTAATTGTAGAAGCAATCAATATTTGTAATTACGTATTAATGAATTTGGATGTAACAATATCAACAATAGCAGATTATGGTTGGATTAACAATTAAATTTTCGAGAGACAGCCAATAATTGACCCATCTCGTTGTTTTCGAAAATGATTTCCGAACTAATTGCCTCGCAAATGTGACAGTAGAGCGTGTCTGCGACTTTTCTGAGGATGGTCTGACTAATTGTTTTGTCACAAACACCTCGATGCACAAAATTCGACCTAACGCTGTTTGGATATTAGTTTTTTGTACAGTCAACAGCAAAAGTAGATGATCAAAATCAGAAATTCAATACTTGAACGAAAAACGAAGTTTGGGTTACAACTGAGTAGATGAACTAGTAGTAAATGTTTGGTCAATTACAATGCCATGCCTTTGAATCACTTCAACGCCACACTGTTCTGAACTTCTGACGCGAACTCTGTTAATTAGTATTGAATTTCTGATTTGATCCTCTACTTTTGTTGTTGACTGTACCTAGGTCTATGTCTATTTCTCATAAACCTCATCCTTCGTACCTACATACTCTTGCATATCCATCTACTATAATTTGTAATTTTTTTCCAATCAACAAAGAAATTTTCAGAATTGAACGAACAGTTGTGTTATAATGTATAAATCCATTGAAGAAAGAAATATCTGAGCAGGTTGATGAGCTGGTGTCTGTACATATATACAGAAAAAAATAGAGCCCTGCCTAGTGCCTAATATTCCATCAGAAGGTTCAGACGTACTGTGTCAATATATTTGACTGAATAGACCAACATAATTCTACAGAAATCAGCTACGAAATGGTTCCCAATCAATTAATTATTTCAACATGATTTCCTTACATAAAATCTTATTCAAATAGAAGCCGTTCCTGGCTGAATATTGTTCGAACAACTGTAGAGATGGGGCATTAATTTAAATTCAATTTGCTTGTAAAATGAGCGGGGTCAAATGGTCTGACTCCGAATTCCTGAATGGCTTGTGTGTCAAAGGCAATCGATAGGTTTCTATTTGTATTGCTAGAGTTTGAAGCGTGTTTCTAGGTATGTGATTTCACTAACAATAGAACCGCAATCAGGTTTTGAAGCGAGATTGATTATTCTACTTCACTGCTGATAGTTTGTTGCATGTAAAACCTTGTGTGTACCCTTGGATGTAAAAACCCTTTGGTGATTAAATGTGGGTAGCTTTAATTAACGTTCTATGTATAGCAGCTTGATGCTTGATAAAGCAGTTAATCTGATAGCTGCTTTGTACACTCAAAAGTCCTCAGAATGAGTGTAAAAAATTACAATGCTGTGTTCCATAATACAAAACCCCAATATTCAAATAACTTTTGTTCTGTCCTACCTAAACAGCTTTTTTGTGCTGGGGATGAAAAGTTATGTGCGTACCAGTGTTTGAGGAGCCGCCACTAACAACGTTCACGGTTGCTTTTTATCCAGCTGGCTATGACAATCTGTTGTAGTTTTACCAAAAACTCCAAAAATAAAATAAACATACTGTTGAACAAAAAACATTCCACACAAAATTGCTATCTTTACCTATATAAAACATAATACAAGCATTGCTCCATGCCTTTTATATTCAGGTTGAAATAACGACGTTTTTATCTTTTCAGGTCAAAGTATTTCCTGGAGATAGCAGATTTGAAACATCATTACAGGAAAGTTCTTGGCCTGTGTGGAACGAAGATTTTAAATTCCAACTAAAACAAAAAGATGCGAAAAAGGGAGAACAAAAAAACGACCTTCAGAGTTTGCTAGCCGGTCACTTTTTGTCACTTACCATTTATGCTATATTAGAACCTCCAAAACAAGAATCAGACAAACGCAAAAATAGCAAAACTTTAGACTCGAAAAAAACGTCCAAAGTGGCAGAACAGGAAGAGCCGAAACCAAAGACTGGATTTTTTGAAAAGACATTTAGTAGTTTCAAGTCGACGAAAGCTGAGGCTTTAGCACAAAAGTCAATTTTGGAGAAACGAAGAACAGTTGGAGCTGCGACGTGGAACTTCGACTCAAAGTTGTTTCAGAATGATCTAAAGAACGGTTTAACTGGAACTCCGGACATTTGGCGGCCGATCAACGCCATCACGAGTGGTATAACTGCGGCTGACTCACGGGTACGTATGCACTATTCAAGTGTAGGGTAATTAACAGCAACATTATATATAAGTCACTGTCACGAGTGATGCTAATCACCACATGATAAAAATAGTCGTAAATGCCCAAGTGAAATATAAAGTCGCTTCATGGCTAACCTATTTCCGTTCATAATGAACTTGATCTTGATACATGCTGGTTGCCGACGCGACGGAGCAATGATTATAAATTTATAAACGTAGCTCCAACTTCATCATTTTCTCTATCTATAAATGAGATCATTATTTCGTGCCAAAACTTAATGTAAGTAGAATACGAGTATAATGATGGCTTCAAAGACTTCACTTAAATATAGTTTACCGAGAGAGATTCATTTTCTTTTAATTATTTTCCTAATGTCGTAGTCCGAGCTACGAAGGATATCCCATTAATTCCGTCGACTTTGTCGTAAATATGGGCTCAAGCCCCAAAATGGCATCTATTGTGTGTCAAGTGATGAATAAGGAAGGATCAGTGTTTATTATTAAAAGTGTCTCTCGATTGGAAGCAATAGAAATTTCTATGTTGAAGATAACGATGTCAATTAATGTATGAATCATAGCTATATTTACTTGTGATGAATACACGAAGAGCATGTTCGTGTGAATAAAATCTTAATAATGTACAATAGAATAGTTTTGACCTCGGCCAGTCCCATCTGATCGTCTACCTCCGTTTATTACGATGATGTAAGGCTATGAGTATGCTACGTCTTCGTGCGCACAAATTCGATAATTACGTTTTATCAATGTTAATATACCTACTGATAAATCTTTGGTTATTCTTGCTAATTGCTTAAGTACACACCTACTCATTGACACATTTACATAATTGGGCCAATCTATAAACAGAAAACTTGTGGTGCTAATTACTACAAGTTTTATGTTTGCGAACTGCCCTCATCTCGGTAAAGCTGGCCATAGCTACGATCCCATACTTAAGAGCTTTCTTGTAATAACGTTGATTAAAATCCGGATAAGTGCCTACTTAGCAAAATTAGGTTTTTAAATTTTAAATTAAACTGTTGAAGAAGTTTTTGTACGTGCTTTTGTTTGTAGGCTTTTAAGATAACTATATGCTTTGTGGCAATACAAAACTACTTCTGTACAGAGATGTTTTAACCCATAATAGTCCTAATTCCTTATGCGTTAAGTATTAATCTTATGGTATACATATAGAGCGATCACTAAAATGGTCGTCTGGTAGTCCTTGGTCCTGAGTAAGCCTAATATAGTTGAGACACCTACGTGCAACTAAACACATTCTAATCTTTTACATAGTTATCTCGTTACTAGATATCTCTAAACTGTTTTACATGAAATGCAATAAAAATATTCAATGTCATTACACTGAGTATTATCAGTGTCTTATCTTGTCGCATGAAAAAACTGAAGAAAATCGGTTTCTTAGATAAAACCTCTCATGGCTTATCGGCTCTACTTTATATAAATAAATAAAAACTGGTAGCTGTAACATATTTCAAATAGAATTTAAAATTACGTTGTGTTAATTTATTTGAACATGAACTCGTTTAGATTTATAACATTTACTAACTGTTGCCTGCGGCTTCGCTTGTGTGTAACTGCAAACGTCCAAACTTTTGCATTTGTATATGTTGTAAGAAGATACGAAAATTCGGATGAATAGATGGATGGATGGATAGATGTTTGCTCCAAAATCACGTCAAAACGACTGAACGGATCTTGAAAAACACGTCGGATAATCTTCAACCCGGTACTATGTTTCCGTGGGCAACAGCTAGTTTGTTATACACTTCTCATCAAAAAAATCGAAACACTTTCGTTTTTATTGTTTTTGTCCTAATTTTTTACAAAAGAGAATTAATTCCATGAAAAAAAAACATTACTGTGTAGCTGGCAGTTTGGTCATTACAGTAAGAAGAAAAAAATCAAAATTCGAAATAATTTCATTTGTTTATCCTATAAATGAAATTAATCACTGTTTTGAGACAAATGTGTATTTAGGGTTGGAGTACGTTTCTCGTTTAAAAACTAAAAATTAGCGCTTGTCTTTAAACTTTCTGTTTCTTATTTCATTTACTGTGACTTTGGGACGTCTGAAAAAACTTTTTTTTCTAAAACATATGGATACTTCGCCCGCAGAAGCCGCCCAAGTGGTGGCATTGCTGGATTCTGGACTTAGTCAGCGTGTTGTGGCTGCAAGATTGCATCTAAGCTTATCATCTGTTCATAGAGTCTACAAACGCTATCGGGAGACTGGTTCGTTCACGCGCCGTTCAGGATCTGGCAGGAATCGGGTCACTTCTGAGCGAGATGATCGATTTATTGTAACAACTTCTTTACGAAATCGACGCCTTAACGCTTTTCAACTGCAGCAGCAGCTTCGCGTTGTACGAAGAGTAGCTGTAAGTGACTCTACAATAAGAAGAAGGTTGAAGGAACGCGGATTGGCACCGCATAAGCCAGCGAATGGGCCGAAATTAACTGCAGACCATCGAAGAGCGCGCCTTAACTTTGCACGCGAGCACCTAACTTGGTCATACCTTCAGTGGAGCAAAGTACTGTTTTCTGATGAGTGTAAAATTATGCTGTATGGTAACGACGGAAGGAACAAGGTCTACAGAAGAGATGGAGAACGCTTTGCACAATGCTGCATTGAAGAAAAGGTCAGCTATGGTGGCGGTTCGTGGACGGTTTGGGGAGGAATCAGCGCCGACGGTAAGACAGAACTTGCCTTTGTGTCTGGGCCACGGCTGCCTGCACTAAACTCTCATCGGTACATCGAACAGTGTCTTGAACCTCATGTGATGCCCTATGCACATTTTATTGGCAACGACTTCATATTCATGCACGACAATGCTAGAGCTCACACCGCGGGCGTCGTACGAGATTGATTATCGAGATTATCTTACCGAAGTCGGTATCTCCATTATGGTATGGCCAGCAAGAAGCCCGGACATATATCCCATTGAACATCTATGGGATGAATTAAAGAGACGAATTCGAGCAAGAGATCCAGCCCCAGAAACACTTAGCCAGCTGCAAAATGCAATCCAAGAGGAATGGGATAATATACCACAACATGTGATCGTGACTCTCATCCGATCGATGAAGAACCGTATGGAAGCAGTAATAAGAGCTCGCGGAGGGAATACAAGTTATTAAATAAACGTTTCTTACATTTTTTTTTCATTTACGCGTGTTGTTTTACCCATTTCCTTCATATTCCATACAGGGTAAAAATTACTCATTATACAAAATACGAAACCTATGAAGACTTAATTTGAATTTAGAACATTAACATTAGGATTTAAAAACCTCATACTACTCACTATTAAATGACATTTTACATTTATTCCTAAATATACACATTTTTCTGATAATCCTTATCAAATCATAAACTGCGAGGTGTTTCGATTTTTTTGATGAAAAGTGTATTAGTAGACGAATCTTAATATTATGACTATTACTAACACAACTCTTCCATTTATTCATTGCTTGTGTTGTTTGGAAGTTTGCCCAGTTTGCTTCCTCATTGATCTTGTTAAACAAATCTGCTATATATCTCGGTACATTCCAAGGCAGTTCAGATATTGTTGATTGTGTATAATTTGCCCATGCGGGCCTCTAATCTTTGGCAATTAGCATGACCACCGTGTAATTTGTGTCTACAGCGGGAAAACAAGAAGGGCCAGTTGGAAGTGACGCTGTTGTATACGGCGAGCGAAGACGGGCTGAATGATATAGTGCAGCTCACGGTCAGCAGGCTACGGTGCAGTGTGCAGACTATGCAACAGCATGAACAGTATAAAGGTAACTATGAGAATGATGAGCATACAAGTATATGGGGACTTTGACCTTCCTAAATTTTGGAGCCGATATTTAGGACGTCCTGAATTTAGAAAAGTTTAATGACATTTAGAATGAGTAGCATCCTAATCAGGGTAATCGCGAGCTTCGGCGACTAAATTTCTTATCTGAATTTAGGAAGGTATAGTATACCCCTTTTATATGTCACATTGGCATACTAGTAGCTTGAATTGGAAACATGTTTTCGAAAATGCGAATTGCGTAGAGGATTTACTTGCACAGTTCCCAATTAAGTAGGTTGATAGTTACTTGAAACAAAATGTACAAGTTCAAACTGCTTACTTCCAACTTGTAGCTTGTATGCAGGTTTGTTCAAGTTGTATACAAGTAAATACCTAGTACAATGGAAAATTTCATCAAGTCATATTATAATGTATAATTAGGAGCGTGCAGACGGGTGTAGCTGTAAGTTTTTCTACACCTAATCAACTCTTTTTGAGGAACTCTTGTTTTTTTTGAACACGCTTTAAAAAGAACTTCAAGGTTATACTTAGCCGCTAGCTTATAAACAACCTGTCATTATTTTTTTATACCTACCACAGTTTTAAAAGCAGTGCCAAACTGTCAGTTGTTTTGACTGAGATCATTCCAAAATATACCTAATATCACGAGGATAGAAGCTATCACAACAGCGATCTCTTAAATAGCAGTTACATAAAACACCGATACGCATTGCTCGATAACACGACGCTAATTAGCCACATTTCGGTTAGTTCTGATACGAGTACGACCGCTTTCATGTGAACCGGCATTATGTTGTACTTACTGTTTTATATGTACCTAAACTACAGGAAAAGCGGCAAAATAACTGCCACTTCGACGCAATCAATTTCGCTCGGGTGTGGTTGCGCCTTAATATGCTATGTATCTTGTACCCTCGCCTAATGATATCGACGGAAGGGATCTATCGTTAGTTCTAAAGATGTATGGTTATATGCAATAGCACATCCCTATTTGGAGAAACAATGTACTTGAATTGAGAGGCTTTACGTTCTGAATACATTTACAGGCAAATAATGTGTATACCTAGCGTTGTATATCGCATGCGGTAACTTTTAAATGTTGAACGGTTATGGCTTGATAAGATCCTACGCAAAAAGGAATGCCCCATAATAATTTGATGTAAGTGCTGCCATAAACTAAGTTGTCACGATAAAAATACTTAAGATGTGGGTTATTCTTTGTGACCGTTTTGAACAGGAAAATATAAAGGTCAGGTACATTTTTATCCAAAAAATGCGGAGTTAGATAAATATGTGGAGATTTGTTTGATATACAACAAACGAGAAAACCTCTTGCACAATGTTTACACGAGAGAGGTGTAACATTTGCGAAATATTATAAATGTTTACTATCATTTGTTTATTCTACGAAAATATAGTGACCCAAAATGAAACAACGAACAATATTATTATATTTGGGACACTTGTATGAAGTGGTCTTAGGATAAGTAAGACCCTCTTGATTTATTACTTTGTAACCTAGGTCTCTACTAGGCTGGACACAAACTCTTAAATACGTAGATAATGGTTCTTCTGTCAGCCAAGCAAGAACTAGAATGAATAATGAATTTTTGTGACGTGCGAAAACAAACAAAAGATTTTGTGCTAACTGGGTCAAAATACGTAAATTTTGTTTGATTGTGTACCACTTTGATAAAGCTTTCATGAACATTCGAGAAGTTAAAACTCGACCTGTTTACAGATTCATCAGGCAGTGGTCGGCGTCCGTTACTAAACTTCATTCATAATAATTATTTATCTATAGAAGTATAGAGACAGGCACTCGAGCCGCGGCCCACGCAATGCTGTTTGCTTATTAAAGAGGAGAGAGTTACGTTCAAGACGAGTGTGCGTTGAATCACAACTCAAATAGCTAAGCCCACGTTTGCTATTACGAAAGGTTCGAAAATCTCACATTCCCGGCATTGATTTTTAGCATAATTTGTCTCTTAGTACTTGGGTCACATTCGCTACGCATGATCAAGTAACGGCTCATTCGTATAAGGTTCATTTTACAGTTGGCCGGAGCCAAACCTTATGGCTTTTGTCCCGACACTAGTAGGTGCCATGCTATTGCGCTGCATAATAGTATGACCAGTGCAGTATGTGTACATTAGATAGCTTCCGCATGTTCGCCGCTTGCACAGTAATTATACATACATTGGGATGTTGTAATTCTCCACAAAATTAATTCCCCAAGAAAAAAGTATTGATCCTCTTCTAGTAATTTCTGTTTGCCACATTTTGTCTTCCTTTTCAGTAGTTTTGTGCTAGATTTTATTATTTAATTGTTCTGATATCCGTGCCGAAAAAAGAAATGGGTCGAATTTACAAAAATCAAAATTAAAAAAAATAAAAATCTTTGGCTATTAAAATGTATACATATATTAAATCAATTTTTTCGTGGGGAATTCCTCACATTTTTGTGGCAAATCAACAACCACATACATTGCACAAACTCCTGCATTCTCGTCCTAATGCCAACAAACAGATCATGACAGTCGATTGAGCCCTTTGAAACTAGAAGCTACATAATTCAGCAGACAGATTCCGTTCCTGATTATTGAAACGGCTTTAATAAACAGCACGTGTAAGAGACTATTCAATTAACCGAATACTACTTGTACAGAGAAGGGGATTACCTGTAGGTCTCCTATAAGTCTTGTTCATAGCTACAACACAACAGGGTTCAATGCTCTTAGAACTTAGTGATAGTAATATACCACATCAATGGATTCAGAAAAATAATGCGATAAGAGTACTAATGTGATTGTTAATTCACACTATCTATGTGGCACTTGTAGATAATAAATATGTAAAAGTGGGCAATTTATACGAATATCGCTCTAAGGTCTAATAAGATAAAAAAATATGTAGTTTACATCTTAGTTTGCGCTACGGACAGTTTCCTTTTGCGACAACTGTTAACTTATGATTGGAGTATAATAAGCGGTCGCCTACTTCTGCGAAGCAGTAATGCTCGCGAAGGAGGAGGCGGGCCGCGCGCGAGAGAGGACAATGTCCTCCCTCCGCCCCACCAGCGGTGGTGGACGCCCACGGCGACGGACGTCGCTAGACGATCTCCGGCCACCGTAGTAGGCGCGGGCATGCGGGCAGCGAGTAAAGGGCACCTCGCTGCCCGACCATGGACCATGCCCGGGTCGACGGCGCGTTGTGTCCCAGGCGCGCCTCAAAGAGCGTCAGCATAATGACGAGGCCCCCCTCTCAGAGGGCCAAAGCCTGCCGGGGTCGCGGGATTATTTCCTTACCCTGACCCCGGAACAGAAACGGCTATTGAAGGACACCGTGGATTTTAGTCAAGTGGGAGGACTCATTTGATGATTTTACAACGCTAAAAAAAAAAAAAGATTGGAGTATAATATATTATACAATATACCAGGTCTTTATCCGTACCTGAGTCATTGATAAGTTTGATATACCAGCAAAGAATGCAAATAGCAGACAAGTTTATCTCCATCTATGAGCTATTCATTCAGCGTTTTCTAAAGAAATGGAAATCGAATTCACTTTACATGTACACGATAAACAGGATTTACTTACTCGGTTTCTAAATATGTTATCCTATGTATTTCCCACAAATCCCATTGAATAAAAATCCAATCATAATAAATTGGAGAGTGAAGATAGTAATATCCTTAGAAACCTAAATCTTTATCGCGGCCTTAACGTGATTCATTTACTTTAGGTTTGCTTTTGACAGCTCTGTCGGGTTTCCCGTTTTTATCTAAGACTGTCTTAAGATAACCTGTTCATGGTCACGGTACTCATCAGTATGCTACCAGAGATGCTGATTCTGTTCTTCAAGTATGGACTTAGGTCCATAAATAATCATTCTAAGCTGTATTTGTAAGGGATCTCCACCTGTCTGCCTTCAAAGCGTACGTGTGAGGAACTACGTGATATGCCATAATGAGAACACGTTGTTATTAGATCGTTATAATAAGGTTTTCACCACTTAAATGGAGCTGAAACGTAATTGGCGAAGTAAGTGAACACTTCTGTTCACCCTTTCGGATAACCCACATTATACCTATTAGTACTTATAGGTATCTAATTATAGAAAGTGGAGTCTGATTACAAAAGAATTGTAAACGAAGCTCATCAAAAGATGCTAACTTTTTGATTGGAAAGTTCTCAACAAAATCCAAGTAAAAGTTGTAAACAATAGAACGTTAATCAAAACCAAGTAAAAGTATTGTTTACGAACTTTTTTTACGTAGTATATTATGTTTCAATTTATTAGCAAATAAAGGAAATGTATAGCAAGGGCTACAACGGGTTTGCTTCACGTCTTAAGACTTGTTTTGTGTTTTATTATCTACATTATTTTTCTAATGCATCATTTCCTTGCAATTATCAAGTACATTTCCTCTTATAGTACCTATAAAAAAGATATAGCCTATTTCTAGTCTTTTCCAGAAATATGTACGTACTTTGTTAAATGTTTTAATAAAAAACTGTCTTACCCTCATCGTTTTGAGTTAAATTCCATCTAATAACAAACTTTAGAAATATACTTTCAGTAAACACAGTGGATTTATTTGAATTATATAATTAAACGTTTATTAATTTTCTATTTTCAGCCCCGTTGTACCTGAAAGCAACGATATTAGAGGCGAATAAAGCTGAGTGCTATTGGAAAAGCGATAGATTTGCTCCCGCAATATCTGCCAGATGGGACCCAAAATCTGCTACAGTGAAACTGACAGTTTTCAAAGCTAGTTTGAATAAAGTCAGTATTTATATCAGCCTCGGGTGTAAGACAAAGATGGCGAAGAAGGAAATCTTGGGAAAAGCGACGATAGACGAAAAATCCGCCTACGCAGACAGTTGGAACGAGTGTCTTCGGCAACCCGGAATACCAAAAAGTTTTTGGGTCAATTTCGAATAATGGTCTCAAGTATTTTTTGAAGAGCAACTATGACGAACTTAGATTAGGTCGAGAGAGAACGAAGTTGATTGTGAATAATATTATTGTTGTTCAAACTACTGACTACGCACGTTGTGAATTTTTGTTATGCTTAAATATTTTATGACAACAATTTAATTTTAAATAATATTATTTTAACGTATTAATTTTTATATCACAAAACTTATTGGATAATACACTGTACTGATATTGTTTTATACTTGATTATTTTTCTTGGGAAATGAGGAAAATTTTATACCAGGTGCCAGTTCACACAAGCAGGTAATTTAATCGATTAATCTTAACCTTCGTTTAAAGTCTACCAGTACAAACACTACAAAACAAAAACTCTAGCATCGCTGTAACATATTTATGCGTCTGTATAGTTTAGCATAAGACGATAATCTTTACGAATAATTCTGTTATTAACACGGCCATAAATTGACGTAGGTACCTACTATCGATAACATAAACGGTCCGTTAAAAGAACTTGGCTCAAGTTGTTCCTTTGAAAATAATGACTTATAAACGAAATAATACAGACAACATCTTCGCAATTTCGGATCTCTCGAAACTTCCAAACACAGTTTGAGGACTTCGTCTAGAGGGGCATTTATTATTTGTAACTGTTGTCTGTCAAAGAGTTTTTACATGTCCGTAACTTCGAGGTGTTAAATAAATTGTTTACCAAAGGTCGAACATGAAGGTTTGATTAAATTAACAATAAAAACAAGCATGAGAAGCTTATATCAATAACAATTAGTTTTTCAAGGATTTTGATAGTTAGGAAGTGTCTACGGGCTTGTCGAAACATCAAAAAATGTTAAATGATTTGTAAAAATATGTAATATGGACGAGGCATAATAATTTTGTATCAAAATCGTTCTATAGTCTGCCGCCAAGAGAAAAAGGCAAGTGTCTAAGCATTCATATTAATTAAAATGTAATGTATCTTAAAATTATGTGTAAGGTTTATGTCTTTCCATAATCCTGTAAATTATTTACGTAGTACTTCGTTCTATCAATTTAATTCAGATCGAGAAATCGTTCAATACCAGTCTTGCATTGGCACTAACATTCCATAAACAGGAGAAGTTCTACCTACTTATAACTACGAGTATGACAGTACATTATGATATCATGACAGTATATGTTATGAGTTATGATGCATTTATGACAGTTGCATGGACATTGAATACGAAATGAAACGGATCCCGAAGGTTTCTCCCGTTTTGGAAGAGTCGACATGCGATGGATAGATTTGATTGATCCGATCGCAACTGACATGTGATCATGAATACTAATGCGAAAAAATACTGCGGTTTAACTTGGTCGCATTTATCTTGCCACTTAGGTATGCGACATACGGATTTTCCGTATCCAAACTCGTATGTTTATAGTTGCACATGTGTGTATGTTTTACAATATGTCGTAAAGAGCGCGAGTATGGTGTAGCGTCAAGGACGCGACCTTTATGTAGGAGTTTCACAATATCGTGTCCCGGATTCTATTCAGCGAGAAATATGGAACGAATTACAAGTATCAGGGACTTTGTGCTCAAAGTGAAACCAATAAAGGTACGGTAGGTAGGTATGCGGTAAATAACCTTTTACGAGAATAAAATATAATATTTGAAATAGTTGTTTCAGGCAACAGGTCGGGGCGTTGAGTGTATAAAGTTAGTAATTGATACTAAGTAATACTACTAAGTAATAGGTAACATGTAACTTCGATCATGTAGTGCAGTGGTGGCCCAATGATAGTGGTCCCGATTTACGAGTTTTAGGTCGTGGGTTCGAATCCAGGCAGGCGCATTACGTTGTGTAATTTATTTCATCACCACTGCTCTCAAAACGTCGAAGGAAAACATTGTGAGGAAACCGGCATGTCCTAGAAACCAAAATTCGAAGACATGTGACATCCATTAAATCCGCACTGGGCCCGCGGGTGAATTATGGCCCACCCCCTCTCACAGAGAGGAGGTCTGTGTCCCAGCAGTGGGAACATTAATGGGCTGATGATGATGAAACCTTTTAAACCTTACCTGGGCTTCCAAAAATAATTCGGTTCCAAAATTAGCCAAATCAGTCCAGCCGTTTTCGAATTTTAGCGAGACTAACAAACAGCAATTGTTTTTTTTTATATTATGGAGGTAAACGAATTTTCGTCTTGTAATATAAAAATGGCGTTATGCCATTCTTCCTTGGTCGCGGGGTTATTTCCTTACCGTGACCCCGGAACATAACAGGCTACTGAAGGACACCGTGGATTTTAGTCAGTACAAGCCTGACAGTCCCTCCCGCCCTGCCCGGGGTGGGAGGACTCATTTGATGATTATACCACGTTAAAAAAAAACAACCAACAATAATATTGTCACCCAAAAGTTTGCCAAACGCTGATGAAACCGTGTAAAATATGTTGCTACTCCAGAAACGAAGGCTCTTCTTAATTTATAGATTTCTATCGACACGATAAAAAGTACAGTTGAATCCGTTTATAATGACATCGAAGGGAAATAATAAATACGTCATACTAAGCGGACGTCATACAAAGTATTTTGTACAAAATAAACAACCTTCTGTTTTTGTCAGTATGCAAGTATTTATTTTAGTAGAGAAAAAATAGAACTAAATCAAATTATCTAATAATTCAACTATCTTTTATTACCCACTGAGACAAAACCAAGCATGCACCGAACATCGTCGGGTATCACATGACGCTCCGAAAACTTTGTCGAAGGCGTTATGAATCACATCAACTGGACATAATTTATTAAAATTGGGTCATAGTAAGCGGCATGTCTCTAAATGCGAAGTCATTATATCCGACTTTGATTAGAGAATTTTGTATGAAAACCAAACTTCTCTGTGTAATACGTCATATTAAGGGGTTGGTCATTATAAGCGGAGTCATAGTAAACGGATTCTACTGTACCTACTTTCTTGTGTGCAAAACTATTTAATGAAACCTCACAAAAATCCCTGAACAATTTTATTCACATTCAGAAAGTAAAACACAGTTCGAACATAGTTTCGAATCCTCACATAAGTAAGTGAAAAAAGGGAATCCTGACGAAACGGCAAATATTGCCCGTCAAAAAGGTTTGTTGAATCGGAAGGGCTGCGTTCGAATTGAATTATTGAGCTAGCATCAATCACAATCTGAATGTGGGGATTACTTTGCCTATGCAATTTGGAAAAATACTAGCTAAAATATTTTATTTCAATATTCATAAGTTTGTTGATGACATAGCGCTTTGGCCATCTATTACCACTTTATTTTCTAGTCATTTATGGGCATTTTTCAGAGTAAAAACTCTGAAAAATGCCCATTTTAACACTTAATATTTGTGTCCAAGATGCAGATTTTATGACTCTATGGTATCCAAAGGACGAGAAAGGTGGTTAGTACCGCTCGTTGGCTCGGTCGGGCGGTGCACGGTGACAACAACAGTTTAAAACTTTATACAAACAATGCAAACGAGGGGTGTCATGTGAGAATCTACTCCATCATATCGTTACTTGTAAAATCAAACACTGAATCATTTTCTTTTCGCCTTACGTACTCGTTTAATCGGGTGTCTGAGATACTACACGCGATACATCTAACTGATGGACAAAATAAATTGGGGTCCTTTCGATCTTACAAGACCCCGATAAATCCTTCTACAAGACTACGGTAGATTGAGCAGTAAATACCTACTTATCTGTTTTTGCTCTATTTCGAAGACTGAGCAGTTATCGGGTGACAGACAGGCAAATGAGTATATTTTATTATTGGCAATATTAATTATTTGAGTTAATTGGACCGTTCGCGTAGCGCGACTGTTCTTCTGAAGGCTAAAAATAATATAATATAATATAATATAATATTCCACAACTATCACACAACGCCATCTAGTCCCAAGCTAAGCAGAGCTTGTGTTATGGGTACTAGACAACTGATAAACATACTTATATATTTTTAAATACATACATATTATAGATAAATTACACCCAGACACAGAACAAATGATCGTGCTCATCACACAAACATTTGTCCTGGGTGGGAATCGAACCCACGACCCCCAGCATAGCAGTCAGGGTCACTAACCACTAGACCAACGGGCCAGTCGTTGAGTTTTTTATTTGAAAATTCTCAGTTCCAAAACAGGCCCTTTTCGTTTGATATGTAGGTATGTAAAGCTGTTGCTTCTGTCTACGTTTCATTTTTGCTTGGTAGTGTCAATTTCTTGGCCATTGGACTGCCAAAGAAACAGAGTGCATCACCTATGTTAAATATTGTGCAGTTGGGGAGGGCGGCAGGGCGACATTAGTCTCATGTAGCATAGATTTTGAAATAATTATACGATGAAGTTTTTTTAATTCACAATTAAATATGTAAGAATCTATCTCGGGTATTGTATGGACCAGTAAAAGCTTGTGGCGGAAGTGAAATTTAATAGGTATTGTTTGTTTTGGGGGTTAGATATACACGTGTGTATTTTGTTGATATTGTTTCAAGTATCGTATAGACTATCCAATACATATAAAGATTCCTCAATGACACGAATCATCAAAGGTCAGGAAAGGAAGGGTGTGTAAGCTTCTCGTAAAATTGGTACCTATTTGGTTAGACCGAAATTCAACCCCAACATTATCCTAATTGGTTCCCAAGCAGATGGTGACGGTGATGAGTTTCATAGTTTGTAACAGGACAACTACATAGTAGCTCGGTAGTTAAGTTACTTAAATGAACTTTAATTGCTGTCTTCAATGTAAGCGCTTTCATCTTCACAAATACGTGGGCCACACTTAGCTGTGTATTTTGTTATTAAACTTGAAACTGTTGCAGAATAACAGGTGCAGCTTACGTAATAGCACATAGCTACCTAGTATTCTGGATGAGCTCAGTTCGGAGAATCGTGTTGTTAGCTACAAAGACACGATCCTGAAAATTGTCTACAAAGTAATGTTTTTTAGAGGACATTTTGTGTGAAATTGCTAAAGCTAGCTTAGCTTTAGCAATTTCATACGAATTGTCCTCTACATCTGTCATACTACTACAATTATACGAGTACACAGAGCCAGTATTATGCAAATTTTATTTGCAACTTTAACTTGTATAGTTATCGTTGAGTTTCGGGAGTGGATTATTAGTTTTGTCACTATTTACAGCCTGTCAACATGGATAAGTTGAATGTTTTGATTGTTCTAGTGAATTATTTGTAAGATAAACACTGAGCTGACTGTGACTTTGAAGAACCGGCTGGCGGACTAGTCGGCTATGTCGATCTAAATGCTGATCATTCTTTCTGGTGGAGTTCTGGGTTTATCGGCACTCCTAGTGAAACTTACTCATTTCAATTAAAACTGAGTCTGCTCAATGTGAGTCATTGAAAAGATTAAGAAATACACTCGATTGCACCCCCCGTGCTGTCACAGAAATTCCAAATCAAATCTTCTTGAATTTAGTTATATTATTGAATTTTATTTTATTACACTAAGGACGAGCCTTCATATCATGAAAGGTAGGCTGATTACATAAATAAAAAAATGTTCACAATACAGGTAAAACAATGTCACATTGTAATTTTACTTTTTCATGAATAACATTTATTATAATTATTTATTATACAGTCATCCAAGCCGAAGCTGGCTATAATCGCCAACTAGTCAGCACATCTCCAACAAAACGTAGGTAGGTACTAAGTACATAAAAGGTAATCATTTAGTTGATTACAAAGTTTTTGTAATTTTGTTACCAACACACGTTGATTGTGGCACCCCTGTTCAAAGTATTTTCTTATCCACCCCCTCCTTTTCTTTCTCTCACCATTACAACCCACTTAACAAAAAACATGTCCATCACTGTCTGTAGAGATCTTTGTTCGACGAAATTTTATTTGCATCAGCGGAGTGAGCTCGTTACAAATGTCCGAAGGAGTAATTTATCATGCAAGAAGTGATGATGATAAATGTCAAAGATGGCATGATAGATAAATGTGCACTTATTTAATAAATCTGTCTTATCTACACTCAGGTTTTAATTAATTCAAAGAATTTTTCAACTGAATGCAGTTGGTGCCCGAGAAAAAAAAAATTGCTTTAGATGGATAAATTCTATTCCCACGTTTTTTTTCTTTTAGAAGTTGTGATGGGCCAAAAGTGTAAAATACTGAAATAATTCGCAGGGTCATTATTATAGAGAGAGACGGGAGAGTTGGTCTCCTTCTTGGAAGTAGAAAAGATGGCCAGATTCTAGGGTCATCGTGTCCTCCCCCTGTCTTCGGACTTCTGACAGCCCCAAAACATGCCACCTTATGGTTTTGTGCTCTTCCTCGAGTTCGACCAAGCCCTCGTCCAGTCGTAAACTGCGTCCATTGTACGTCGCCAAGGTCAAGGGTTTGTGGCAGCCATCTGTCCCGTCTCACATGTTCGAGGTTAAGAATTTTTCAATGCAGTTACAGGGTGAATTTTTCTACTGGGCGTGGATGCCTATATCCGAAACTATAAAGAATATTGAAAAACATTTGAAAATGGAGTGTCGAGGCCGGCCGATTTTGGCGAAAACTAAAACTGAAACATTGGATTTTTGAAAATTTAGTAATAAAATTTTCATTATTCAATAGCAAACTTAACGAAAACGTCTAACGTCGACATCATTAACATCGGTGAAGGAACACAAGAAGAAGTTGGTCACGGAACACACGGAAATGAAAACACCCAAATTCTAGTTATTATTTTCTTCATCTTTGCTAACGAGTTAGCCCTCAGGCTCTTGTCGTCAAATATAGTACAATATTAAGAAAATTACGAGTTGCTCGTCCCTGCCATCAAACTACACAGTAGCCTTTTCTACGGATAAGGGATATTTATGACTAGTAATAAATACTGCCCTATACTCATTTTACAATATTTTGTTCCTCAAACCCGACCCGTAACTTCCGACTTTTTAAATAATGAAAATTCCCGATAAATAATAAATTCATGACATCGATAACTCATACATTATATTTAGGGGTCGCGGTCGATGATATATCGGTAGGTATTTCTTAAATTTTGGTATTGGTACCTACTTATATTTTTCTCAAATATTTATAAAATATGAAAACACCTAGGTGTTCGTACCATAGTCCATAAACAAAGACCTGGTATGTTTATTATTCCTTCGTGTGAAATAAATATTTGCTTAAACATTCGTTAAATTAATTTGTAAGTTTATTAATCAATTTAATAAGTTTTTAAAACGGACAGGGGAGTAATGATGCAGGCAGATAACGACGTGCAATATTACCCTGCAGGCCATCACTAATAAAAAGTATTCAGAGGTTTTACCACAAGTCTTCTGTCTACAGCGTAGGTATTTAAAGTATTTACGGCGTTTCTTGCAACGAAAATAAACATGCGCCTCTGTTTTTTTTAACGTGGTAAAATCGTCAGTTGAGTCCTCCCACCCCGGGCAGGGCAGGAGAGACTGTCAGACTTGTACTGACTAAAATCCACGGTGTTCTTCAATAGCCCTTTATGTTCCGGGGTCACGGTAATAAAAAAAGTCCCGCGACCCCAGCAGGCTTTGGCCCTCTAAGAGCCCCCCCCATCATTATGCTGACGCTATTTGAGGCGCGCGTGGAATACGACGCGCCGTCAACTAGTAAATATTTGAACGAAGAACTAATTAAACCGTAGCCTATTTTAAAGTTTTGCTTTACGTCAGGTGCGAGTGCGCTACAACCAACAATTTGGAAGACAAACCAGCAAAACACTGTGTCAATTCCAATTCAGGGCATGTCCTATACTTAGTATCGATCATATAAAACAATGGGTAAAATTATCGACTGAAACCATGCTGAGTTCAGACGAGAGTGAAGGAATTTGACAGCTGTCTCAGCCTATATTACTCAGCATTCGCCATTTTTCTTTTAGTGCTGCTCACATATTGTATGTGAGCTGTTATCGGCTAACCGTAGGTACCCCGCCCGGGTCGACGGCGCGTTGTGTCCCACGCGCGCCTCAAAGAGCGTCAGCATAATGACGGGGCCCCCCTCTCAGAGGGCCAAAGCCTCCCGGGGTCGCGGGATTATTCCCTTACCGTAACCCCGGAACTTAACAGGCTATGAAGGACACCGTGGATTTTAGTCAGTAGAAGTCTGACAGTCCCTCCCGCCCTGCCCGGGGTTGGAGGCCTCATTTGATGATTTTACCACGCTAAAAAAAAAAAAAAACCGTAGGTACCCAATGTCCTCCTAAGTACATTTCAGTTTACTAACTGACATCGACTAAAAGTACCCAATGTCCTCCTAGTAAGTAGGTATTTTTCAGTTTTCTGATTGACCTATAGGAGGTCTTTATCCCAGAACTTGGAAAGCAGGGGCAGTATTCTTCTTCTCCTTCAACCTTTAGTCACCTAATGTAGAGTGTAGGTCTCTTCCATATCTTTCCACGTTTGGCGGTTTTGTGTTATGGCTATCCAGTTGCAGCTATTCGCTTGATAATTCTACCAAATAAAGTGAGTTATAGAGGACACATTTTACTTCGTTATTTTCAGCACTTCATTAATATCGTGCAATAATAGACTGCAGCTGGGGCGTGGCGTGGGTGTCATGCAATCAAGAGCGTGAGTAAAATGACTCCCTTGATTATCATTATACCTTGTAGATGAAAACTCTTTCATGCTATTGAACAGTATTGTGGGGTATCTTATTTACCTATTAAAAAAGAAACTAAAAAAACCGCCTTTATAAACCACCACAAAAAGTGTAAAATAACTTATATTTCGGAAGTCGGTTGCTATGTTTAATTATTTTTTAATTCATATTGCCCACCGACTTCCGGAATCATGAAAATCGGTTCACCCAGTCGGAGTTATGAGGCATATAGGTTCCTAACAAGTAGAAAAAAACAATAGAATTGAGCACCTCCTCTATCCATTTTTTGAAGTCCGCCCGCTTTGAGCTGACTTCCCTTATTTGAATGCCACTGGTAGCGACTCCTTTTATGTAATAAGTAATGTTTGTAAACTCACTCGCTATACAGGGTAAGTTCCTAGTTCCAAGTGCGGTGCTATTAAGGACGCGTTTACAATTGACGCAAAATTATGCCTTTTTTCGGTACCGATTCTTACTAAACTGAATCAAATCGAATAAAAGTAATAACGAATACAAACAGATTGGTTCTTTATCTTCCCAGGATAGACAAGCTTTTCTTGAAAATGATAGGTTTAAATACTTTAAAATCGATCTGCCGTTGCCATGTTTACCATATCGTGTTGTGTTTGCGAACATATTTTGTTCTAAAAATAACATATTTTAATATTCCTAATACTACTGAAAGTAGGCAAGTATAGTCTATTTTAAGACATAGACAATATTTCTTTATTTTTCATTCAGAAATACACCAAAAGTAATTCCGCAAAACAGGAAGATATTGACAAATTTTCGTCAGAAATTATATTTTTTTATCTATCAATATTTAATGGGTATTTAATTAGAAAGTCCTGAATAACTAAGGTTACTATCTTACCTTGCATCTAAAAAAAAAATGAGTTCATTTAAAAGTAAAATAATAGTGTAAACAATTATTTTATGAAATGACAAAATTCAATATAAAACCAAGACCATTTTGTTCTTTGATTTAGACGGCGCGGGGCGCCTATTGAGGGAGGACGTATCGCTCGCAACCATTTTGACATTAGTCACGTAATCATTAAAATTAAAAATATACGCCACCATTCATGACCTTTAGACGTGGCGCTAGTGCCTTCGCCATAACATCAAATTGCATTTGAAAAATGTAGTAACTCGAATTTTCCGTAGGTCATGAATGGTGGCCAGGAATTTTTCCAATCGCGAAGAGTACAGCGTAACCAACCTTTCTTGATACAAATTAATATTTTGAATTATTTTAATTCTGATCTGATTGTAATGTAAATGTATCAATGTGTTGAATACGGATATAACTGTATCTTATCCTATACTATTAAACGCGCATAAAAATAAATATATTTTACGGTTCTCGAAAATGACTCCG
Organism: Agrotis segetum; assembly: GCA_036375495.1. Classification (NCBI taxonomy): domain Eukaryota; kingdom Metazoa; phylum Arthropoda; class Insecta; order Lepidoptera; family Noctuidae; genus Agrotis; species Agrotis segetum. The sequence continues at coordinate 534,334 of JAQSVV010000122.1, forward strand.
ACGATTACGATGAAATTTGGAATAAGTATAAGTATTTATTGGTACGAAAAATCAATTTAGGTAAATGTTCCATGTCTGGGAAAAATTGTTATATCCGTATTTACACCCATAAAGATTTACACCAACAATATCTAAACTCAGGGGGTAATCTCCGGAAGTAATGAACCGATTTTAAAAATTGTCTCACTTGTCAAAAGCTATATTATTCACGAGTGCAGAGAGTGTAGGCTATAAATTATAAAGATATCATGTATATTTTACCGCCCAACGAAGTGGGCACGGGTCAGCTAGTGTTTTATAATTTCGTCGAGCGAACCTGGCGTTGACTTCCATAGGGCACGCATGCCGCAATCGCGGCGGTTAGACCCCTCTTTTAGGAATGACTGGATAGGCGTCACGGCGTCCTGCCATACCACCTGATGCAGGTCGTCACCGGACACCGAAGTTTCGGGAGGTACCTGTGTGTGTTGATAAGGAAGGAAGAAATGCCTGGAGCATACGGTCCAGGTCTGCCCCGCTTGGGTAGAGCACCACCGTGTCCTCACGGCGGCGATACGCGGCAACCTCTCGCGTCCGGCATTGGTCGAGGCCATGCTGCGGGGCGAGACGGTATGGAAAGCGGTCGCCCCCTTTTGCGAAGCAATGATGCTAGCGAAGGAGGAGGCGTGACGCGTAAGGGAGGAGGAGAACAGTTTCCACCATACAATGCAAAAAGCAACCAAAAAATAAAGAAAACCTGCAATATCACGGGTATTGCATCGATACCAGTACCCAAATGCATGCAGGTGTAAACGATCATAAAAAAAGTCTTTTATGGTCCCAATCATTGAGCGCGCAGCATACTGGAAAAGCATTGGAAAAATTCTTTCTTCATGGAAAAAAAAATGTTTTTTTTTTATAAAGACTCATAAAAGGCCTCGGCGTTAAACCACCACGCCAAACGACATTTCGCAATTTGCTTCCATCGGTTGCAAGTGACTCTCACAATGTCGTCGGTCCGCCTAGGAAGAAGCCTGTCTATGCTGCCGATTTTAGGGGTAGCTGGGTCGTAAGGTGGAGACTGTCCTCTCCCTCACGTGTCGCACCTCCTCCTTCGCTAGCATGACTGTTTCGTAGAAGGAGGTGACTGCTTCCCAATCCGTCGCGCCTCACATGACCTCGGCCAATGTATGAGCATTCTCGCGGACACAAACACTTAGAGATTTGTGTATCACTGCTACAAAGAGGTTTCAATCAATCGTAAATTCTAATTAGTTCCAAAGTTTCAATCTAGAGGCATTGGTTGTTTACCTGAACCCGAAAAGTGGTCGTAATTTATATACCGTATAAGTTCGCACCGACATTATCAGAAGTAAAAAGATTGAAAATGATCTCGTCCATGCCCCAATGCTTGATTGACTTGATTTATGTTTCTAGAGACATCTTATATAAATACTAGCTTCTGCCCGCGGTTTCACTCGCGTCTCTCTCTCTCGCGTATGGCCCCGTCCGAATTAGTTCCCTTAAGATGCGCCTGCAACACGACGCGCCATGACTCATGATCAGACGGCGAGCTATCCATTGCTCCCCGTCCGCAAGCGACTGGAATATGCCCTACGATTGCCAACGCCCAGGGTGTCTGCAGCGGTGGCTGGGAGAGAGGTAGAGGATGTCCATTCCCTCACACGTTCAGACTCTTCCCCTTTCCCTTGCCTGCCGCTGAATCCGCCGAATCTCCGACTTGCGCTAGGTTAAAGATGAGGACGCCCGCCGTAGCGCCTCTCCAACCACTCTTCGAAGAGGGATCTTACCGCCGCAATCATGACATGCCCTGCCCAGCCCGACATTATTTTGATGTGATAGTATTTTGATACTGTGATATATCCTAAGATATTCATTCAAATGAATTGAAGTCAAGGGCAATTTTGTTCAAACTCAAATGCTTCTAATGAATAACGTATTTACTTGGATAAGGATCAATATCATGTTAAAAAAGTCCTAAAATAAAAGTAGAATTTTAGGTGTGGATAACCTTTATCACCTAAAGGTTTGAAAAATAAATAGTAGCCGATTCTCAGACCTATTCCATATGCCTATAAAATTTCCGTTTATTGCCCGTGGTCCACCCGCTTGGTTCACCTAGGTGTACCACGGGAAATTATTTTTGCCCGTGGTTCACCTGAATGTCCACATGTTTTCATCGTAGTATAACGAAAGAAATATAGTGATATTACAGGGTTGGGTTTAGTAATAATTGGTAGTCGGTTAAGGTAACAGAGGCTTAAAATGGGTAAGGTTTAAGTCCTCGATTGTAATGCTACCACTATTTTTACGCGGAAATTTATTTTTCCAGACATTAAAGAAGAAAAGTATTTACAACCTCAAACCAGATAAAAACCGAAAACGAAACGTAAAAATGGGCGATTGACAACCATATCTTTGCCACTTATTTTCTATGGCGCAAAATCAAGCGATTGCATACGTAAAAGTGAATGTCATCTGTCATTGTTTGTCAATTTTATCAGAAAAGCCTCGGATCCAAGAGCGAGCGAAGCGAGCTCGGGAATTGGGGCACCCCGACATGGACAGGTTTGAAGGCATGGCAGGGTGTCTGTGCCAATGCCAGACCTCGCCATCGCTTTTGTGTTAGATTATTATTTTAGACCTTGAACGCAGAATTAGGAGCCCTACGAAGCAGGGTTCCGTCGAGCCACCTTGGTAGGTAGTAGGGAGTTATTTGACCTAGGATGCAAGAGCGAGCAAGTCCCGAGACTTGGAGCACCCTTGGAGTACCTTTCCGTGTCGGGGTTTAGGGTCTAGGAGTTGCCTTAACATGACAGTGGTGCCAGGATACATGAGGCACCTAATCCTTATGCTAACCGAAACCAATTTTTTGGAATACGCCTATTATGTGACTTTAACGAGTTTTGAGGTTAGGTTACAAAACCACATTTCCGCATCATGGGTGTGGTGCCCCCAGGGGTGTGGGAAAAGGGGTCCTCTTTTCCCCCCTCCGCCTGCCACTTTATACTAAATTTTACCCCCTTACCCACTTACCTACTTATATTTATGTTTACCTACGTAGAGGTAGAGATACGTTAAAATGTTAACTAAATTAATTAAATAATACTTATGCCGTCAAAATAATAATGAAATAAAATAAAAAAAAGTTTAAAAGAAGTACTTTAACACGGAGTAGAATTGGAGCCCCATGCAACTCATCCACTTCAAAACTGGGCCCAGGGACAAACCAGTGAAAATGAAAGAAATGGTGCTACTACCGTCGCTCGTCCACTTCGTTGCATGGGGACCATAGTGCCACCGTTTCTTTTTAAGTCCGTGAATTCCAGTTAGAAAATGAAAGAATGTTGCTAACCAGCAAAATTACTAGGCTGGCATGAGTTCAAGGTGGTCTTTTTTTTAATAATATGGTAATTATTTTAATCATTTATACAGTCTAGCAAAAGTACAAAACCAGTCAGGTGCAAGTATTTAAAAACATACCACCTTGAACCTATGTAAGCCTGGTACTTATTCTGGTTAATACAATTCTTTCAGTTTCTAAGCTTGTAGCTGGAATTCTGTGCAGACGGTGAGCTACCCATGAACCTTCTTGAATGTGGCATAAATATTAGTCGAGAATCGTACCTAGAGAAAATAATTTGACGTGGCACACCAAGGTGAACCACGGGAAAAAATAATTACCCGTGGTACACCCAGGTGAACCACGGGCAAAAATAATTTCCCATGGTACACCCAGGTGAACCACGGGCAAAAATAATTTCCCGAGGTACACCTAGGTGAACCAAGCAGGTGGACCACGGGCAATAAACGAAAATTTCATGAAATCGGTCAAGACGTTTCGGGAGAGTATGGTTACTAAAGCCGGATCCAGACTGGTGTAGCCTGAATCTTACGATTACGTGTAATCTGCATGAAAAGTGTGGACGGCACACGAACTCAAAGCAAATTGAGAACACGAATACTGCGTGCGCCTTTGTGTTCGCACAAAAACCGACAGCCGATGGATCAGCCGCGAGCGTTACATGTAATGCTGGCGGTGCCGTCCACACCTAGAATTCGCGTTACATTACACGTTGGATTCGCGTTACATTACAACAGTCTGGACCCGGCTTTACACTGTGATGGCGGCTTCACATTAGTGCCGTAAACCCCCTGACCAGGCGCGAACGAGAATGTGGATGGTTTTTGCGGGGTTCACGCGCATTCGTGCCTGTTCCCCGATCAGTGTCGGTATTGTGCCGAGAATTCACGGATTCAGTATCTAGTTATAAGTAGATATGGCTACGCTACGCCACATACTAATTTACGGCGCGGCGGCTTCGAATACACAAGTGTGAATCTGTTTTTGCATCAACACCTCTGTAGGCTTCATAAACATCAGATAGATAAGTACTAAAATTTCTACCAACCTGCTGAATAAATTACCAAAAGGACCAAAGCCTGCCGGGATCGCGGGACTAACGAGTAATCATGGCCACGATGGTCCGTAATTTTTACTGTTACACCTCAAAAAGATAGAACCGGGTGGATTTGGCTCCTTTTTCCGGAGAAACTCACGCCTTGGTCTGAGCAACCGGCCATGGTTAGTCTGATATTTGTGAATAGGTCAATTATCCAACTGCGGCAAGAACGCAGTATTTTACAAATACATAACGTATTATCCATTCGTTACCTACTGAGAAAATAAACTAGTGTCTAGAAGCCACGGGATCTCACTCTGTTTAAATTTTCGTAAAAAAATTGCAAATGCTCTTGTAGTTGTCTTTCTGGTATACGAGGCATAGATGTTTCGTTAGTGTTTTGTTTATATTCGTGGGGCATCACGCTGTCAAATTGACAGAAATTGTGTTCTTTCAAACGTATTTACGTCCTTAAAAAAAAAACAAAAAGATCAGTCGGATTTAAAGGCAGGACTGACTATACTTATACATATAACCTACGTGGTTCTTTTTGGCTTGGTCTCTTCGGACAACTTAAATGTTTATGTTGACTTTTCTACTACACAAAAAGTACGTACCTAAGTTCTCAATCCCAGTTTAACAATTCTTGTGAAGGCACCAAAAGGCTTAGTACGAGTTTTTCATGCCTTTACGATCGCGTTATCGTAGATTTCAATTTGCACTGAAAATAAACTAGGTTCGCCTGGTGACAAAAATGGGAAGCACACAGTTCTGAACCTAGTTTTTTTTTATATGCTATTTTCCATGTTTGCTTTTGTAACCTTTGTTTTCATGAGTAGGCTAAGTTCAAATACACGATTATAAGTTTTCAAACTGAAAACTATTATTAAGATATAAAACGAGATATTTACCATGTTTATAATTTATTTTGAGTGTCCCATATTTCGGCGCTGTTATAAATTGAATTAGGTATTTTAAATTAAAAAAATATTTACATTTATTTACATACTTAATTAACTAACCTAATATGTAATAAATTAAAGGGCTGATTTTTCAATAATCAGATTAATTTTATCTGTGGAATTAAAATAACGGTTTGAAATATTTTCCTTAGATGAACTTTCAAACCGCCATTTATAATCCTCAGATAAAAGTTATTGAAAAATCAGTCCTAAGAAGGAATTAAAGTCACTAAGGGGCTGTCTCCACGAGCGAGAGAATCGCGGCGATATTATCGCCGTGCCACGTTTTTCTATATACTCTCTATGGAACCGTCTCCACACGGCGATATTATCGCCGCGATGCGACGAGTGGCAACGAGCGCGCAAAACGTCATTACATCGTCGCTAGCCCGCCGCGACTAGCAACGCGACCGCCGCGCGCTCGCGGCGCTCTCGCGACGAGCGCGTGGCGGGCGCGCTGTCATTTCAGCATTGCCTAACGCAAAACGCGGCGATATCGTTGTGTATCGCCGCGGAATCGCCGCGATACCGTAACGACTCGCGACGATACGCGGCGGAATTATCGCTCGTTCGTGGAGATTATCCGACGATATAAGGGCGGACTCGTCGCGATTCTCTCGCTCGTGGAGGCAGTCCCTAAGAAGGAAAGTCAAAACATTGCGTGTAAATGTTTATGAGCAGATAAATCGGTTTACCCTCTTTCTTGTTCGTTTTTTGCGGTCGACACCACTATTCGTTGCCACTCGTTTCATTCACAACACGATTCTGTTCGGAAAACAGCAGGCCTACCCTGAACTAATTAAAAACGATTAAAAAGCAAGACATTTCAGTTTGAGTTCATAAACTGCATCGCTAAAACTCGTACCCTGACGTCCAATAAGCTGAAACGTTTTCGGGGAAAAAGAGACAACGCTATTTAATAATAGCATTGTCTCTTTCGACGCTAATATCTAATTGGCCATGCCATCTGACAGCAATTGTGCCAAACTGAGTCGCAAGTTTTGGTTTCATTCATTCAATTTTGTACCGCTTTGGTACCTTGATGTCATAAAGCAGCTCAACTGAAACGCTCAAGTTGTCAAAATAAGCAATCCAATAAAAGTTACTATTTCTTAAGATAAACTGAAACGTTATTGATGAATAGCAAGTTTTTAGAGGATTTTTTGCAAAAACCGACGTGAGTGTACTTTAACCTTTCTTTTAAAGTTATAATACCTATCCTACATAAATTTTTTCAACCACATTTGGTTTTCTGTAATAGTCTAATGATTTATTTTATTGAGTTTTTGAACGTAAGAGGCTCCAGTTTCGCAGTCAGTTGGACCCCTTCAATAACGATGATGCCGAATTCATTAGGCATTACCTAGTCTATCCAAAGAAACAAAGTTTGTCAAAGTCGTTTTGAAACGTTTTTGGTGAAAAAGAGACAACGCTATTTAATAATAACGTTGTCTCTTTCTCACTAACAACGTTTCAGCTCACAATTGCGATCTTTCATTCACTTATAACAATCGAAATATCGCTGAGCGTATTGGACGTCAGGGTACAACTTTCAGCGATGCAGTATAGGAACTCAAACTGAGATGTCTTCCTTTTTAATCGTTTTTAATTAGTTGCCACAGTACATAATTATTTATTTACCTTTTGCTATTAAATACAAAAAAAAAACTACGTGCAATAATAAAACCTTACATTTAGGATTTTGCTAGAGTAGAAAAAAACGGGAAAAAATAAGGTATTTTATTTTGAATTAAATTTCAAAGTTTTCATTTTTTTAATTTGCGCATTTACTAAATGAAACGGTAGCCTTTGACACAAAGACCTCGAAGCCATTCCAGAAAAAAAACGGTAGCCTCCATGATGATGTTGCGTCATTGTTGACGGAAGATAAGGCGGTAAGTTCGAAAGACTATGGTAGGTGGGGCGGAAGGTACTGACAGACTCTTACTGACTAAAATCCACTCGTGTTCCTTCGGATGCCCTTTACGTTCTGGGGCCACGGTATCCTGGGTTAAGAAAAAACCCGCGACCCAAGCAGGCATTTGGCGCGAAACACGACGCGCCACCGACCCGGGCTTGGTCCCTCGTCGGACGGCGAGCTACCCATCACTCACCGTCCGCAAGCCCGCTCCGCCGCTGTGCCCTCTGCTGATCAGAGGGACACGCGTTGGAGCGTCCACACGACAGCTATTCGCATACGGGCGAAGACCCCGTAGGCACACAGTGCCTAAGGGTGCTCCCACATCTAACGACGGGGATTCGGATTTTTCCGTCGCCCTTTCTCTTTCTGTCGCTTAGAAATGCCATTTGCTAGAGCGAGACAATGCGATAGCATGCGGCCGCCTTGAAGATTCCGTCGCATGCGATCGCATTGTTGTCTCGGTCTAGCAAATGGCAGTTCTAAGCGAGGGGTGCACCGGCCCGAAAAACTGGTCTTCCCCCCGACGTATCCGAGAGGGAACTCCAGTCCACGGGCGCACGTGAAGGTTTCCTGTCTTAGCACCCCCGTCATTGCATATTGGATAATCGAATACCACATAAACTGATTCTGACGTTATCAAAATGGCTTCAAAGCATTTGCGTCAACTTAAGAGTGAAATATGATAATCAAAATAATAAAATATAGGTATATTTTTAGGGCACTAACGGATTTAAGATTTTTTTTGTAATTTTTTAGTACTTTATTATCCAGTTTAATTCAAATGAGACACTTTTTGAAAAAGGGTTTAATACCCTAGTGTCAGTTTGTCTAGTTATTCTTTATGTAATCTGTGGAGTTGTGATTGTGGTTGTGATTTCAGTGGAAAATTTAAGTGAAGTGGGTTTTGATTTCAAATAACACTTTATATACCATAATTCAAAAAATGTCGTAAGTATTAAACATTGTTTTGTTTATTTACTGAAACTAAATAATTCCTTCGAGAACCTAATGATTTATTAGAAAGACAGCTTCTTGAGGAACTAGATTTTAGTTCGAAAGTGCTTTTCTTCAAGAAGCTGTCTTTGTGATAAGAAATTTAAGTTATTTTCTGTTGCATTCTAGTCGAAGAAGGAGAGTAACATTCAATCAGCTGGAGACGTTGTGGGAGTTTATAAACGACAATCAAGCTCTCGCAACGGGCTTCAGTAAAACATCAAGCTGGAGAGCATGCAAAAAAGATGTGGATAATAGAAGCAGACAGCTTAATTCTCACGGTGATGGTAGAGAGAAAGATTGGAAGGGTTGGTGTAAGGTAAATGAATTTCATATTATGTTTTATGTTACTGAAATTGCTTCACAATATTGTTAAATACATTCAGGTACTAACATGCGCCATCTTTTCAGTACTGGAATGACTATAAGTGCAAGCTTAAATCTAAAGTCGCCAGCGCACGCACATGCAGCTACCCCGCCCCCTCCGCTAGCGCAGACCCCAGCCCCTCCATCAGCCGCAGCAGCGGCGCCACACGCCTCGTCTACTCAGCGCCGAGTTGTACCCATGTCTTCAGCCACAGCAAGGCAGACAATGGTTAACATGTCTAGAGAAAGACTTAGGATTGAAGACCGAAAACACAATTTTAGAAAATGTATTCCTCGAACTCGGAGAAATAAAAGGCATTTTAAATAATAGGTAAGAAAATAAGTTTCTATTTTAAAATAGGACAGCGTCCACCGCACAGCCCAGACGCAGTGGTAGACGCCCACGACGACAGATGTCGCAAGACGATCTTCGGCCACCGTAGGATCGGGCGGTGAGTAATGAGCGACTCTCTGTCCGAACATGGACCATACCCGACACGGGCATGGTCCATAGGCGCGTTTTGTTCCACGCGCGCCTCAAAGAGTGTCAGCATAATTACGGGGCCTCCTTTAGAAGGCCTGCCGGGGTCACGGGATTTACCGAATTACCGTGACCCTGGAACGTAAAGGTCTATTGAAGAACACCGTGGATTTTTGTCAGTACAGATGTGACAGTCCCTCTCGCTCTGGCCTGGGTGGGGAGCACTCATTTGATGATTTAACCGCAATAAAAAAAGAGTTGATAGGTATTTTTTTAATTAATATTATCACTGTTTTGATGAATCTCTGGTTTTATTTAAAACCCAACCCTCAACGTCTACAATATATACAAAATGAAACAACAGCTTATTACATTATAATAACTTTGTTTTTCAGGCTTCCCGGATTGCCCACAGCCGATGAACACGTCTAGCTCTTGGCTGCTATGCACAACATCAACATAGTCATGTTGCATTTGAGCTTCTTGGTGAACCTCTTCATCAGTCAGTTCTGGTACTGAAAATTAAGCCCGAATGTAAAATTATATTTTATAGTTTAAGAACAAATTGTTGACACAGCACCTATACTAGGGGCGACTTTCACCAAAAGTTAAACATGTTTAAAATTTTATTTAATGTCAAAATTGTATGGAATTTTTACACTAAATAAAATTTTAAACATGTTTAACTTTTGGTGAAAGTCGCCCTAGGTGTAGCCAACAACAATTTACAAACAACAATTAGGGTAACAATTTGTATACAACAACAATATGTATTTGATTTTATTTTATTAAATAATGTAATTGAAAAGGAAACTTTTATTTAACAATTATTTATATTTCATCATGAATCATTCCCAAGAATCCTCTGCCTTGAATCTTGCGGGCAGCCGGGCGGTGGCGGCGCGGGAGCAGGGCAGGCATCGCAGGCCCGTTCTCGAAACTAGCGGGCAGATCGCCCGTGACTATTGGCACCGTGCACGACGGCGGGCGGCATAATGCGATTATAAAAAATAATTATGTAAAGTTGACAGAGCTGAATGTACTCTGAGACAAAGCTGTCGGCACTTCTACTATTCGCCACAATGAACGCTGCAATCGAATAGTACTGCCCCCACCTAGTACTTCGCACCCAGCGAATAGCCGCGTACCTAGCGTTGTGATTGTGTCATCAAGATATTGGTTTTTATTCGCGAACGAATTGTCTGAATAACGGCGGCAACATCTTTTTCATTCAAATTTATTCCTAAGGGTGCTTGTACACGGCGCATGTAACCCGCGCAAGTAAAGATGCGGGTTACCCCCGCGAGTAACATGCGCAAGCTACTTGATCAAGCTACCCGCGGGGTGCTTATACACGGCCATGCGCCGTGTATAAGCACCAACCTGCCAACTCGCGCAAGTAATGGTGGGGGTTTGCGGTTTACCCGCGCGAGTAACATGTGCAAGCTACTTGATAAAGCTACCCGCGGGGTGCGTGTACACGGCGCATGTAGCTTGAGCATGTTGAGGCACTTGCATGCGCCGTGTAGAAGCACCCTAACGCTCGATTTATTGTGGGCAAAAGAACGAGCGGGCGGTCACCGTTTGACATAAGTACACTGCTCGCTGCCCGCTCCCGCCCCGCTGCTGGCCGCGCCACTGTTTTCGAGGGCCGGTCCATTTTGATTTTACGCATAAGATCCTGCTGTTACCACGCCGCCGCCACCGCCACCCCGCTGCCTACAAGATTCAAGGCACAGGCCTGAATGCAGAGGGACGATACACGTGTACTGCGGAAAGTAGTAGCGTCAACTGGTGGAAGTGGAAGCATCTTTAGGTTTTACTTTATTATTCTTCGTGCTGAACAATATAAACCCAAAAAATATTGCTTTGCTTACTCTCTTCCTATGGTATTCCTCTCCTCCAATGTGCTTGGGAAAACAATGTATTTATTTCTCATTTGAGGAGAATTTAAACCATTGTTTATTTCATGCAATACTGATGACACCGTTTGTTGTGCCACTGAATGACCAGCTACGTCTCCAACTAGTCTTTGATAAGATCCTGTGGCATAGAATGCCAGTGCAATCTAAACCTTGAACAAATTACAACAATGATTGTACACCCTAATAGTACACATTAATGTAGTTGTAAAAATTGGATAGACTTAGGTATGCAGTTTCTCAAATCTTTTCTCACAAACAAACAAAGACATACATAGGTTAGGTTTATGAATAAATTATACGAAAGAGACAAGAAGTTATTTATCTACCTTGTTCTCTATACGGTTAAATCCGTTGGCTTGACAGGCTCCTTGATCAGCGGGCTCAACTCTGAGCACAAATTGAGCACTACGGATACTTTGGATAGCCTGTAGCGCCTAATGAAAGGGTCCAACGGCCGCGTATCTGAAGCCTCTTAAGTTTTTGTGCGTAGTGTGAGGCAGAATCTTCCTCCAAAAACTCAAACAACAGTAGATCATCACACATCTGTTAGAGAAAAACACATGCGGTAAAAAAGGCACCTATGTTATGTATTTCAGACTGTCACAGCAAGATTAAAGTACACTTTACTTTGGTTTTGATAGAAATTCACTAAAACAGCTCCAAATAACCTTATATTCGTCAAGAATCCAACAAACGTTTCAGTTAATATGAGAAAAATAGTAACAGTGACAGTTTGAGCGTTTCAGTTGAGCTGCTTTATGACATCAATGTACTAAACCAGTACAAAATTGAGTGAATGAAACCAAAACATGCGATTCAGTTTGGCACAATCGCTGTCAGATGGCATGACCCACTAGATTGTACGTTAAGCTGTTGTCAGGGTACGAATTAGAAGAACAGTTCAGTTCAGGTCATGAACTGGATCGCGTTAAGAGCTTGGCGTAAGGCCCCAGTGAGTGAAACATGGTAAATATCCAATTGGTATATTGAAATTGACAGGAAAAAAATATGTTAAAAATAAAATAATACACAATGTTCAAAATATCGTGTCATTGAAGAGGATGTGCGTAGGTACAGCGGTTGCTTGTTAAACGCTGTCGATGATCATGATTTGTTATTCTCATTTTAACTAGAACTGCAGTATTCCTATCTATTTTCATAGAGGTTTCCTAACTAAGTTAGTGTTCGGCATCCACTCTGTCAAATAGCGGCGGAGTAAATCAGCGCCGGCCGCTGATATTCCGAAGTCCACAACTCAATTACCGGTGCTACCAATAACTAAACTATGTCTGCATCGTACTGTTTTCTAACCAACATTTTCGAACCAAACAGCAGTTTTCAATGGAAACTAGAATTTTATTTAAAAATGTGGATTACAGTCTTTTTTCACAAGAGCCGTCTTGGTGGAGCGAAAGAGACTGTTAAATTGTCTTGACTGACTAAAAACCATCCTATTTCTTCGATTGCCCTTTGTGTTCGAGGGTTCCGTTGTCGTTTTAAGACTGTTCTGTGGCGCCCTAATCTACACCTACGAGTATGGTGTGCATCTATCTACATATCTATATACATTCCAGGAATTACACCGTGACTGAGGAAGGCTGTTTCAATTCACTGTAAAAGCTGTCTTTCGCTAAATAGATCAGGGGGACATCTCGGTTTACGCTGTCGAGGCGGCTTCCTCAACACTTTCAATACAAATTTAAGCGTGCCACACTTTACTTGAAGGAGCAACGACACAAATTATGACCCGTGTTATGAACCAGATGGTTGTGAAAAGTTCGTTAAATGAGTTTTAGACTTTTATTGTGATCTTGTTACTAGTTTTCTATAAAGTATTTAAGTACAGACGCCAGCAGGTACATGAATCTGTCAAATTTTACCAATCGAACATTAACTATCCACTATTATAAGGTTGAAAATCTATTAAAGTGAGAGATTGAGGTAAGTAGTTTGATGTGCTCGCGTCTGTACATTTAAATCTAAATGTAGAGAAACAGAAATTAGTGTAAATTACATCTGTCTATTCCGTCTGCGATTACATTCATGATTTTCATTTTCGAAACTAGTACTGAGGTAGTATGATTTTATACACCCATAGTAGGCACATTAAGAACGCCTTGACATCAACGACATTATTTTAATCCGTTTTTCATCATGTTTTCTTTCTTTTGTGTGAATATTTTCATGGACTTTCACCCGGGGAAGGCAGAAGGGGCATGGCTCATGTCAAGCTCGACTGACTAAGAAAACACGGCGCTCTATTGCCTTAGGCTTGCGGGTTCGCTCACTCAGTCTCTGCTTCGGGGCATAGGCCTCGACCCGACTACATCACTGAGTCCTCCCCTTTCTAGTGAACGCCACTGCTAAATAAATATATTTTAGGCACCACTGTTAAATAAATATATTCTATTTTACTATAAAACCTTTTGGACAGAGCAGTGTAAAGAAAAACAAGTGCGAGTTGGACTCGTACACGAATGGTTTCGTACGATTTTCTATAAAAACTACTACGTTTTTTGTATGGGAGCCCCCTTCAATATTTGTTTTTAGTATTAAAGAAATACATCATCTGTGAAAATTTCAAATGTCTAACTATCACGGAATATGACATACGGCCTGGTAACATATATAATATTTTTCCTACTCCTCCACTATTCTTTTCTGATTAATTTCGTTGCAGGATCCAAGACATGGTAAATTCATTCTCCGGGACACGTCCAGCTTCATTGCTGTCTCGGCGTTTTTCTGGTAGTTGCCACTGTTGATTCTGGCTCTCAGGAGATGCAGTGGTTTGGGAATAGTGTGGTGGGCTTGTCCTAATTAAAAATACAGTCTGGTGACACACGAACAGACAGGCGGAAAGCGAAGTCTTAATAATAGGGTTTACTCTCTGGGAACTACGGAATCCTAAAAATTTCAATTGGTAGTCGCACCATTTCTCCCATTACCAGCAGCCGTCTGCGCGATAATCGTCTCTTCTTTCGTTTGAGTAGATTGGCACATGATGTTTACATAAAATCACTATTATTTTAAACTCAAAATTGTTTTTAATTATCTTTCTAATTTCACTCGCGCTGTGACCTTGAATGGCAGGGTCGCCATGAAGTGTCGTGGTAAATGAAAGACATTAAATGTCTTTCATTTACCATGTCGTTTATGTCGTCATTTACCTCGTCGAGTGCAAATTTTGCACTCGACGAGGTCTCGATTTAATGTGTCTTTTCTTATAATGAGCGTACATGATCTTAGCATATTGCTTACTTAGCTAATCCTAAATAAGGTGTGAAACACACACATACATAATAATACTTATGATACTTGCTTACACACACTACAACAAATTATTAGATTATTTATTCCAGACTGATTTATCAGGACTATATAATGTTTAATACGACCACGAATCCGTCGTTGTGAAATAACCCTTAGTTTGTTGTATTTACATGTCAGCGAATTCATTGTTGCTTGTTTGGGTCTTACAAGTTAGGAAGGGTTCTTAGCTAACGTAACCGACCCTTGTAATAACGTAATAAGAACATTTATTTGACGTCATTCACTATTGTGTGGAAACTTAACATTTGTATTGTAGTTGTTGGTTGTTGTTAAACAAATTAGTAGCCAGTGTAGTGTTATAAAGGTCAATGGAAGAAATACCATTAGAAATATAAGATTTTACCATTAGAAATTTAGCATAGAAAGCGTTCCTGTTTGATTTCTACCAAAATCTCATATTTCTGGGTGTTGTTGTATTGTTTAATTAAGTAACGATTAGGTGATTATGTCCTTTTATAATCATTGATCGTAATCAAAAGCGCTGCGAACCTATAATTATTAGCTATTATAATAAATAGAGCCTAATATAATAGGCTCGATTTGAATTACGTTTATATCTACCTCGTTCAGCCACTGCGCCAACCGTGTCGTACCGTGCGTGCTCGGGAGTACTATTCCGTTATTAGCCATTTTTCATTCTTTTCTCTCATAATAATTATAAGTCCTGTCCATCTCCATTTTAGTTGTCTAAAATTGTGTACCAACCTATTTGAACCTATAATACGTATTCGTGTGTTTTTGTTCTTAATATTTATTATTCTTTACGGATGCCATCTTCGCTATTCGCCAACTGTGCGAGAAATACAGAGGTGCGCATAAAAACTTGCACATGGTGTTCGTCGACCTCGAAAAGGTATATGACCGAGTGCCCCTTGAGGTTCTGTGGTGGGCCCTTAAGGAGAAAAGTGTGCCTGGGAAGTATGTGCAGTTGATCCGTGCTATGTACAGTCGATGCAGCACCCAAGTCCGGTCTACAGCGGGCACTACCGGCAGCTTCAATGTGGCTGTTGGCTTGCACCAGGGTTCGGCTCTCAGCCCGTACCTCTTCCTGATGATAATGGATGCTCTGACGTTGGACATCCAGGAAGAGGCCCCCTGGTGTATGCTGTTTGCCGATGACATTGTGCTGATTGCCGAGAGTGGCTTAGAGGTCCAGAACAGATTGGAGGTGTGGTGGCAAAGACTGGAGAACGTTGGCCTAAAATTAAGCAGAACCAAAACAGAGTATCTGTTTTGCGATTTTGGCGGTCTCTCCAGTCCTGTGCCCATAACTCTTGCAGGAACGCCCATACCAGTCTGTTCCGACTTCCGGTACCTCGGGTCGCTTGTCCAAGGAGATGTCGATGTAGACCGGGACATAACACACCGGATCAACTCGGGATGGATGAAATGGCGACAGGTCACTGGAACAACTTGCGACCCACGGATGCCCCTCAAGTTAAAGGGGAAAATATACAAATCCGTGATTAGACCTGTCGTATTGTACGGATCGGAATGCTGGGCTGTGAAAAAGATGGGTGAGAAACGATTGCATGTAGCGGAGATGAGGATGTTAAGATGGATTGGATAAAGTAAGGAATGAGTTTATAAGGGGCAGTTTGAAAGTGCCCCGTATTACAGAAAAAATGAAAGGGAATCGTCTATCTTGGTATGGGCATGTGATGAGGAGGGATGACAGTCATGTGACTAAGAGAGTGATGAGTATGAATGTTGATGGATGGAGAAGAAGAGGAAGGCCAGAGAAGAGATGAGAGATGGATTGTCTAAGGAATGATATGAAAGAAAAAGGAGTAGATGATACTATGACGTGTGATAGGGGAGAATGGAAGAAAAAAACGTGTTGCGCCGACCCCAAGTAAAATGGGATAAGGGCAGGAAGATGATGATGATTTATTATTCTTTAAACGGTGAAGGAAAACATCGTGAGGAAACCGGCATGTCCATGAACCAAAACTTCGAAGATATGTGACATCTCCCAACCCGCACTGGGCCCGCGTATCCCTCTCACAGAGTGGAGGCCTGTGTCCCACCAGTGGGAACATTGTAGGTTGATGATGATGATGATTTATTAATGTATCTTGATCGTTTTTCAATTTAATAAATTTGTACAAACAATATTGCCAGGAAGTATTGTTATAATCATGGCTTCAACATGATTGTGTCTACCTCAGAAGTGCTTAATAAGAGATTATTACAAGATTTGATGGCAGCGAACTGTTACGATACAGAGTAGTTATTAGATCCATAAGGTTACAGTTTATTTCAGATCAAATAGTTCTGTAGAACTATTCACAGTACTAGTATGTTTACTAGACGTAGCTCGACAAACAATAAAATTAATCAATAGGATTTTGTCGATGAACGTCATATAAATACACGTTTTTTTTTTTTAAATATCTGACGAGTTGCGAATCTGACGAAGTGCGTTTCTGACGAGTTGCGAGTCCGTCCTGACTCCTGAGAGATGACGAGTTGCGTTTCTAACGAGTTGCGTTTTTGTCGACATGAGAATGATCCGTGACAAGGGTAGTGTTCGAAATTCAACCCTTTTTAGTTTAAATTCTATTTAAGCAAGAAAAATAGCTTTCCGCACTATTTTTCCACATAAAAACAATCTTCTACGAAAATTGAAAAAACGGAAAAAGCATTTTTTTTAAATACCTATATTTTTTCATCTTTCAGATTTTGTTTCACAGTAAAAGTTGTTTAAAACCATAAGTACTTTCAGTCCATTAAAAAGTACTTTTATCTTTGCAAGTTCTAGGAAGGGTTCTAGGAAGGTTCTAGTTTCTAGGAAGTTTTAACTGTGTCATGGGTGAGTTTACAAACATATTATAAACTCACATACACAAACACCCAGACCCGGAAAAACTACCTGCAGCCCATATAAATATTTGTTCCGGCGGGGCTCGAACGCTGTGAAACGCTGCGTATCGTCGATCACTCAACCATTACGCCATGCCGTGCCTTGTTTTACAAAAACCCTGTATAGAGTTGGCTACCGATACCTGTATTCATGGCACAAGGCCAATATCTGACTTACATTCTGCAACGTAAATATTTTTCTACATTTTACGTGCTACGAATAAATCACATTTTACACAGAAGTACAGTAAACTAAAACGACTAAAATACTCTTAAGGTAGTACACTCGTAGAGTCGTAGCTCGTAGCTACGCAAGTGCTACGAGCTACGACGTAGGAACTAATCTGATCTCGTCCCCTATACCACTAAATCGAATTTAACTCAGCAATCCCCAATTTTATTGTGTCGGAAATTCCGTACTCGGATTCCTGATAAAACTTACGAGCATTTGGTCCCAGGAGATTTGAGTTTCTAGGCAGACATGCTATCTACGTTTGACCGAGCCGTAATTGTGAAATTGTACCTATGTGTGCTACAGTCAGCGGCTACTGTGTCCCGCCTAACAAGAATTCGAATATACATTCTCTGGATAGCGTCTGAATGTGGATTGGATATTATTACAGCGTGGTATTGTATGAGAAAACATTTTGTATTATTTCAAGGTTTGGCTTTACAGGAACTACGGGAACTGGGGTAACTTTTCCAAACATTGAATAAAAATATTACATGATAAAATTGTTTAAGAAAGTACTGTTATGTACTCCATTTGTCTTATCTAGAAGACGCTTGTCATGCGAGAGATAAAGGAAAGGAATAAAGCCGAAAATCACTTAAATAAATACACATTATTTGCACAACTATCTATACTGAAAGCTCACTTTATTGAACAATAAGTAATAATACAAATAAGCCTTCATACATTGCACTGTATACGTTCGTCAATCGATATAAATGGACAACACTGTTGGCGCAATGGCTAAGCCATTGACAGCTACACTGATGACGTGGCTTCGATAGGAACAAACATTATGACATTAGGAGTGCTTGTTCCGACTCTGGCTGTTTGTGTATGTGACTTTAAGGCTTTTCGTATACAACGTCTCTGTGCCTATACTATACATTTTTTATCGTGGTAGAATCATCAAATGAGTTCTCCTACCCATACTGTAAGACTAGTACCGACTTAAACTACGGTAATCTTTCAATAGCCCTTTACGTTCCGGGATCACGATTACCTAAAGAAAGTCTCGCGACCGACACTAACTTGACTGACCTATTGGTCTAGTGGTTAGTGACCCTGACTGCTATGCATGGGGTCGTGGGTTCAATTCCCACCCAGGACAAATGTTTGTGTGATGAGCACGATCATTTGTTATGTGTCTGGGTGTAATTTATCTATAATATGTATGTATTTAGAAATATATAAGTATGTTTGTCAGTTGTCTAGTACCCATAACACAAACTCTGCTTAGCTTGGGACTAGATGGCGTTGTGTGATAGTTTTGGAATATTATATTATATTATTATATTAATATCTGGTTGACCGAGCTTCGCTCGGTTTTTAAAATGTCTATATCTTGGGAACTAAGCATTTCTCGAACCTGGGACTTGATAAATCGATTCCTTGAGCCGAAAAACCCCTAATCTGTAACTTTCATGACAATTCTTGGAGCCGTTTCCGAGATCCTGATTATATATAAATATACAAGAATTGCTCGATTAAAGATATTAGATATATATTATATTATACTATATTATATTATATTATATACCTTACCTTAAGGCGTGCCTGTGCGTACACAACCAGCTGAGACGCGCCATACGACATGTTATTTTTTAGGCACGCCTAAATGTTAACAAACAACGCGTCCACAACACAGGAGAAATTCCTAGGGTGGGACTACATTTTCTTTAAAAAAATTGAGGAATATGCCATGCACTGTCCATGTCTATTATGACTCGACAGCCGCTCGGTCGATTTTCCTTCATTTTTCTCGCTTTTTTTGCATGTGTGCATTGTATGGGATCGTGACGGTGGATTCTTGCATGTGCATCTGCATGAGGGTTCCCGGGAGGGTGTTACTGCATCCTGCATCCAACCCTGGATTTTAGTTTTAAGACAAGTTTTTCGACTCACCACAAGGAAGATAAACATCTGAGCTTGTAGCCAAACGGCAAGCGACAATAATTAACGTTCAGCAGTCGCTAGTAGGTACATTTTCAACTTTATGCCCCATCGCATAAAGTTGAAAATCTAGTAAAGACTGCTGAGCCTTAGCAAACGAAACAAACGAAAACGATCCGTAATCTTTGATAGATTTTCAACTTTATGCAATGGGTTATAAAGTTGAAAATGTATTAGCGACTGCTGAACGTTAGCGATTGTCGCTTGCCGTTTGGCTTTACCTTGTAACGTTGTGGATTACCAACGTTCATTTCAAAACTATAAATAGTTCATTAATATAAATTTGTAGGTATCTAGTAAATATTCTTGAATTACGTCGAGACAAAAAGTAATTTATAAGTGGGTAGTTCTAAACTGGTAGTAACATTTGACAGTTCTGTAGTGACAGAACTGTGGAATGTTCTAGCTGCGGATAAGTGAGTGGCAATGCTTATGCTGTCTCACTCTCACGCGTGCAAAGTCCAATTCCCCTTCTCTTTGAGCGAGGCATTTTGTAGCAATCAGCTGGGACTTAAAACATTACCGCGAACGCTGGACGTAGTAGTAGACGTAGTTCCTCACTATATTAGGACTATCTAATTTTACTCGTCCCAGACTTAGACAGTTTTTTTAGTCAAATAATAAATACCTAATTATTATTTAAATTCTGTGTAATAACCCCGGCTTAAGGGGAACAAGATTGGGGTTTGAAATACCTATCCTCAACGTTCGTTGAGTTCGACAGCTGACTCACGCTACCGAACGTTCGAGGCCTGCGCACACACAGCACCTAGCCGCACACAGCTGACCAGCCGGCGCATCCACCATCCTGTCCCTGGGGTCTCTCTCACCTCGGGACAACTCCTCGCCCATCGCGTCTCTGCACTACGCGATAAGCCAGGACAGTACTTAGTGCGCCTACTTCCACGGAACGATTAAATACTAAGTGACGGCTGTGAACCACGACCTTAATAAATTTTATTGTAAACGTTGGTGGGTTCTTTTATTCAACCCACCCGCTAACCGTTACATTGGCGCCCATTTACGTGGTTTTTTTATTAAGGTCGCTTGGTTTTTTTTTGTTCTGTGGAGGTAGTAAGTGTGTTATTTTGGTGTTTTGTGTGTTTTGTGAAACGTTTTTGGTTTAACGTAGCCAAAGTGTACCCTACCCTACACATATATTTTATTTTTTTACGTTTGTTTAAAAAGAAAGTAACGATTTTTTTTTTACTTTTCTTTTTAACTATTTAGATTTTTTTTTTAAACTCATCGCAGTAGTAGGGCCCTTGTGAAGGCCCGTCCGGGGAAGTACTACCACCACACTTATTTCAACCGCATAGCATTTTATGTTTCGGTTGTAGGGTGTGGGTGCCGGGATTTCATTACAGGCACATACAACCTTATCACCTGGGTTCGTCTGCCTATAAAAGAATTATTACTTTCTTTTCTTTTATATAGGTAAATTGTTTTTTTTTTAAATTGGTTATTGCAGACCCTACCTCATTCTGTCAATACCAATATTTTTTTTCAATTCATTTTGTTCAATAGTAATATTTTGAAACAACTTTACTTTTTTTAAACAGAACATAATTGCAGACTATCTCAATCTGTCAATTTTTTTTTCTCCTCTCAATTCGTTTTAAATTGTAATTCTTTATTTTTTCAGTTAACTTAACTTTTGTAAAACCTAGGTACATATTATTGCAGACCCTACCTCATTCTGTCAATATTCTGTCAATTTGTTTTAAATTGTTATTGCTTTTTAAAGCTTAACCTTTTGTAAAGCGTACACATTGGTTGCATTAACTCCTTTTGTGTGTTTTTTTATTTTTATTGCGGTGCAATTGTTTTTTTGTACTTGTTTTCTAGATTGTTCTCAACCAAAACGTTACTAGGTTTTTCAAATTCAAATTGTAACA
Organism: Agrotis segetum; assembly: GCA_036375495.1. NCBI lineage: Eukaryota > Metazoa > Arthropoda > Insecta > Lepidoptera > Noctuidae > Agrotis > Agrotis segetum. The sequence continues at coordinate 555,666 of JAQSVV010000122.1, forward strand.
GACAGAGTGTTAGGACATATAACCGTTAATTTTATTTTTCTCGTTGATTTTTTTTTTTTGGTTTTGGCACTTACCCTACACTTTTAAAATTTTTTTTTTCTTTTGAAAAATTTTTAAATCATGGCTTATCCATTTAAGTTTATGTCGCTTCATAAGTCTGAACTCGAGTACTTAGTGATCATTAGAGGCGAATCATCTTTAGTCACGGTACGGGACTTACATAAACGGATAGATAATAAATATGGACCATTCTTTCCATTATGACATATTAGTTAGTCATTTATCATTATAGCTTTAACTAAACTTTGACATTCTAGTTAGTCATTAATCATTTAACTTTGTTATTTTGACATCCTTTAAAAGTACTTGTAAATTTTAAATCTTAACTTCTTTTTAAATTTTGAATACCTATTACTATACCGAACCTACCCAACCTACCAATTCTTTTCTTTTGTTAGTACTTTTGGTCTACCCTATAGTTACTTACGTATAATGATGGCCTACCCCATTCATTATATTTTATTTTTTATACCTATCGGCCCTACACCGAAGGTTATTATATTGATCGTGGCTCTAACCCATCGATCACTTTGGTTTTGTAATACATGGTTGTGTTTTTCTTACATGGTTGTGCTTTTTCTTTAGAGCGGTAGCAACTCTTTAAATAAGCCCTTGCGGGAGCGGTCGATTACTCCTTAAATAAACCATAAATCATAAAGCACAACTGTGTCTATAGAGCGGTAGCAACTCTTTAAATAAGCCCTTGCATCATAAAAAACACAACTGTGTCTATAGAGCGGTTGCAACTCTTTAAATAAGCCCTTGCAGGAGCGGTCGATTACTCCTTAAATAAACCTTAAATCAAAATTCAAAACCAAAGGACATAGTTTCTTCACTTAATACTGATGGTCTACACCATTCGTGTTGTTTACTATAGAGCGGTCGCAACTCTTTAAATAAGCCTTTGCAGGAGCGGTTGGTAACTCCATAAATAAGCCTTAAACCAAAAACATAATTTTATCATCCAAATTTAGATTCAATTAAGTACATTAAAATTTAAAACTGGTAGCTGGATTAGTATCGGTCGGTAGATGGTTAAAAGGAAAAGAAATAATTTAACAATAATATTTTATTGAACTCGATACATAAGATTGCATTATTCTCTCGCTTAGTACACTTTCATCTTTGAAGAAAACTATTGTAAGGCATCAGGTTAATGACAACAGGATTCCTATATATTTTATATTGTGCGACAGCTATCTCTCAAAACTAAAGCTAAAGCTAAAACATTACCGCGAACGCTGGACGTAGTAGTAGACGTAGTTCCTCACTATATTAGGACTATCTAATTTTACTCGTCCCAGACTTAGACAGTTTTTTTAGTCAAATAATAAATACCTAATTATTATTTAAATTCTGTGTAATAACCCCGGCTTAAGGGGAACAAGATTGGGGTTTGAAATACCTATCCTCAACGTTCGTTGAGTTCGACAGCTGACTCACGCTACCGAACGTTCGAGGCCTGCGCACACACAGCACCTAGCCGCACACAGCTGACCAGCCGGCGCATCCACCATCCTGTCCCTGGGGTCTCTCTCACCTCGGGACAACTCCTCGCCCATCGCGTCTCTGCACTACGCGATAAGCCAGGACAGTACTTAGTGCGCCTACTTCCACGGAACGATTAAATACTAAGTGACGGCTGTGAACCACGACCTTAATAAATTTTATTGTAAACGTTGGTGGGTTCTTTTATTCAACCCACCCGCTAACCGTTACAACCTGTTCGACTATCTACTAGCGCAACACAAACCCACAGAGGTTCGTAAACCTCTGCATGTGGATTTGTATTGCGCTAGTCGTCTCTCGTCTGTTTACCAAAGTCGTAAGATATCGGAGATTTACGTCGCGTTGTGTACGAAGTGGTTAAATGTTTGTAATTCATCCACGATACAGAAGAAATTCCCAGAGCGGGAAATATTAAAAATAAAACATCTCAAAAATAGATTGTGTACCGTTATCAATAAGGTCGGAGTTATATTTATCAACTCTTCAACAGATAGGTCCATGAGAGTATTATCGTGATGGAACCCACATTAATCTGACTTTGATAAATGTATGACTTTATCATTAATGGAGCAGAGTTACTCGTGGTGACCCTAGCGTCGGTCAGTAGGGTAATTAGTCAAATGGATTTATGTAACCCATGGAAATGGTAGGTATTAGGTTATGGATTGGGTAAGCGCAGTTCTTATCTGCATATCGCGGGTTCGATTAATTACCATCTGCACGTTCTGGGTCTGGATGTTTCTGTATTTGACTTTAACCATCCAAAAATTTAACATCTGTTGAACACATATCTAAAAAAGTGTAACTGCAAAACGATCCTTAAATCAAAGCCAAATGCCGTTTTGCAGTTGACAGTTTTTTAAATAAATGTTTACTGATGTTCAACTTTTTTCGTAGAAAGACGGTAAATGTTAGACGAAGTGGGAAGCCGTCGCCTCCTTCTGCGAAGCAGTCATGCTCGCGAAGGAGGAGGCAGGAAGCGTGAGGGAGAGGACAGCATCCTCCCTCCACCCCAGCCGCAGTGGTAGACGCCCCCGGCCGCGGCGACGGACGTTGACAGATGATCTCCGGCTACCATAGGCGCGGGCATGATTGCGGCGAGTGATGGGCGACTCGCTGGCTGACCATGGACCATGCCCGGGTCGACGGCGCGTTGTGTTCCACGCGCGCCTCAAAGAGTGGCAGCATAATGACGGCACCGCCAAAGCCTGTCGGAGTCGCGGGACTTATGAATTACGGCGACCCCGGAACGTAAAGGGCTATTGAAGGACATCGTGGATTTTAGTCAGTAAGAGTCTGACCGTATGGGTGGGAGGACTCATCAGAAGATTTTACCACGATAAAAAAGACGGTAAATGTTTGTATACGCACCTACTATAATTATATTCTAGAACATTTTTTCGAATGGGGCAAAGTTTTTTAAAAGATTCTTTATTCACTCGATTCTTTTCATTACACTATATTAGACCCAACCCCTGTTTTCATTTGCGACGTAACGTTGAAAACTTTTTGAAAATGAATGGGCACGGTTGGACGTGGCAGGCGGTTGGTACTGTCGAACGTTCTCCCCAGCCTATGATTAATCTTGTGGCTTGCTATATTATTTAGGAAGACCTGCCTTCTTGTTACTTGTTGTGTGCATGTCGCAGGGATATGATAAAGCGAGGAATAGGGATTTGATCAAATCCCGGGAGATGTTAAAATACGAGTAACAACACGATTTTTATCATTTCCCTAAACAAATCTTGTGATTTGACAAATCCCACTGAAGAAATCTAGTAATTTGATCAAATCCCTAAATTGGTTCAGTGAAATGACAAAAATTACTTTTCTGTGGTATTTTAAAATTGAACTAAATCTAGTAAAATGTTAGAAAACGTCGAAGGAGCAATAATAATTTGGCAATGGTACCTAAAAGTACGGTGATTTGAAAATTAATATGATTTGGAAAAAATATAACATGGTTTAAAAATAATTGGAATCGAATCAGTTACTGATTCTGAACAAACTTTACCTACTCGTATACTAAAAGTAATGTTGTACATAAATAAGTAAGAAAAGACTTAATTCGACGGGGGTAAAATATATTTACTATTACTTACTTCCAATCTAAAGTTCTCTTTGACCAATTAGTTTGCATTTTCTTTAAAAGCTTTACATTCTGACCTTGTTTACTTGACAGTGTAAATGCCGCAGACAGCGAAAAATAGATGACTTTGCACTTTAAATTTTAAACGACTTCATTTGTAACAAAATTGAACGACGATGTGACGAAGATGCTGTCGTATCTTAACTTAACTAAACAACAAACCGTTGTGTTACCGAAATTCAATTTATCCTATTTACATAGGAAGAGTAAATGTATAAGTAGACTCAAATCCGAACGGAAGGCAAACATAAAATCCAATAATTACCAAACATTTCTGTCTGTATAACGTTCATTTTCGTGTGTCGGATCCTCGATTACTGTTGTAATGGTTGTTATCTCGACACGCTTAGCTGAAGCGATATTGTGCGCCATTGTGTACCTTTATGCAATTAATTTGCGAATGTTAATTGTGCCTGGTGACAATGTAGCTACCGTTCAGATAACATTGCACTTAGATGTGATATATCGGGTGATAGAGCGACGTAATTGTCCATGATTGCAATATTGAATGTACTGCGTAGGTGATTGTTAAGTGTGATATATTCCTTGGTAGCATTCTGTGAAGTATACAACGTGTAACGTTAATAGCGCAAAACGTCTTGTGAGGTAACCCAGCCCATGTTACAGAACAATGTTTGTTCCAAGACTTTTGGAAATTCGCAAAAAAAAAAAAGATTTTTTAAACTGATGGACCCGATCAATTTCTTTATTTTTCATGAAAAAGCAAAATTGTTTTTTGCGAATTTCCAAAAGTCTTGGAACAAACATTGTTCAGTAACATGGGCTGAGTTACCCCACGAGACGTTTTGCGCTCTTAACGTTACACGTTGTCATAGGGGTTGCTTGCGGTAAATGAGTATTACAGACATACCTTTCAATATCTTTATATAGACCTATTCAAGTATATTTTCAAATTGTAACCGCAAAAACGACCCGAATTTATTTTCTACATTGTGTTAAAATCGAAACAGTACAAATACATCTAGTCTAGAAAGTTTCTGTTCAAAATGAATAAAGTTTGTAATTGTAGAAAGCTTTCTGTAATGAGTTGGAATAGTGAGTTACTGTTCACTTAACACGTATACACTCTAGTGTTCCACTTTTACATTCAAACTAAGTTTTGTAACTTTAGGAGGTTCAATGTTACATACTTTCATACAGTGTATGGATCACTCAGTCGAGAGTTGGTTCATATATTTAACATACGAGCTGGCACGATTCCAGTTCCAGCTTATGTATTAGCTACTATGGAACTATGTTGTATAGCTTCTATTGTTCAGTAAGTAGCCAACTTTTGACTCCGTCATAGTTGAGATATTGAGTGATGGAGCGCATAAGGTGTCGAAAGGAATGATTTTACCCAAACTTCTTTGTCGTATAATACAGCCCAACTGAAGTACGATGAATACGTGTTCAGATGATCTTCTGTATTTTTGAAAAAGAAAAGTGAGTGTATGAAAACGTGGTAAAAAAACTAAGCATGGTTTTGTAATAGAGGTAATATGTTGTACCTATAGATTTTGCTCAGGTATAATTGAAAAGGTAAGTGTAAAGCCTTGCTACAGGTTTGCCAAAATGCTATTTCAAGGCAACATAGCAATTTAAAAAGAAAATACATTCTTTTATATCCAATAAGTCAGCGTACAACGATATAAATAGAACACGATCCCTTTGAGATAAATACATTCGTTTGAATACGAATCGTCGCAAAACCCACAGAGTTTGAGTTTGTGTGAAAATAAAATAACTTTCTGGTTTACAATAACCCCGAAACGTAAAGCGCTATTGAAGGACACCGTAGATTTTAATCAGTACAAGTCTGACAGTCCCTCGCGCCCTGCCGTGGGTGGGAGGACTCATTCGATGTTATTAACACGTAAAAAAGCATGAAGAATTCTACCTCTATTCTACGAAGAACTGACAAAGTTATTTCAATTATTTTTTTGCCCGAGTTTATCAAGACCTGTAGGCAACTGAAGAAAAGAAACGTTTAATTTGTACATTTTAAACATCGTCATTCTTAGGACGATAGAAATCTTTCTAGATTCTGTAACTTTGTCTATTCTTGCGTCCACAAAATCTCATTGCTTGGAGATATCCCAAAAATACTACGTCGGCCCCATGACCCTGGGTTTTCAACCCCGTATGATTCAAAAACTAGCTGACATCAGTGATAGAGAACAGCGGGAGGAAACCTAGACTTAAGGCCGCATAACCAGAAAGTTGGCAACGTCGCTAATAGCTGTCAAATATTTACAAGTTTTGATTATTTTTGCAATGAATAAATAAGAAGTATGGCTCTATATAAGGTGCTTTAAAAATATCTGCCAGGACTTAAATGGGGGGTAGTATTGCGTTTATAGATTACAATAGTAAAGATAAATAATTGATTATTTGTCATATTTTTTTTCATACAAAAAAAAAATACGTATAAATTTGACTTAATTTATTAGAAAACCATCCAGTAGAGTTACGCGTTGCCGCTCCGCACCGAATTCATTTCAATTTTATTTCGCACTAATACGCGCGTAATTTGTGAACCACATTATGCAGAGTAGAGCCAATGTTAATTTAACTTGTTTACTGTCTCAAATTGAATTGACTGTTCCGGGGAACGAAATTTCTTCACTATAGTAATATATAAACACAATACCACCCCCCATTCAAGTCCTGGCAGATATTTTTAAAGCACCTTATATATAGTGCACTAGAAAACTAATATGGGAATTAAATTAAAACACTGATTTTGATGTTGTAACCGCTTCAGGTGTATAAAAGGCATTTGGAATGTTTACAAATGCTTTTTTAACGTTTAAAACTATGTATTCGGTGTTACGATATTTATTATTGCATTCTCTAATCAGTTTTTTTTTGTGCACTACAGAGCTATATTTCTAATTTTCATACAGTTTTGTTACATTATTTAAAACTTGTAAATATTTGACAGGCATTTGCGACGTTGCCAACTTTCAGAATATGCGCTCTTTACTATCGATACAAAGCCATTTCAGAGAAGTGTAGAATTCCTAGAATCCCAAATTGTATTTGCTGTATTAGACCCACAAATTGTAACTTTATTGGTAGTTTTATCGGTTGTTTCAGCTTTATTTGGCAGTTTACGTGATCCAGTTAGCATTAACGTGCTATAACGGCTGAAACTGATACATTTTATCGATTGACAAGCTAACGTATCATTAGCTGGCCTAACAATGGAAGCTGGTAAAAACGCCCGGTTTCTAGAGCTTGTTAAAAAGTTATTGAAATCGTGTATTTTAACTAGAAGCCATACAACTTGGGTCTCTTTTCGCAAATTATCGTTTGTGCGTGTAAATTACTTCATAGATAACTAACGCTTTTCTTTGAGGCGCGCCTGGAGCATAGCAAAGCGTTACCGACCCAGGCATGATCCATAATCGGACAGTGAGTTCGAAAAAAAAAATCCATCACACTCCGCGAAGGAAAAGTCCTTACGTAATACGTTGACTAAATTAATATTTTCCCAACTTTATATTAAAAGAAAATTGAGACGCTTTTGGGAATGTTTAACGTTAGCACACTCATTAACTTTTCAGTAATTAATGAATCTATGAAATCGCTAGACCGGAATAAAATGTTCCCGATTAATATCACCGATAAAATTGTTTCTGCGAATGACAGTAGTCGTTAACATTTTGAAAGGATATTTTCATAATTTTCAGGATTATGGTTTTTGAATAGAGTCTGATACAAAATTTAACAGAATTTATATACAAAAGGCTTCATTTATAGTTTGCTAATTTAGTTTCACGTAAAATTGAAATTACATGGATTTATTCTACCTTTATAAATCTGAATGCTACAAACTTACACAAGTAGTAGGTATGGAGTTTTTACATCCTGCCTTTGCACCCCTTTTGGCTTACCCATTTGGATTTTGCCATTGTTAATAGTAGCAGATTGGTGCCAATAGCCGTGTCCCCGAGCACCCCCAAGTAACATAAGACTTAAATATCTCTCTATGAAGGTTCACTTTTGCCTGTTTGTCTATTGGTAGCTTGATGTTCTTTCGCTTGAGGTTGTCGGGCAGAGCAGCTGAGTAGATTTTTCAATCTATAGAGGTCTGAAAGCAGAAATACGAAGCCCTACCTATAACTGTGATAACATAGAATTTTTCTATTTTAGATTGAAAAATCTTCTAGCGATCATGTGGCACTCCCTGGGAGAGGCCAATGTCCAGCAGTGGACTGCAATAGGCTTAAATGATGAAATGAATGATCAGGCAACTACACTTGGCATTAATTTTATACGTTAGAATTTAGAACTAGCATCTCATGTAGCATTGATTCATTCTTAGCTCGATTCGGGCTCTATTTAACGGAGCAATGCACTAATCAAAGTGTAGAACTAACATCAAAAATCACATAATACTCTATGGTACATAAAAACATGAGCAACCAAAAAGCTTTCTGTATGTCACGCTTCCGTTGGCAGCGCGCGATATCCAAACTCGGTTCGAGTAACCCTATTTTCCAAAGTTTGACAGGTCAGTGCACAAACACTTCATGAGTGATCGCAACTATTTCTTTACTCTTTTTTCATCTAAAGGTCGTAGGGGACAAATCAAGCCGAATGAAAGTCAGTCAGTGTGTTTTTTTTCTTTACATGTTAAAATCATCCAATGAGTTCCACCGGGACGGGAGGGACTTTCAGACTTGTACTGACTAAAAGCCACGGTCTCCCTCAATAGCCCTTTACGTTCCGGGGTCACGGTTATTCGTGAGTCCTGCGACCCCGGCAGGCTTGGCCTTCAAGTCCTCTCTTTGAGGCGCGCGTGGAACACAACGCGCCGTCGATCCTGACATGGTGTGGACCATGCCCGGGCATGTGGTCGAACATGAACCAATTTCCTAAATCTATAGGTTATAAAATGGATGCATTAGAGTAACTAATGCCACCATTTATAAACTTTGGTGTGGTTTTAAGCGAAAGGTGTTCTGATGTGGTAAACCAAAAATATCAACCGGTGTCTGTTACATATTATTTTGTGCATAATATTTGAGTTATATTTTCGCTCTATCCTTTTGATCTTGCGTGCTCATAAAGGTTGATGTCGGCTTATCGTATTATTTACTATTGCGGAAGTAAAATAAACATGTGCATAATTTATGCTCGTTTGATGGCAATAGGTTTGCCCGTATTACATGAGATTTCTTTCCATTATTCATTATTTTAAGCATTCGCGTGTAATGTAAACATTATAGATTCAACTTTGAGCATTACATTACAATACCTAACTCCCTGACTGACGAGCATTCGCGTGCATTTAGTAATAACATTATTTAAAGAATATTACATACCTGAACCACAAACACACAGTAACAAAGAAGTTTAGAAGAAGAAAAAAATTTAATAAATAACGTTAAAAAAAAATTAACATCATGAATATTGAATGCTGAGAATGTCTACACCGGAAAGGTTACCAACTAAACATTTACCATTTATTGGGTGAAAGACACCCAGCGCCTGGTTTACAGTTGGCACCCCTATTGACGCACGGCCGAGGGTAGGCTAATAAAATATATAAACACAGTAAAAATGAAGACTGAGTGTTTAATAACATGAAACATAATCATAGTGTCTATCAAACGTTTGCGTTAAAAGAACATACTTATGAAAAACTTTTTTTAATAAGTAGATGTACATGTTCTTTGCACACGCCACTGACGCCGTTTATTAAATTTTACTAATTCAATGAAAATAATAGTAGTCTTGCTACATATGAGGAAACTTGGAAATTAACTTAGTTTTAAGCTAAACTTTAATATTGCATGATGAAATGGTATTCTACTTGGAGTTCCATAGAATTTGATTGAAATGTTCTTACTTCGGCTCGTTTTACTTTCATGATATTTATTCTAGCTTGTGGTAAATGAAGGTTATTACAATGAATATTAAACATGAATCTTTAGTTTTTTTATGTTGCAGATCGCTAATGGAATGTCAAGCGTTTATCATAATTTTAATTTAGTTTGTTTATTTTGATTTTTAGTATGGTAACGCTTTTTTTTTTTTTTTAGCGTGGTAAAATCATCAAATGAGTCCTCCAACCCCTACTGTCAGACTTCTACTGACTAAAATCCACGGTGTCCTTCATAGCCTGTTAAGTTCCGGGGCTACGGTAAGGGAATAATCCCGCGACCCCGGCAGGCTTTGGCCCTCTGAGAGGGGGGCTCCGTCATTATGCTGACGCTCTTTGAGGCGCGCGTGGGACACAACGCGCCGTCGACCCGGGCATGGTCCTTGGTCGGGCAGCGAGTTGCCCTTTACTCGCTGCCCGCATGCCCGCGCCTACGGTGGCCGGAGATCATCTAGCGACGTCCGTCGCCGTGGGCGCCTACCACTGAGTATGGTAACGCTTGAGTGTGTTTAGTCGATTAAAGTGAGCATTGGTCATTTTAGATGTGAATAAAAAGGCGGTAGACTTGTGCAGTTGACACATTCAAATTGTAATCGTGGTGACCAACGGTAAACTTGGTTAACCTCTCTACATTCCATTTTATTTTATTTCAATCCGAAAATAGATCTTCAATCTTTTGTTATTTTTAATTGCAAAGTGTTTTAAACAGTTAAGTTTAGTGTACCGAACAGTGCCTGTTTATTTTTGCACGTCGGACTCCACGTACCATCATGACCAAAAAGTCAACGAAGACGTGCCGCATCTGTCGTCATACTTATATTTACTTATTAACAAAGGGACACGAACAGCTTCTGTATATAAACTAATAAATAGTGCAGATATTTATGACTACAAAGCTTATATAATTGCCAATCTTTTCTTTATCTTTATCTTTACCTATAATAAAATCGTAGAGCTGTCATTCCTGTACATTGAATATTTTTTTCTTTTTGTATTTTTTTCGAGATAAGGGATCGATTCTGATGCCAAATCAACTTTCTTTTTTTTTCGAAATTTTTTATGTTTTTTTTATTTGATCTATCTCTTAAACTACTGCAAAGTTGTCGATCAAATTTTCCTCAAATGTTCCTAATAATATGCTTCTGTTAATAGGCTATGTATTATTACGCTATTTTTCCTGGGAGATAAGCAATTTTGAATTTTGTTGTTTTTAGATGTTTGTTGATAGTTGGAAGCTAAGCCACTGGATATTATTTAGTCAATTTTTCCTCAAATATTCCTTAAACTGCTCTTCAATTAGTAGGATATGTATAATTACGCTATTCCCCTTGGGGAATTAGCAATGATATAATATGTTGATTTTCAGTCACTGTTGACATTTGAATAAGAACCGCTATTTGAAAACCACTGTCAGCGTACTAGCCAGTCTGGTTGGTAACCTGCTTGACTTTCGTGCAAGGGGTCTCTGGATCAAACCTCGCAGTTTTTAACTTTTTGAGATTTTTTTTATTTGTCCTGAGAGTTTCAAATAATTGAAAAAAAAATGTGCATACTTTTATTTCAATATTATTCGCGATTTTAAATTATTACTATTTTTTTTCAATCGTTCTCTAGGATATAAATTTACACTGATTTAAATTGTAGGTAGTAAGTTGGATATTTTTTTAAATTGTAATTGTTTCGAGGTGTGGAATTTTAAAGATTAGAAAAAAATCAGGGTTTCTATGATTTGTGTTTCTTTATGTTTTGAATTGGTGCTCAAACCAGTGCATAGATTCTGTTTTAAACGACGACAAGTTGTACTCATCGAGTCAGATAATTAGTTATTTTTTAGGTATCACGCGGTATGCTAAAGGGAGAAGAGCATTGCTATCGTACGTTCAATTTGCAGCGATACTGAAAATGGACCCAAAAATTATAGTCTAATGTTTAAAATAAACACGGTTCTTTGAAATTAATGTCGCTCAAATAAGGACGTTTCCTATGCAAACTATGTACCTAGATATAACATTATTGATCTAAACTAATAATAAAAATGCAAGTATGTTTGTTTTTAACCTTTTCACGCATTACTACCTACTGAATCGATCGTCCCAAATTAGCATATAGTACGTTGTCAGGAGTAGAGAGAGACACGGATATATAAGGTATCTTACATCCCGAATAACAGAAGAGAGCAGTTGCCGAGAAAACAATTACGTTCATATTCCAGATGGCGCCACTTATACGATCCGTATTGTTTCTCAAAATCTAAATTAACGCAAGCGAAGCCGCGGGCAAACACTAGTAATAGATAAACCAACATTCACCAACATAGGTGACAATTTAAGCTAACATCTAAATTAATGTAATGAATTTAATTATGAGACTCCAGATAAATTATGGAATCAGGCGTTACTTTGCGGAAATCCATGACATTAAAATGTTATGAAAACAAAAAAAAATGTAACCGCCTTCAAAAACAACCACAAAAAAGTGTAAAATAATCTACAAAATAACTTTTCTTTCGGAAGTCGGTGCCTTTGTTTTTTTTCTTTTCATTGTCTTTTTAGCCACCGACTTCCGAAAAAAAAGTTATTTTGTAGATTATTTTACACTTTTTTGTGGTTGTTTTTGAAGGCGGTTACATTTTTTTTGAAAAAGTTTTTATTTTACTCTTTATAGTTTAAATATTCAACCCGAATTCTTGTCAAGAACATTATTCTCTTACATGTGCACTATAATTTTGTAATCCTTCGCACCAGTACTTACATCACTCATGTACACATTAAGCTAATAAAATTCCATATCTCAAAAATTACTAAACCGATTTTGATGAAACTTGCAGTATTCTCTAAGTTAAATGATACCTAGTACAACAAAAAAAGAATTACTTAAATCGGACTTGTAGTTCCGGAGATATGCGAACACAAAGTAAATCAATCGATGCCTACTCCTTACTGTTAAGCAGTTGTACCTTCCATCATCAGGTCATCCACCTGAGATGATGATTATCAGATGCAAATACTTGAACAGCTTTAGAAAATATATGAAAATGGTACTATGTGCCTATAAAATTTGAAGGTTGCCCTCGATTTCCCTAGGATCCCATCATCAGATCCTGACCTGGTGATCATGGGACCAATTGGAAAGTATACCCTTTCAACAAAAGAAAAAAATTCCAAATCGGTCCAGGCGTCTTCGAGAAATCGGGGAACATACATAAAAAAAAAAAAAAAAAAAAAAAAAAGATTCCGACGAATTGAGAACCTCCTCCTTTTTTTGAAGTCGGTTAAATATTTAGTTTTCGACAAAAATCCAGGCTTGTTGCAGGATGCAATCCCACCCTATGCAGTCATGCATATGCACATGCAACAAAGGACCCACCCTCCCGCCCTCATGCATAGGCACACATGCAACAAACGGAAAAACAAGCCATGCAATCAAACTTATACTCGACACGTGTTTCGCCCCTCCACGGGGCATCCTCAGGAGATGTTGACTCGACAAGCGAAGGTAGTAAAGGGATTGCATCCTGCAACAAGCCTGGATTTTTGTCGCGGAATTAAAACTAAATATTTTTCATAACATTTTAATTTGAGACTCAAGTCAATCTGTTTCGGTAAAGATGACTTTCACTTGAATTTTATTTATAGACACTAATGTATCTACCCACCACCTTATTTCCCAACACGTAAAATTCGTTTTCATCCCACCTATTCGAAAAGGACGACTTGGTTCGCCTTTAAGTGCGCCCAAAACTGGTGTTTTCTATAGGGAACGTTTAGCGGGCAGAAATGAGTTTTTAATCCTCTTTATAAGTGCGCCGGAAAGAACATTGCCGCGCACTTTTTGAATTTGGAACATCTAAGTGCGCCGCAAAGAACATTGCCGCGCACTTTTTGAATTTGGAACATCTTAGTGCTCTGCACCAAAGAAATCAAACGCAAATAGTGTTTGAATAAAGACTGGCTGGAATGACGGCCCATAGTCACGCCGCGTCGCTGGCTGAATAAAAATTATAGATTGTTTTTTTTTTCGGACAGTGGCATGGATGTATTAACTGTAGGTTGTAATTTAATGTTTTCCACGATGCGTTCACATGTTTTCGCCTCGTTCTCAATGGAATCTTCTATATAATTTTCATAATTGCGAAAATGTCTCAAATGTAAATATGTATAAGTTTTTAGTTGTTTTAATATTAGATAATTTCAAGTTAGTTGTTGCATTTTTTTTAACCCGTATAATAATATTACAATAAAATACGAGGCGCTTTTTATTTTCTCATAGTGGGTGATGAAAAGTAGAGTGTATCACTCGGGCGCAAAATATATTTTTGGCTCGGGCGGCGTACTTTGAATCCCTCGCTACGTTCGGGATTCTACCAAAGAATCCCTCGCTACGCTCAGGATTCTACAGTAGAATCCCTCACTTCGCTCTGGATTCAAAAAAGCGCCCTCGCCGTAAAAATATTACTTTGCTCCCTTGTCATACAATCTACTATTTTCATCCCCCCACCTCGGAAAGACTATTTTTTCTCTTCGATATCTGAGCGTAAAAGCCGTTTTTATCCTCTAGTGGATAAAGTAAACTGAATTTAGAACATGCACGTGCGCTAAAGAGTTGTACCAGTAATGCGCCCGCTGACCCCTACAGCTGATCGCTTATTGTGGTGCCCATTTCACGTTCGAAGGTTGTCGTACCACATAAATTGCAAAAATAGAATTTATTTTATACCATTCCCACTTTAAAAAGTTACTTTTTCTCACTGAAAACAGTGAGTAAAAAGCTCTTTTTCTCACTGTTTTGGCGTTTGAATTTAGAACACATTGCTGCGGTCCACCCCCGTCAGCCCCCGTGTTGTTAGGATAATGTTACTCTTAATTTATATCATTGTTCCAAGTTTAATGTCAATTTGTTGGCGAAGTGACCGAGCGATTGGACTACTTCGTCGCGTGCAGTGGGTTCGATTCCCGCACGAAGCAAATTTTCGTATGATCTACAGTTATTTGTTTCGGATCTGGGTGTTTGTGTATGTGAATTTAGATGTTTGTAAACGCACCTTTGTCTTTTTTTTTATTTGTTAAATACCTATCTATTATCGCTTAATTATTATTTTTCTTGTGGTCATGGTATAAAGTATCGTATGTAACTCGTGAATAAAACGGATTTAAATCGAGGGCCTGAATCACTCGCGTCGCTCAGGATTTAAATAATTGAATCACTCGCTTCGCTCGTGATTCAATCATCATGAATCACTCCCTGCGGTCGTGATTCAGTCATTAAAATCCTTCGCTTGCTCTTGATTCATATAAAAGGCCCTCGCTTTAAATCCGCTCTTTATTCACTCGTTGCATAATGTACTATTTCATCCCCCCATCTCGGAAAGGCTATTTTTCCTCTTCGATATCTGAGCGTAAAAGCCGTTTTTATCCTCTAGTGGATAAAGTAAATTGAATTTGGAACATGCACGTGCACTAAAGAGTTGTACCAGTAAAGGCGGCTGCTGACCCCTACAGCTGATCGCTTGTTGTGGTGCCCATTGGGCTAACTTGAATCCCGAACCAGAATCCTTTGGTGCGTAATCTACTATTAATTTATTAAAATCTTAAAAGAATAGAATAGAAAAGAAAACATTTATTTGATAATGGACACAGACACAGACATAATAAAAAATAAAATCTCAGACTCGGAACCTTCTTGACTCAGAACTTTTCTTTTGCGGTTTTCTTTTCACGTCCTATTTATTGTTAAGGCTGCGCTACAAGCGAAATTATCAATTTTGGATTGGATTTTTAGAGTACTAAATCGTGTTTAATTCGGAACAAAAGTATATGTTCAGAAACTTCATTACATTTGCGAGGGCAGAGTCAAACAGAAAACATAAAAAGACAATTTTTTCTCGATAGAAAATGATCACAAAGTTGCCTCTGATTTTCACGTTTTTTTGATTTCATTCTATTTTGGTTCGTCCTACAGAAATATAAATTAGATCAATATGGACACAATTACGTAGCCGAGGGCAGTGTCTGGCACTTTTTTGAAATATTGTTTATAATAAAAGTTATCATTGTTCTTAGCATTCGGCGCTTAGGACGTTTTTAAACCGTGTAGAATGCTATTTTCCATTTCGCGGCACACTAGAATCTGCGTCACGAGTGAAGGTCTGCGGAAAATTCGTGGTACTACATTTTTTTAATACAATTTGATGTAATGACATAGACACTAGCGCCGCGTCAAAACGACTTTTGTCGCGGCGCGGGTTCTAGCTTCAGGCATCATTTTGTTTCACCTGCCAGTCGGCGCCGCTCTATTGAGACGGGAGGACTATGACAGTTTGCACCGCGCCCGGCGGCTATTAAAATAATAATATTTTTGTTGATATAATCAGAGAAACAACACATAATACAACAAAAATACGAGAGCTAAAATATTTTAAGACTGAAATAATTTCAAATAGCCGAAGACCATTTTTTTGAAATTTCTTTTGCCACATGCGCGCTAAATAAGCAGTATGTCAATTGTTCTGCTGGTCGGGTATTTTTTATTACTGTATAATGAGGTCGGCTTAAAATAAATGATGATTTGTTTTTGTATAGATTTATTCATGTTACAAACTTATAAATACAAACACATTTATTTCAAACATCGCCATGCTAAGTCTAGTACGACACAAATACTCGTATTTTAACGTTATAATATTATTATGGTTTAGGAGCAGAATGCTTATCATCAGCCGGAAGATGTCCACTGCTGAACATAGGCCTCCCCCTTAGACCGCCACGCCGAACGACAATTCACCACTTGCATTCATCGGCTGCCCGCGACCCTCACGATGTCGTCGTTTCACCTAGTGGGAGGCCTGCCTACTCTGCGTCTTCCGGTCCGTGGTCGCTACTCGAGACCTTTTCCTCCCCATCGGTTATCAGTTCTACGAGAAATGTGGCCTGCCCATTGTCACTTCAATTTGCAAATTTTATGAGCTACGTCGGTGACTCTGGTTCTTCGCCGAATATCCATGTTTCGGATTTTATTCCGCAAAGAAACTCCAAGCAAAGCTCTTTCCATTGGTCGTTGAGTGACTCTTAAGCCGGATTTACATTACAAAAGTAGTGTCATGCACGATAAAACTAGTTTCGTGAAACTTGTTTCAGCACATGTGAAAGTACTTTCGTTTAAATTTTAGTGTCGTGAAATTACCAGTATCGCGGAGATACTGGCCCTGTCAAGATCAAAGCTGTATTTCATTTATGATGCAAAGCGTCGCTGTAGAAATGATGAAATATAAAATAAATATAAAATTTGTCTCGGAAAAAAGACGTTGATAAATCCACCAACGTTTGTCTCGGAAAAAAGACGTTGATAAATCCACCAACGTTTTTAGTTCCCTTGTCTAGTCCCATTATGGAATTACTCTACTAGTTACTTTCATGCAACTAGTTTCGTAATGTAAATCAGGCTTTAGTCTCTCTTAAAGGCCAGCAGTCAAAGACCAGAATGCTCAATTCCCATAAAATGGCAACAAGGCCGCGCAAATATACGAGTAGTGGCAAGGTGGTAAGTTCTTATGTTGGTAGATTCTCGTATAAGCCTAATTCTCAAAATAGCAAATTCTCTCAAAATAGTGATACAACTAAAAGCGGGGTTTCCATTAGGTTGCCCGACAACATCGTGAGAGTCGCGGGCAACAAATGCATCCAAGTGGCGGTTGTCTTTCGCGGTATAGTGGGGAGGCTTTTGTTCAGCTATGTATACGTCTTTCTGATGTAATTCTAAACGATCATAAACAATCTAAGCCCAATGTTCCATGAACGTGATACATTGAATGGAATGTTTATTATACATATTTATTGAACACTTCTACACCATTCGCAACTTGAAATTGAAAATAATGTAATACATATTTACAATACAAAAACAACCACAAAAAAGGGTAAAATAACCTACAAAACTTTTCTTTCGGAAGTCGGTGACTTTTTTTATTAATTTCATAGTCTTTTTTGCCACCGACTTCCGAAAGAAAAGTTTTGTAGGATATTTTACCCTTTTTTGTGATTGTTTTTGAAGACGGTTACATTTTCTTTGAAAAAGTTTTTATTTTTTTAGTTTAAATATTCAACTACAATTCTTGTAAAATATGTATATCATTTTTGTGCACTAGAATTTTGTAATCCGTAACACCGGTAATAACATCGTTAACATCTCTTTCATTCATTCCCTATCTCGAAAACTACTGAACCGATTTTGTTGAAACTTGGAGTATTCCCTAAGTTGAACGATACCAAGTAAAACTAAAAAAGGATTACTTAAATCGGACTTGTAGTTCCGGAGATATGCGAACACAAACATAATTTACTAAATCAGTCGATGCCAAGTCCTTACTAGAGGAGTTGTACCTTCCATCATCAGCTCAGCTACATGAGATGATGATCACCATACGCAAATACCTAAATTACTTCATAAAATTTGCGGAAAACGATGTGTAGGCCAACAAAATTTGAGGGTTGCCCTCGATTTCTCCAGTATCCAATCATCATATCCTGACATGGTGACAATGGGACCACTTCAGAAGTATCTCCTTTCGAACAAAAAAAGAATTTTGAAAATCGGTCCACAATATTGGCGGAGTAATCGCGTAACAAACACACAAAAAAAAAAACATACCGTCGAATTGATAACCTACTTCTTTTTGAAGTCAGTTAAATTAACTAGAAATAATTTCCACTAAATTAAAATACTGTAAGCAGGCAGCCCTACCGCGTCCGTGTGTACCCCGCCTGTGAAGCCGAGTCGTACCTACTGTCATAATGTTAGACTGTGGCACTGTAGTTGTTTTGTTTTTTCAAAGAAGTTTTGCAGAGCGCGTCGTCACAGCGCCCGTGGTTGATAATGGTACTAGAGCAGAGGCATGTGAGACGCGAGGGTGAAATCTGATTTTTTCCTGGCATAATACCCACTCTTAAGATAAACCAAGATAAAAATAAGAAACTTAAAAACATACTAAACTATATTTTATTTTCTGTAATACTTACCTATAATAACGTAGTAAGTAGTTATTACCTAAACTTTTTTTGCATCTACTCATTTCCTCGCTGAGGTGGGATGAAAAGTTACGTATTGCACTCGAGTGCAATAGTTATTTGTTATACAAGAGTGCAAAGTTGCTTTTTAACCGCGTGCTCAATTTTGATGACCGAGCAAGCGAATGATTCTAAAATTGAATCACGAGTGCAACGAGTGATTCAAAAATTAGAATCATGAGCGGTAGCGAGGGAATCAAAAGAGCACAAGGTGAAAAATCTTTGCACTCGAGTGCAACACGTAACTTTTCATCCCACCTCAGCGAGGAAATGAGTAGATGCAAAAAAAGTTTAGGTAATAACTACTTACTACGTTATTATAGGTAAGTATTAGGTACAGAAAATAAAATATCGTTTAGTATGTTTTTAAGTTCCTTATTTTTATCTTGGTTTGTCTTAACAATAAGTAGGACGTGAAAAGAAAACCGCAAAAATAAAGTTCTGAGTCAAGAAGGTTCCGAGTCTGAGATTTTATTTTTTATTATGTCTGTGTGTGTGTCCATTATCAAATAAATGTTTTCTATTATATTTTATTCTATTCTTTTTAGATTGTAATTAATTAATAGTAGATTACGCACCAAAGGATTCTGGTTCGGGATTCAAGTTAGCCCAATGGGCACCACAACAAGCGATCAGCTGTAGGGGTCAGCAGCCGCCTTTACTGGTACAACTCTTTAGTGGACGTGCATGTTCCAAATTCAAATTACTTTATCCACTAGAGGATAAAAACGGCTTTTACGCTCAGATATCGAAGAGGAAAAATAGCCTTTCCGAGATGGGGGGATGAAAAGATTTTTCACCTTGTGCTCTTTTGATTCCCTCGCTACCGCTCATGATTCTAATTTCTGAATCACTCGTTGCACTCGTGATTCAATTTTAGAATCATTCGCTTGCTCGGTCATCAAAATTGAGCACGCGGTTAAAAAGCAACTTTGCACTCTTGTATAACAAATAACCCTTATATTCCAAACACATCCTTACCCTTTACCTGTTAGTTAATTCAATTACATGCGTCTTCAAATTCTCTTCGCTAGTTGTACATTGAGTGGAGGGCTTTTCTCCAAGGTCAAGCCTGCTTATACGGGGCGAAAATCCGATTTGACTTTATAAACCGGTCATCTGAGTTCGTCACTAAATCCTACTGAACTTTATAAATAAAGCGAGACTTGTACAATAGGTTTCCAAAAGAACGAGTGGACTGTGAAACTTTTCCGAACGCTCGTTTCAGGCTGACAGCCATCGGCATTATAAATAGCGGATCGTAGGTACTCATGCGTTGTATAGGGGTACACTACGATAATACGAAAAACTTTATTCCGAAATTCATAAATACGAATTTCAAAATACCGATTTTCAGAATTCCGAATGGTTCAAAATTCCTAATATAACAACTCCGATGGATGAATATTCCTATTTTAATAATTCCGAAATTTCAAAATTCCTAACGTTTATAATTACTATTTTCAAAATACCGAATTTCAATAGACCGAATATCAAAAATTCCGACTTAATGTATTTTCCGAAACATCAAAAACGCGAATACCGAATATTAAAATTCCGATTCGGGTCCGTCAGGTCAAAAAGTCCGAGTCGGGGTGTCCCAAGACACATTTTGCTCGCTATTGCATCCTGAGTTATAGCACCACTAAGGTAGTTCTATTTCTGTGAGCAAGGTTTAAAGTAACCTAACACGAAGGGGATGGAGGGGTGTTTCAGACCCCGCCATCCCCTTCGAACCTAACCTGTCCGTGTCGGGGTGTCCCCAGTCCCGAGCTCGCTTCGCTTGCTCTTGCATCCATGGTCAATTTGTTGACTGCCACCTTCCAAGGTAGGTCGACGGAGCCCCGCTTCGCGGGGCTCCTATTTCTGTGAGCAAGGTTTAAAGTAACCTAACACGAAGGGGATGGCGGGGTCTTTCAGACCCCGCGATCCCCTTCGAACCTAACCTGTCCGAGTCGGGGTGCCCCAAGTCCCGAGCTCGCTTCGCTCGCTCTTGGATCCTAAGTTCTCCTAAAAACAATAAAAATCCTGAAGGCAAACAGTGAAAGTTAAGAGGATACGCCTCGCCACTCCGTGCCTACACAGGCTTAAATAACACTCTGGGAGCACTCCCAGAGTGTTATTTAAGTAGTCAAAATTACGTGGAGCCGGTTTTGCACCAATTCGTTTCTGTCACTGATTTTGTGGAATGTAAACGAAATTCCAATTTTCAATATTCCGAAAAAAACAGTTTATTCGGAATACTGAAAATCGGAATTTCGTTTTTCGGAATGAGAACTCATCGAGCATTACATTTTTCGAATATGTGAAAATCGGAAAAGAAGAAATCGGACATACGACTTTCGGTCAAATAAATTTCAAGATTCTTAATAATAGATATCGTAATGTTTAGGTATTATGATATTCGGAGTTTTGAAAATCGGAATATCGAAATTCGGAATAAAATATTTCGGAGTATTTGGGTGTTCCCGTTTTATAGTTGTATTTATAGGGATAGTGATGGGCGGACTGGGATTTTAGCCGACGACTGACTTTTTTTTTGTGTACAAACAATTCAGAAACATTTCTTTTTTTCAAAACACAAACAAAACAAAAAAAAAAAATGTTTAAAACAATTTTTATAATTTCCTGCCTGTTCCGTGTATGAAGAAGTCCAGCACCATTCTAATAGTCCGGTCAATTTAGACATTCGAGGTTACATAAAGTCCCAGCAAGCTGAATTTCTGTGAAGTTGTTCAAAACATAATTATAAACAATTTCTAAAAGTTCCCCATCATTCCCCTGTAAGGAAAAAAAAATATTCAAGGTCAAAGGTAAAAAAAATGAGTTTTTCGCGATTTTCAGCAAAACGGTAAGTTTTATCATACAAGTACCTCAGACAAAAATTGTAGATCATAAAATTATCTATAAAAATGTGTTAATACTTTTTTTCTAACGAGCCACCGTTTCAGAGATATAACGATTCAAAAAGTTATAAAAGTTGTTATCGTCATATGCATCTAATGAGGTAGTGTACTTAGCGCGTTTTTTTTAACGTGGTTTCCCCAGTAGGCCTACTCCACGGGTCAGTTGTGATCCTGTTTATTGTAAAACTATTGCAAAATAACGGAAATTTTCAAAGATTGGGAAAGATAAAAGCGTGCCTGTCCCTGTGTTCAATTTACTTGCATCCAAAATGAAGATGAAGAAGAAGCAGGTGAAGAAGATCAAGAAGAAGAACAAGAATTTGAAACTTACGAATAAGACGAATAAACTTCAACACTTTTTTTTCATTTACATCGCTTTTATCTTTCCCAATCTTTGAAAATTTCCGTTATTTTGCAATAGTTTTACAATAAACAGGATCACAACTGACCCGTGGAGTAGGCCTACTTGGGAAACCACGTTAAAAAAACGCGCTAAGTACACTACCTCATCAGATGCATATGACGATAACAACTTTTATAACTTTTTGAATCGTTATATCTCTGAAACGGTGGCTCGTAAGAAAATAGTTATTTGTTATACAAGAGTGCAAAGTTGCTTTTTAACCGCGTGCTCAATTTTGATGACCGAGCAAGCGAATGATTCTAAAATTGAATCACGAGTGCAACGAGTGATTCAAAAATTAGAATCATGAGCGTTAGCGAGGGAATCAAAAGAGCACAAGGTGAAAAATCTTTGCACTCGAGTGCAACACGTAACTTTTCATCCCACCTCAGCGAGGAAACGAGTAGATGCAAAATAAAACAGACGTACATTGTACAAACACAAAATATATAGTTTTATTAAAGTTTAGGTATTAATAGCTACTATATTATTATAGGTAAGTATTACAGAATAATTTGTAAATTATTTTACCTTGGTTTGTTTTAACAATAAGTATGACGTGAATAAGAAAACCGCACAAAGCAAATTAAAAAAAAAGTTCTGTGTCAAGAAGGTTCCGAGTCTGAGGTTGTAACAAAATAATATTATGTTACGCACCAAAGGATTCTCGTTCGGGATTCAAGTTAGCTCAAGGCAACGCAGCTTTACTCCCGAGGACCGTACTCTGCTTTTCACACTCAATGCGAGGAAACAAATTCTATTTTTGAAATTTAATGTGGTACGACAACCTTCGAACGTGAAATGGGCACCACATCAAGCGATCAGCTGTAGGGGTAGGGGTCAGCAGCCGCCTTTACTGGTACAACTCTTTACTGCACGTGCATGTTCTAAATTCAATTTACTTTATCCACTAGAGGATAAAAACGGCTTTTACGCTCAGATATCGAAGAGGAAAAATAGCCTTTTCGAGATGGGGGGATGAAAAAAGTATTAACACATTTTTATAGATAATTTTATGATCTACAATTTTTGTCTGAGGTACTTGTATGATAAAACTTACCGTTTTGCTGAAAATCGCGAAAAACTCATTTTTTTACCTTTGACCTTGAATATTTTTTTTTCCTTACAGGGGAATGATGGGGAACTTCTAGACATTGTTTATAATTATGTTTTGAACAACTTCACAAAAAATCAGCTTGCTGGGACTTTATGTAATTTCACTCACATTTTTTTGTCTAAATTGACCGGACTATAAACTTGTTGGATTTTATGTGTTTAAAGAATGAAGTTACATTCATTCAACTATATCGACTTGGCAATATTCGGTTTAAATAGGTGTCTGACGTGATAATGTCAAATCTATCTATCATTTTGCGTGCGTTTTATTTGAAAGTCAATATTCGCACCTGCATTCGCATTTACATTACATCGTTACATCACTAGTATATACGTTTGTAATTGTCTCTGCTATTACCCAGTTACTGGGGTAGGTGAAGTGACGTCATAACTGCTAATAAGCAGTACGCCTGCTGCCTTTGCAGCAGCAAACTGTTCCAGTTACGAGTTATTGCTGCTTCAGAATTTAATGTCAGCTCTTGTCTGTTTGATATAGAAATGCATATTATTATATTATATTGACATTAATATCAATTAAAGTGATGTAAAGGTACAGTGATACAGCATTAAGAGCGCTATGACATACTGAAAGAACACAATTCCTGTCAATTTGACATCGTGATGCCCCCCGCATGAAAACAAAACACTAACGAAACAGGTATGCCTCGTATACCAGGAAGAAAACAACATGAGCTTTTGCCACTTTTGTTTCGAATAAACAAAGTAAGATCCCGGTCTTCTAGACACTACATATTTTCATAAAAGAATGAATAATATGATAAATATATACCTATCAAAATAAAATAAGGGCCACTCAATAAATTACACTTTAAACCGCACATTGTGAGTACCTGAAAATATTTTAATATGATCTATTCCTTATTTAAAACATAGGTTTAAACGCAATCGTATAGTACCTATAAACTATAAGTAAAATGCCACAAAAATTCTGATACCAAATCGCTGGAAGGCTCTCGCTGCACATATTATGTACACTGTAAGTAATCTGACGGAACGTTCCCTTCTGATGCTCGCTGGAAGGCAAAATTTGTATTGATAAAGTTTTCAGATGATAATTTCTGATAGAGTATGCGGGGTGCAACAGAAATAATTTGAAAGAAATTTCTTATAACATGCGGTCGCGCTAAACAACAAGAAAATGTGGAGGATGTGAAAGACTTTTCATATAAAATTTACAGGTAAAAATAAAAACGTACTTACAGGTAAATGCATCTATGGAGTTGTGTAATTGATATTATGCAACTCGTTCAGGTGAAATGTGCCGAAAATATTTGGTGTCCAACTTTCTTATAATTTTTTTTTTCTTTAATAAACTTTTCTACTCTCTAAATTAGAATGGTATAATAATACAGAATTAAAAATAAAACTAAACTAAACTATTACAGAGCATCGAAAAATTCATCCTCAACGCTGTCAGCCGGTAATGTGCCCAAGAGACTGGCGGCGTTGCCTCTTTGAATAGCAATACTTAGCCTCTGGCCAAAGTAAAAGCCAGCTCTTGGGTCACGGGAAGCGTCAACAAGTCTTTTTGCGATATCTCTGTAGAGGCTGTGAGCACTCGGACTCCATGGCCCTATAGTTTCAACCCCAAACGGCTCAAATATATAGTTACCACTAAGGTTGCTATATTTACGCCGCTTGAGGTTCTCAGCAACCGCAGCAGCAGAGCCAGCAGAGCACGATGAACTTGGAAGATGGGATGGCGCAAGAGTATCGACACAGGTAGCGTCCCATACTAAAGGCCTACCCATCTTCCAAGGAAACAAAGACATACCGTCCGGTCTCTTGCCATCGTCGCGTGCCAAGCCGTTGGGTTCTAAAACAGCTGGAACGCTGACGGTAACAAGAGCTCGTCGAATAATGTCGTTTATGTTCGCGTGGCGCGCAAAACGGCCCGCGCTGCGGCCGCAAGACAGGCCATGATGTCCGAGGCTGTTGACGGCTTCACCACAGTGACAGCGATGAGGAGAGCAGAGTGGGGATCCCAAACGGAGAGCAACAGCGAGCCGAAAGGTGGTATCGTCGAGTGAGGTACCAATGCTCGACGACGGCAGTGCGTGAAGCCAAAGACCCGACTCCCACCTACCCACAGCCAGAAGGCGCGCACGCTCAGCAGTAGTAGCAGATGTGTTCAGTAAGTTATTCTGAACTACACTGCAGAGCGGCTCATCCCACTGTCTCTGGGAAGATGGATTGCCGGGTACATCGGAATTCGGGCAAGCGATTTTCCAAGCGTCCAAAGCCTCCAAGAAGCACGGCACATCAAAATCAGTTAGTGTGGAAGCCAGGATATTCCTAACTAATTTTTCAGTGCCGTGGATCGAAGATACTGGAAATTTTGCGAACGCCGAGACCACCCATGCGATAATAATTCTTATAATTGATTTGTTTTCATAGTTCGGGTATCGGTCCGTAACAGATTGCGAATATTATGTTCCACTAACATAAAAGTTAGAAAAGTTATCGGATTATTAGTTTCGGTCACTATTATCTAACTTCGTCGACCGCCCGGTGTGTGTAACGATCTTTCGATATTTATGTTCCTATTTCCTATCTATATAGCACTTTGTACCAGTTCTAAAGCTAGCATTTTAGCGTAAATAAGATTTCATTGAAATTTATGGGACGTGATTATCGGAGGAAGGGTTCGAACCAAAGTGTAGCAGGTATTAGGACCAGGCTTTGTTAGTGTTTATAGACTTCAGTTACGTTTAAATTAGCGATTTATCACGTGATCCGAAGTTCCTCTAAACTAATTAATTCAAGCAATTGTAATTTACAACCATACACAGTTTACTCGTATTTAGTTTGTCTTTGCTTCTACTAGTTTCCAAGAATTCATACTTACTTTATAATATCAAAGATTTCGGCATGAATGACTAACAAACAGCCACTGTATTAAATTATGTATCTAATCATTACCACAGAATATATAATAGTACCTAATCATTACCATATCGGGCGCTTTGAAGGCAGGCTAACAGTCTATAATTTTATTATTACCTCCAGAAGTGTACCGTTTATAGCTCTTAAATTAAATTTAACGCCACTTTCTGCCTATATACGGTAGTGAATCGCGTGGGTTGGAGTGTGAACCGAGTCACCGACGAGACGTGGTAATAGGACCACTAACGAGGTGTAATAGACGTTAGCCGAGATAACTCTCACCAGGTTATTAGGTCAGAAGTATTGTTAGAGCCTCTAGTCATCGGTTTTTAATCGCCGGCTCGTAGATAAAAGTATCGCTCCACTTGGGTGGTCTTTCTTACTCGTACCAGTTTTTATCAATTCGTTTAATTTGTGTAAGCTCCAAAAATAGAGATACCAGAATAATATTAATGAAGATTTATTACTCATTTATGCGGTTCGTATGACTACAAAAGAGGAGTACATCACTTATATAACCTAATAGCAGTTTACTGTTGGACATGACTTTCATTAAACTAAGTAAAATCTAAATCCGTGTCTATAAACTAAGCATAAATCGATCAAAGCAGAATTAAGTTACAGTATTCATTGTCTACATGTTCTTCACAAGCCATACATCATTATGTCCGTAGGTCGACGCAGGACAAACTGACTGGCAGCTTGGTAATCGCTGAGCTGTTTTCACGCCCCGTTGATTTTCACCAAGCACATGATTATTAAAAGCGCTGATTACGCAGATAAGATTTTGCATGCTTTTGTAAAGGGCTATGCATACAATTTTTTAGGGTTCCGTAGTCAACATGGAACCCTTATAGTTTCGCCATGTCCGTCCGTCCGTCCGTCCGTCCACAGTACTAGAGAGCTGTAATTTGGTGTAAATATACGGATTTGTTGTGCCGAAAAAGTGGTAAAATAAAATTTCGTAAAATATTTTTTTTTAGGGTACCTCCTGTACTTACACGTAAAGTGAGGATTTTTTTTTTCTCGCGTACCCCTTAGTGTGGGGTATCATTAAATAGGCCTTTAAAAAATAATGATAGTTTCCATTAACACTTTTTTGATAAAAAAAATCGTTTGTGAAATATTAAGCTTTAAAGTGCTAAATTTTGCTCGATTCGAGTGTCCCCCCCCTCTGCCAGCTAAACGGTTATGTTTGGGGGTGTGAAAAAATTCACAATAGTAGTATATATAACGAAGTTTAAAAGAAAATTATCATGACTAAGTAGGCTTTACAACTTTACGAGTAATAGTCGACCAACTTATAAAATGTACTTGGATAATATGTTTTCTTAAACAAAATGTATCGGAGAACATGATCATCAACTGCAAATGTAAGTTTGTCAACTTTATTTTTACAGCTTTAATAGGTATGTTTTTACGGTAGGTTTTTATCGTCAACTATTTTTAACTAACTTCAAAAAAAGGAGGAGGTTCTAAATTCGTCGTAATCTTTTTTTTATGTATTTTCCCCGATTTCTCAAAGACTCCTGATTTTGAAAATTCTTCTTTTTAAAATTAAATTCAGCGAATCAGTTTAGTTAGTTCGCATAAGTATCTTGATGGGCAACTTCGGAACCCTACACTGTGCGTGGCCCGACACGCACTTGGCCGGTTTTTTCTAAGCCCCTTCGTACATTAGGAAACTCCGGTATCCGATACTCCAGTCGCATACCCAAGTCGCGCGACTCCAGTCGCGCACGATCCGTACACAGCGGCGACTCGAGTCGTAAGACTCAAATCGTCTATTCGGCCACCATTCTATAATCAACCTTAATAATACATTGTACAAAACACATGTTCATCTTATAACATAAATTAAAATGCTTCTATTTTAAAAATGACGAGCGCATTCCTTTTTCAAATTTTTGGAATTAAAAATTGGCGCGTATAGAGGAAAAAATCAATCTAGAAAGAATATGGTTCATAATTTCGCCGCGCCAACCGGCTACAAGGTAGCTCGATTTGTTCAAGCTTTGACTTTCAAGGTGGTGACTATGGGTTCAATCCCCAGGTAAACATAGAATTTTTATTTTTTCGTGTTTCAGTTGTTTTTTAGAGGTTTATTCAATTTTTTTCTAGGTTTTTTTTTATAGTTTTCTTTTATTTGCACTGGAACGCTGACGCCCTTACTGCTATGATGATGACCGTGGTTTCAAATTTCAGATTTGAATAGGTTTTTTTAATGTTTTCGTTTTCTTAATTACTTTATTTTTGTCGTATGTGCAAGTACATGACGAAGCTGGGTTAAAGTAGTAATGTTTGTAACGAAACCATAATAATTTATAAAAGTGCAAAAAGTTTGACAGCATGCTCGATAGATGGCGCTGTCGTCGAGTTAGATCGCGCTATCGTTTTGTTAGGTTCCATTGAAGGACACCGTGGATTTTAGTTAGTACGAGTCTGACAGTCCCTCCCGCCCTGCCCGGGGTGGGAGGACTCATTTAATGCGATGATTTTACCACTTAAAAAAAAGCTTATTCCATGCTAATTATCTATTAGAATATTCTTTTGAATTTGACAAGCCTGTTGGTCTAGTCGTTAGTGACCCTGACTGCTATGCCGGAGGACGTGGGTTCGATTCCCACCCAGGACAAATGTTTCTTTGATGAGCACGATCATTTGTTCTGTGTCTGGGTGTAATTTATCTATTAAATTTATGTATTTAGAAATATATAACTATGTTTATCAGTTGTTTAGTACCCATAACACAAGCTCTGCTTAGCTCGGGACGAGATGGCGTTGTGTGATAGTTGTGGAATATTATTATTATTAATTGTAATGATACAAACAAGGATATTTTTCTACCTCAGATACTTTAATAATAAATTTTAAAATAATAGATACAAATTTTTCGTCGGTTAAAAATCGCGGAGACTTCGGTATCGGCGATCTTGATAGATGAGTAGCGAGCGACTAGAGTCGGCGACGCATGTCGGCGACGCGACCTGTGTACGAGCCTCTATGGATTTGTATTGCGATAGTCGCCTGGAAACCAAAATCGTAAGGTATCGGAAACTTGCGTCTTATAGTGGACGAAGGGCCTAAGAACTCTTTTATAAAGGCCGGATCAGAAAGTATTACAGACTTATAAAGTATTTTCCTACTTTTTTTACGCAAGTTTCCGATACTGGAGTTTCGCCACTACTCATGACCTGCGGAAAATTCGAGGTACTAAATTTTTATAATGCAATTTGATGTAACGACATAGACACTAGCGCCGCGTCAAAAAGTCATGATGGGTGGTCAAGAATATGAATTTATAAAATGGCTGACACATGACTGTCACAATCAAAGTATATTTTTTAGGGTTCCGAAGGTTCAAAAAAAAAACGGAATCTTTATAAGATCAGTCGTGTGACAGTCCGTCCTTCACAGTTAATTTCCTGGGAACCTAACATTAATCCAAATCCAAATACTATAACATAATTTAAAATTTTTATTCAATAAAATAGAAAAAAAACCATCTCTCCCAACTTTTTAATAAAACTGCATACAAAATTATGATTTGATAGAGGATTGTAAATATTTTTCTATCGTTTTAAAATAATTACTTTCCAAAAATGATTCAAGAATATGCTACGGAACCCTTTATTCTGTGAATAAAATTAAAAATGGTAAATAAATTGTTCCGCCATCTTGAAAATCGCGGAAACTCAAGTCGCCGCGATGTCAGCAGATAGGTAGCGCGCGATTGGCGTCGCGCGTCGCGTGCATGTGTACGAACGAACGTATATGCATTTCTATTGCGAGAGTCGCTTGGATACTGAAGTCGTAAGGTATCGGAAACTTGAGTCTTATAGTGGACGAAGGGCCTAAGAACTCTTTTATAAAGGCCGGATCAGAAAGTATTACAGACTTATAAAGTTTTTTCCTACTTTTTTTATGCATTATACAAA
Source organism: Agrotis segetum (assembly GCA_036375495.1). Lineage (NCBI taxonomy): Eukaryota > Metazoa > Arthropoda > Insecta > Lepidoptera > Noctuidae > Agrotis > Agrotis segetum. The sequence continues at coordinate 585,609 of JAQSVV010000122.1, forward strand.
CAAAGAAACAAGAAAAGTGAGTCTTTTCTTGTTTGTTTGTCGTTCCGGTTTTGGAACTTCATTTTGAGGCACTTCCCGATAAGCTGGCAGGCTAAAATTTTCAGAGTACCTTCCAACCCGATGAAATGCAAATATGAAAATTAAGAGTGAATAAATTTCAACAACAAAGATAAAAATAATGAAACAATTAATAGATTAAAAAAATCTAAAAACCCACCTTTTTAAATGTGCTAAAAATAAGAAAGTGCGCCTTTCTCTCTTCTGTTTGAGTGGCCCCTCTCTCAGCCCCGTAGGATTATTTTCTTAGTTTTAGGACATTTAAAATTAAAGTAATAATAATAATTATGGACGAAGTTATGATGACGAATAACTACCGGAAATACATTGTGAAGGATGGTACGGTTGACATATGTCGGGCATGCCACCGTCAGGGAGAATCGATTCGACACATTATTTCTGGGTGTTCTCGTCTGGCTAACGGCGAGTATTTGCATAGACACAACCTCGTTGCCAGGATTATCCACCAGCAACTTGCTTTGAAGTACAATCTTGTGGAATCGGAGGTGCCGTACTATAGGTATGCGCCCGACCCAGTTCTCGAAAATGGCAATATCTCGTTGTATTGGGATCGACCTATCATCACTGATAGGACTATTGTTGCCAATAAGCCTGACATTGTGGTGATAGATCGATCGGAGCGTCGCGCAATAATTGTTGATATAACGGTCCCGCATGACGAGAACCTCGTGAAGGCAGAAAAGGATAAACAATTCAAGTATCTTGATCTGGCTCGCGAGGTTGTTGACATGTGGGACGTGAATACGGCAGTTATTGTGCCGATAGTCGTATCTGCCGATGGCTTAATTGCCAAGAGCCTCGAACAACACCTGAGGAGGCTCTCGCTGGGTAGCTGGATCAAGCGCTTGATTCAGAAGGCAGTACTCCTGGACACGGCGCGTATTGTTAGGAGGTTCCTCTCTCAAGAGCCCTGACCACCGGCGGCCCGGACCCTGTTCCTGGCGCTGGTGGACTGCTATTTTTTATATTTTTAAATGTTTTTTGTTTGTTTTTTATAAAAATATTTAAAAATTTAATTAATAAGTGTAAAAATAAATAAAGAGAACAATATAATAATAATAATATTCCACAACTATCACACAACGCCATCTAGTCCCAAGCTAAGCAGAGCTTGTGTTATGGGTACTAGACAACTGATAAACATACTTAGATATTTCTAAATAAATACATATTGTAGATAAATAACACCCAGACACAGAACAAATGATCGTGCTCATCACACAAAGTATCGACTCACTGCGTTTAGTCGGTATAAGTAAATTAATCCATACATATTAATACAAGAAAAGTAATTGTATAAAAACGTGGGGGAAAAAATGCAGGGACATAATATGGATGGTACTGAAATTGGACGTTTCTGCATTTGACTGGAATGAAGTTTTATTGAATTATTCCCGTTGAATCCCACTTTTGGATCCCATTTTTTAGGTATTCCCGATGGATCCCAATTTTAATTCCCGTTGAATCCCACTTTTTGACAACATGAGTACATATCAGAAGAAAACTGTTACCGTTATTTTACTGATGTATTCTGAGTAACTAATTTATGAATTTTACTAAAAAAAAGTTACTGAAACGACAAAGATGAAAATAAATAGAAAATACTTAATTTACGCTTTTTATTTGGGCAGAGCTTTCCCTTACAATTATCGTTATAAACAGACACACCAAAATCACTGCTCCTCGCTTTTATATAGCTCGCCGGCTGGCGGCTATTTCACCCCCTCCGCTCAGAATTTGGCGGGGATGGCTCACGTGGTAGGGCAGTGACGTGGCGAGCTGGACTGCTGGCTTTGGCTGGCTGGCTGGCTGGCGTTGGCAGGCTTGCCTGGCTTTGGCTGGCATCGCTGGCGACATCTGGCGTTACAATCGGCCATCCTGGAACAATTGCTCCCGCAATGGGAACAACAAAACAGTGATTACAAGTCAGCTCAGAGCAAATGGCATATCGATAACATGGACTATAATTTAGCTGTCTAGGAGATCTACGAGATCTTCGTTTTCCTACTGTTGATTCACACTACTGGCGCTATCGGGTATAAAAGCAATGCTACGATATGGTCGTAATAAATCAGCGCATATTGGGCCTGTGAACTTCTTGTATCCTCTAAGACATTTATATATTACAGCTATTATATGTTACCTAAATCCTTAGGCAATAACACATGGGCCAGAATATAGATCATCTAACTTAGAATTAACCACGGGCTGGAATTAACCTTATTGCAGCAAGGAGTTTGAGCCTGGCAACAAAGTACGTACTTACTAACTGTACCTAATCGCTTTTTTTTGTAAATTGTGCTATTTTGACGCCTTTTATCGCAGTTACGTTTCATTTTCTTGCTAGCTATTCTAATTCGATTATAATATAGCCCTATTGCGTCTAGATCGCACTGACTCATAAACCAACCAGGGATGGAAACATCACATTCAGATCTACCTACACGAGCAAACATTAACTCGTATAAATTATAGCCTGCTAAATCATTAACAGTATTATTAATACTCCATATGACTTTGGTAAACTATTGTCCCAAATAAGAGAGGCCTCGCTAGGTTCCGTGGCTCTCAACGCATCGAGAATTGTGCAATTAGAGCGTTCTACCTGCCCATTACACCTAGGCCACGCAATAGCTGTTAACATGTATTTAACTACACACGTACAACAATAGACAAACCTGTAATTTATCTAGTAAATTGTAAAAAAAAGCAAAATTTGTGAACCTCACCAGGTAAAACATGTACGGACAAACTAAATTATAAGAACTTGCATGCTTAATTTGTGTGTAAACGCATGTTTTGAACAAATAAAATATCTTTATCTTTAACTGTTTTTCTGTTGCGAACTTCTTAAAGTATCTACTGGTAAAGGCCTTACCATGGACAGAAACTACGTGATCTGGGAAACTAAGTAAACTAGAAATGCGTTTAAACTCTAATAATCACAAAAACTGAATAAACCTTACTTTAAACCTGGACTACCAAGTTCAGGCTTGTCTGCGGAACCGCGGTTTAAATTTCTCCGTATACAAAACATAGATTAAACCCTGACCTGACCTAGAGCCGTTTTTTTTTTTGAACCATTGTCTTAACAATTAAATCTACAATTTTTAAATACATTTTGGCTGAAATTAACATAAAATCAACAACACAATGAAAAAGTTACTATCAGAAACTTTCACACACATTTGACAGCTACTACTGTTAGACCATGGTTTATCACAAAACCACGACATGTAATAACGTTTGTGAAAACCGTTTTACGAGATTCAATCCTGGGTTTTTAGTTAAACCCTTTTTTTTACGCGCTTTTATTTTGTAATAAGACGGTAATTGTCTTTACAGAATTGACAATACGTGTAGGCTCAGAAACAACGAATTTAGAGAAAGAATTTGTCAAAACTAACACTTATTGGAACCCCTTTTTAATTTTGCTCAAAAGGGCTCAAATTATCGATGTCTACCATTTTCATTGGTTAGTAGGTTTAGGGATTCGATGTAGTTTGCCTTCTTTTCAACCGTATTCTCTTTTATCGTACGCACAATGTAAACACGACGTCACATATTTCCTATATGTAATGACCATCGTTTTGATGCATTTGAAATATTTTCTACGCGCGAAATTTGGCACAGCTGATCGGTTATCGTAAAGCGTTTTACGAGACAGCCCATAATTATTTACAGTATCACTATCTGTGCACCCACTTTACAATAGATCAATATACGTTGCACTCTTCGAAACCAACAGTTTACTTTTAAACGGAACACATTAACGGCATCTATCGGATTCCTGCACAAGGCGTTTATATGCTCTAAGCGCTTACCTGGTCTATAAAATAGTCAACGGCAATTTTGAAGTCTCGAATTGAAAGTCACCAGTAGGCAATGCGTGCAATAAGATCACGTTAGTCATTGTATCGCGAACTGCACTACAATCCGTAACTACACGGACATTTTTACACAACACAGATTCTAAAACTTCGTAATAACGCTGTGAAAAACACTTTTTTTTTTTTACTTGTAACGCAACTAAAATACAAGACAGAGCTCAAACTACCGCCTATCCGTATTAGTAAAAGAATACTTGCTATGGGTAACTTGCATGCATCCGTGTGAATTTCTATTGGCAAAACTAAGATTTTATACCATACCCACATCTTATTATTTTTTTTTTTTTTTTATAATTCCGTTAGTGGACGAGCCATTATTGCAAAATTATGGATGAACTTCCTAAAGTAGCTACATAGTCCAATGAACTGACGCACTTTGTGTATGTTACTCAGAACGGGAAATTGAGACACAGCTGCAAACTTAAATTCACCCGGTTCAATGCCATGAACATAATAATTCATCACTAAATAACACAGCTAAATAAGAAATCCTGTTTTGTAAAAATTTACATTTACCCACATGTACATAATTAAATAAAAATTCTGCGTTTGACCCCGACCATTTGACGACATTATTGGAGTTACTTTTATTTGATAATTTACTTTGAAATTACTAAACTATCTACGAACTTGTTAATTCAGCGCATAAAAACTGAGGGAGCGCTAAATGTATCTTTAGGATGGATGCTGAGTTTATGGGTACCCTTGGACTACATTCAGACTGGTGAAGTAGGTACTTCTTACCAGATAATTTAGTTTGCTTATCGATATTATATTAAAATGGTTATCTATCGCGGACAATTAATGCATTTAAGGCTCTGTTATCGACACATAGGCAACTATCTCCGTTCTTTCTCATAACTAAACAATAAGAGAGGCATACATCAATTCGGGTTCTTTTTATAATACCTGCTGGCTCAATGGCTCATTAATTTTGACTCTAACAATCTCTTGTTTGTGATGTGCTTATCTATTCCTAAGGCCTACGTGTACTTAATGCGCATTTGGACTAAATCTGTATATTCCAACTTCCCAGCTCCCTAGTATAGCTAGCAAAGCAGTTTTATACCGAGATAATCTATACTAATATTATATCTATACTATATACCATATTACTATTTACTATAGTAGGTACATTATAAATGTTTGTTTGTTTGTTTGAACGCACTAATCTCAGGACCTACTGGTCCGATTTGAAAAATTCTTTCAGTGTTAGATAGCTCATTTATCGAGGGAGGCTATAGGCTATACGGTAACGGGATATTCCCACGGGAACGGGAATAAAACGGGATATGCACGTGCAATGTCGCGGGCAACAGCTAGTAAACTAATAAATTGATTACAATCAGATTTGCTTATCAGGCTTACCCTAGTTTTGTCAAGGTCACCAATGGCATTTTATGATTATTTATCGACACACGAGGCACTCAAATATAAAACACATTTGGCTAATGGCATTTTGCAAACATTGGCATGGCATGACTGACCTGGTTGTTTAAGCATGATTCCTGGCAGCTCTCGGCGCGAAGTATGACGAATCCGTCCTGCCTGCGATGTCCTTGGATCCGCTATTGACGACTTTGAGGTAGCTTTCATTTCCACCGAGAAGCGTTGCTGGTAGCGAGAAGAATGCTTCTTGAAACTCGATCATTAACGGAATAAACGATGCGGCATGGTGTTCTTTCCGACGTGAGGGTAGACACTTCGTGATCCAGATCATGGTTGATGATTTTTCAACTTCTTGTGCAAGGAGACTTCAATATTTTCCTTGCGTGTGGTGTGCATCGCCTTTCTTCGTTTTTATTTTCAGAAGTCTGGCTTACCAAAGCAGAATCTTCGTCCTCCAGATAAGACGACCGTCGAGATTAATGTGTAGCAGAGCGTCGTTTTAACGTAGGTTTTTTTATCACACTTCTGAATTGAAACGACAAAGATGAAAATAAATAGAAAATACTTAATTTACGCTTTTTATTTGGGCAGAGCTTTCCCTTACAATTATCGTTATAAACAGACACACCAAAATCACTGCTCCTCGCTTTTATATAGCTCGCCGGCTGGCGGCTATTTCACCCCCTCCGCTCAGAATTTGGCGGGGATGGCTCACGTGGTAGGGCAGTGACGTGGCGAGCTGGACTGCTGGCTTTGGCTGGCTGGCTGGCTGGCGTTGGCAGGCTTGCCTGGCTTTGGCTGGCATCGCTGGCGACATCTGGCGTTACATTACACAAGATCCGGCCACCATAGGCTTTCCATAGACCGGTCACCAGTATGTGTAGAAAGATGGCAGAGACACATTCTGAGAATTTGTTTCAGTCTTTACTTAAAAACTGATAGAATGTCACTAACCAGCAAAAGTACTAGGCTAGTATAAGATCAAGGTATGTTTTGCAGTCTGGTGCCACGTGGTACGCAGCGCGGGGGTAAGGCAACTCTAAATGGCCTGCAAAAGTACTAGGCTAGCATAAGCTCAAGGTGGTACGTTTTTCAACGGAGCCTGCTGCGCTCTAAGATATGAGCCCCTTAAAACACTCCGTGGTCCGAGTCATTTTCCAGCCGCTTCTGGACGGGGAGTCCGGGACCCGTCCGACCAAGGACAGGCCCGAGTCATGGCGAGTCGTGCTTCACGCTTTCCTCAAGAGAACTGATGGAGACTGGACCATAGGACCATACGCCTAACACGATGCGGGCGAAACCGCAAGCAGAAGCTAGTTTTATGATAGCAATTTTGTGATTGAAAGTACTCGCATTCAGATTTTTTAAAGCATGTGGGATCCAACGGGAATAGTTTTTGGGATTCAACGGGAATAAAACGTTTTTCTTATGTTGTGGGATTCAACGGGAATACATTTTAATTTTTGTGGGATCCAACGGGAAAAAAATTCAAGTGGGATTCAAAAGTGGGATCCAACGGGAATAATTCGTTTTATTGTGCTGACTGAATGTATAAACAAGTGCAGAAAGATTGTACATACTTTTATAGTAAGTTTAAAAAAATCAGTACATTGCGTGTAGTGTATAGGCCTTTATTTGTACGTAGTCGTATTTTGTTTCCAGCTCGTTAAGTTTATTAGTTTTAGAACAAGCCTGTGATTAGTGTAAATAACACATGCGTTTTAAATGTACGACTGGTGTATAAACTTTATGTAGTTATACAAACAAGTTTGTAATGGATATTTTAATTAAGAGTTAGGGTGTGAACTCACGTTATCTTCCCACGTCTCGGCTTAATTTTATATTACATACAAAGTACAAACTGTTGTGCAAACTTACATGTAAAATGGTTAAGTACAAGGAAAATTTTGAAAAAAAAAAAACTGCCTGGCGTGGCTTGTCCATGGCCTCTTCTTCTTAGTCCTTACGACCTGATATACGACTTTGGTATCCAAGCGACTATCAATAGATGCTCGCTGTTTGATAAAGCCCAATGTCTCCATCGGCGCTCTACAACGCCTTGACGACATTGACATAAACTATGTTAAATTCAATATAATTTTGTCAATTTTAACACATTTTGACTTTTTACACCATAGATTAATTAAGGCTGATAGTAACTAATGAATCATTAATGCGGTGCATATTAGTAGTGGTAAACACGATTACAATATTTCTATTATCCGGTCACAAAGTTACTAATAAATATTCAATTTAGTAGATAACACGGCATGCAATATAGAATTTAAGTACCAAGTAAAATACCGAAATAATTTACAGTAAAACTATGTATTGTATAATTATAAACAACAGGATTAGTCGCTTTAATTAAGTAACATTGAAGTAAAATCAGTTAATTTTATTGAAAACCAATTTTAAACTTGTTGAATTTCAGATGGACGGTGTTTAATTAAACAACATAAATATATTATTTATCACCCAACGTCAATTAATTTTAAATACTCAATATATTTATTAGTTGTCAAAAAAGGGATGATTCTCACTAGTTCCACCATCAATTAGTTCCATGGAACTAGTGAGACTTTTTAAAAACAATCTCAGTAGTTCCATGGAACAACTCGGTGGAACTAGTGAGACGAGTTCGATTAAGTTTTGTTTCTTTTGTTTCATTATCAAAGTCCATGGAACTACTGAGAAAAAAAAGTCTCACTAGTTCCATAGAACTAATTGATGGTGGAACTAGTGAGAATCATTCAAAAAAAGCAAGGTCGTAATTGTAGAACAAAAAAAAATCTAAGATAATGAAGTTTTAGCTGAAATAGACCATTCTTCTGAACAAAGTTGCTGATAAGTATCAGAAGACGGTTTACAAAGAGCGAATTTCAATGAAAATTAATTTTCACTATAAAATTCAAAGCAAAAGACGAGTGCTTCAAGCGAGCGAAGTGGGAAAACAATTTCTCAACTATTTAAATAATGAGTGTCTAATAGAACTCACTTTAGTTGTTACCTACCGACCCATTTATTGAAGAAGACATGATCTTTGTTTTATTCTAATTTGAATTTAAGGAACAAAGAATAAAATTGGCAGAGTTTAGTTCCAATTTTTTTTTTTATTATTATTTTGTTAACGTTGACCCTCATCAGGAATTTCTTCTTGTTCGTGAGTGGTGCGTTACAATATACATATACTCAAGTACCTACATGATGTACACAAACGCTCAGACCCGTAACAACCATACTTTTTTTTTTTTTTTAGGTGGTAAAATCATCAAATGAGTCCTCCCGCCCTGGGTGGGGCGGAAGGGACTGTCAGACTCTTACTGACTAAAATCCACCCGTGTTCCTTCCTATGCCCTTTACGTTCCGGGGCCACGGTAACTTGGGTTAAGAAAAAACCCGCGACCCCAGCAAGCATTTGGCGCGAAACACGACGCGCCACCGACCCGGGCTTGGTCCTTGGTCGGACGGCGAGCTACCCATCACTCACCGTCCGCAAGCCCGCTCCGCCGCTGTGCCCTCTGCTGATCAGAGGGACACGCGTTGGAGCGTCCACACGACAGGCTATTCGCATACGGGCAAAGAGACCACTTAGGCACACAGTGCCTAAGGAAGAGTTTTTGCCCGCATCCCAGGGTGCACCGGCCCGAAAAACTGGTCTTCCCCCTGGACGTATCCGAGAGGGAACTCCAGTCCACGGGCGCACGTGGAGGTTTCCTGTCATAGCACCCCTACAACCGTACCCTTAGCACGAGTTTTCAGTATTTGAGACGTAAAGTAAATTGGAACTTTGACAATTTCATATTGACAATTTTCAAGGAAAATATTAGTTCCTTCTTCGCACACCAGAGGCGCTGTTCCATTTTTTCATACAAGAAAATGTAAATACTGGAAAACGCTGTAAAGTAAAATAGTGAAAACTCGTGCTTAGACTGTAAAATCTTACAGATACAGTAAGTACGAGTCTGCCCGACCGTTTCGTCTCGCCCGGACTTATGACGTATTTGATGATTTTACAACGATAAAAAATCATCAATCATCTGCTACTATCTTCATCACATATCTATGATCTTCACATACTTATTTCGGCTAAAAATAGTCATGAATAAGCTTTTGAATAGGCAAATAGGTAGGTATATAACTATTTGTTTTCATAATAACTACAGTGAATTAGGGACGGTTCACCGTTGCGCAATGAATTAACAAAAGCAGCTTTTATGACAGATAGCCACTTATCTGAGGCTTACATAACTCTGTTTAATTTATATGGGCTTTAACTTATTTAGAATTTACGTAATGTCTCCTTTAAATGTTTGATAAGTGACCAAAAATAAAGTGTTCGTACGTAAGTGCATTCTCGCTTCTTAATTAAAATAAATTGTAATTCTAAAGTAGTAAATTTAAATAAGCTTTAGGCTAATGGTATCTACAAAAGGTGGGGAAAGTTTCAGCTTTTCACTTTTGGCAATGCTTAAGTAGGTACTCCTAAAATGAAAATATTTTGCCTTAATGTCTATAAATAAACAAAAATAAAAAGACTTTTTATGACTGTGTTCTATTTGATTTAGATTAGATAGATTTAGATTAGATTTTAAGAGGATTATTATATAGCATCTAATTGAGAGCAAAAACTTTTTTACAGAAATAAGGTCAAACAAGTCAACATTTTTTCCATAGAAACTTCGTTGGGGTTTTACTCCACTATTTCACAAAGTAAATCCAAAATTAAACATGGTATCGTTTTGTCTCATTATTAATTTTGTCTGTACGGAAGCAGAATTGTAAAATATGAAGCTATTAAAAAGTTACGAGCTTCTAAAGATTCGTTTTTTTGCTAATTTTAACACAACTTTAGGTGTAAATTAGAAGCTAAAAAAGCATCAAATTTCCAAAACGAAGTCCGTACCGACACAGCAAATTTATCGAAGAATTTAATAAATTTTATTTGAAACTAATTGGTGCAGTGGTTTTTTCATAAAACCCCAACAGCCAAAGGCTTTTTCGTACTTTTTTACGCGCGCCTTTTACTCTGAATGATCGTGCATCTCACTGAATAAGTTTTCCCCTGTTTTCTCCACGGGGGGATGACGCTCGCGCACAAATGAACAATATGGCTCTATTTCCGGTGAAATATCATGGTTTTTGACCATACCTGCCAGTGAGTTCGAGCTCGCGACTAGTGCCGCCTTAAAATAAAGAATTAAGATTTTTGCAGAAAAACTAGGTTCGAAGTACAAATTGCACATACGTCTTAGTAAGCGAAAAATATATGGAATAAAGAATTTAAGTAATGAAAATCGTGCATTCTTCATGAACAATATTGTTAACACTAAACTACAAAGCGACTGAACTTAGTTTACAAAAGCGTCTATTCTTTCATTAGAGAAGAAATTTACCAAAGTTCAGTAAGTCATGAATAGTACTCGTATATTTAAACGAGAAAGTTTGAGTTTATGTTACTTTGTTACCCAATATTTCTGTAGTAGCGGTGTTGACGGTGGTTGAACAGATTGAAATCAAAAGTTAGTTACAAGTAGAAAGCTAAATCACTATAGTGTAGGAAACTTTCCAGACGAACAGAGGCCGGCAGACGATCTCCGGCCACCGTAGGCGTGGGCATGCGGACAGCGAGTAAAAGGCAACTCGCTGTCCGACCATGGACCATGCCGCCCAGGTCGACGGCGCGTCGTGTTCCATACGCGCCTCAAAAGCGTCAGTAAAAATGACGGGGACTCTCAGTGGGTCAAAGCCTGCCGGGGTCGTGGGATTTATTTCCTCACTGAAACCCTAGGGCTATTGAAGGACACCTTGGATTTTAGTCAGTACAAGTCTGACAGTCCCTCCCGCCCTGCCCGGGGTGGGCGGACTCATTTGATGATTTTTCCACATTAAAAAAAAAAGAAGAACAGAGGCGCGAGCGCAGGGTAGTAAACCAAGGCGCAGTTCAATTTACATTCTTGCTTGTATGTAATTATATTTATTTTTCAAATTATCGTTGACCAGTAAGTAAACTCCGATGCACTTTATGCCTGACAATGACATCAATACATATTAAACTAAAATACTTACTTATATGGGTTAATTAATTTAAAGTGAATACGATGGAATTGTGCACTGCGGTAGTGTTCAATTTCATTGCCGTAATGAATACGTCACGGATTTACCGTACCTATCCCACATTCAAACGAATTAACTTAACAAGCTGTACTTAATTGAAACATGTGAACAGATTGAATTCATGTACTTATACGATACATGCACGCCATGCGGACGGCGAGTAATGGGGATCGGACGGCAAATCGGTCAGTCCGTCCATACTATGCTAGGGTCACCGGGCGTAGGGAGAACGCTGTCCTCTCTCTCTCGCGGCCCGCCTCCTCCTTCACGAGCATTACTGCTTCGCAGAAGGAGGTGACCGCTTCCCACTCCGTCTCGCCCCGCAGCATGTCAGTACAAGTTTGACAGTCCCTCCCGCCCCGCCCGGGGTGGGAGGACTCACATGATGATTTTACAAAGCTAAAAAAAAAGGGTCACAGGGCGTCGTGTTCCACACGCGCCTCAAAGAGCTGACAGCAATCTGGCTGGGTCCCGTTGGAGGACCAAAGCCTGCCGGGGACGCGGGACTGTTATTATCAGGTAATCGTGACGCTGGAATGTAAAGGGCTATTAGATTTTAGTCAGTAGTCAGTAGGTAGTGGGTTGGATGACTCATTTGATAATTTTACCACGATAAAAACAATAATAGGTACCAGCCCGCACTGCTGGGCCATTCAACCCGCACTGCGCCCGCGTGGTGGATTATGGCCCTCTCCCTCTCACAGAGAGGAGGCCTGTGTCCCAGCAGTGGGAACATTTTTATTATGAAAAACAAAAAAGTATTTGAGACATGCCCAATACCCGTGTAATGTCTAGCTTACGTAATAGGTATCTAGGTATTAGGTAATCAGTATCATCGGCGACACGGTTCATTAAAAGTGAGTCGTTAAACAGTCAATATATTTGAAATATCTTCCAGTGTGTGATTCAAACGGCCGCGGCGGTGACAAGACAAATATGTCATGGTTTTAAATATGCAGTATACTCTATCTATACTATACATAGACACATGCGAGATATTTTCCGCTGTTAAACGAATCAAATAAGAGCCTTTTTTATGAGAATTGTGACTGTGAGCGACAGTACTTTTAACACATTCAGTTACGCGGTGGATGCTGAGTTATTGGTCGATGGTTCGATTCCAGTACAGACCAAACATTAGCACTTGCTCTAGGTCTGAATGTTTGTGTATTGTAAATACTCTGACGATATTGAAAAAATCCTTATTAGGTACAACGCTCTAAAAATATACATCTGCCAACGTTTAAACTAATTTCATATGACTGTTTCTAAGAAAACTATAAAAAGAAGAAAATGCATATGGATAGTAATTCCTTGGAACGTGTTCTCCAACTGGGTACATATTTGAATATCGAAGATTAAAATATCAACGCTTAAAATATCGATGTTCAGAATGTCGAAAATTAAAATATCGATTGTAACAAAATATCGAAAAATGATACATCTACGCTTAAAACGTCGAAGATTAAAATATCGACTGATTTAAATGTCGAATGATTCAAAATATCTAAAGACGTTATGTCGAAATTCAAAATATCAACGTTTAATACATCGCAGTTCATAATATCTAATTTCATAATACGAGTATCTACGTTAAAAATACGAGTACATACTAGTTGAAATATCGAAAAATAAACGGGAAATTATATGTGCGGCAACAAAAGTTTTCTTTAGCACCTGCAACCTAGCGTCTTTTTTTATATGTGAGCGACGAGTTAATAGAACAGCTTCAATTATATTAATTCATCATCTTTACTATTCCAACAAAATATCAAGAAACCAGCGTCAATTTACGAGCGTAAAAGAAGCTGGCAATGAGTGGACTTGGGGCACCCCGACACGGACAGGTTAGGTTCGAAGGGGATGGCGGGGTCTTTCAGACCCCGCCATCCCCTTCGTGTTAGGTTACTTTAAACCCTGTACGCAAAAATAGGAGCCCCGCGAAGCGGGGCTCCGTCAAAGATTTACGGCAGGTGGTACTATTACTAGGTACATCAGTGTTAGATTACTTGCCAGGAAGAAAAAAAAGCTGGCAATGAGTAGACATATCACAAATTTAGTTGCTTAAGAATTATCACCATGTTGCGTCATATTAACAGTAGCTTGTTTTACAATATATGGTCGCTTATAAACCATTTATTAGACGCTAAAAGTTTGTCGCTGACCTATTAATTCATTAGACAACTAAATATATTTGCAGACGAGAATGACATTTTAAAGAAGCTGCCTTAATTAGCACCCAAAATAAACCACCTACCAAGGTAGGTCGACAGAGCCCCGCTTCGCGGGGCTCCTATTTCTGTTTGCAAGGTTTAAAGTAACCTAACACGAAGAGGATGGCGGGGTCTTTCAGACCCCGCCACTCTCTTCGAACCTAACCTGTCCGAGTCGGGGTGCCCCAAGTCCCGAGCTCGCTTCGCTCGCTCTTGCGTCTTTAGTCAAATTACTGATTACTACCCAACAAGGTAGCTGGACGGACTTCGGATGCAAGAGCGAGCCAAGCGAGCTCGGAACTTGGGGCATCCCGACTCGGACAGGTTAGGTTCGAAGAGGATGGCGGGGTCTTTCAGACCCCGCCATCCTCTTTGTGTTAGGTTACTTTAAACCTTGCAAACAGAAATAGGAGCTCCGCGAAGCGGGGCTCCATCGTCTTACCTTCTTAGGTTCGATATTTCGGACATTCGATAATCTGTACTTCGATATTTAGATCTTTCGATGTAACTTTTGTAGATATTTAGATTTTAGATATATTGGACGTAGATCATTTAATCATTCGATATTTTCATTTTCGATATTTTGATCATCGATATTTTAAGCGTAGATATTTTAATCTTCGATATTCAAATATGTACCCCTCCAACTACGTCGCAATTTGTGCTCACTTGCAGTGGCTTGGCAGTGGTTTAGGGAATTAAATT